>CM044001.1:79955714-80300714 GCA_024085815.1 Flaveria linearis
TCGTACGAATGGACATACGAGTTGTTCGGTCGTGCGATTGAGGCCCAGTCGCATGGCCCAATCGCATGAATAGGTCTGAACGCAGAAAACCAGATCTGCAGCCGCCACAAGGCTGAAAAACCCTAATCCGATGATTTGGACGAGAACCAGCACAATAATTGTACCACCGGATTCGTTTTTATGATCTGAAGAAGATTCCGAGTCCGCTTTTAACAAATAAACATCACGCGCAATGAGATTTGAGCAAAACAAGATGAACACGAAGTGGGTTTAACGTCAAGATCTGAACTTTGATCCAGAAATCAAGAGCTCGGGTTGCTAGAATGATTGTTAGATCATTCTAGCAGTAACCGGCTCTGATACCAATTGTGAAGTCACTGGATCGATGAACATCTGAGCGTGATCTTGACGGAAGGATAAACAACCAAAAGATAAATAATAACACGAACAATAATCGAATGATTTCATTGATAAAACATAACGATTTTAAGCTCGTTACAACTTAAGAATCAAGACTTTTGGCAAGGGGAGATTGAGCATGATCTCCTCTCTCATCCGGCAGCGCCTGGGCACCGGGCACACTCTCTAAAACCCTTAGGTTTCTACACATTGAAACTGGTATATATAGGCTTCGGCCCATATTAGATGCGACTGGGCCCATTCATGCGATTGGACCCTGCGTATGGTTCAATCGTACGACTGGACCATTCTTATAGCTCAGTCTTACGAATGCCCCAATCGCATCTCTCAGTCACACGACTGGTCCATTAGCATGGCTCAGTCGTACGATTGAGTCTCATTCGCATATGCTCCTGCGAATGACCCAGTTTCATGTGTTTACAAGGTGTATAACATTAAGCCTAGACTATTCGTCAAGCGACGGACACACTATATATGACTATATATGCTCCAACACTTTGTACTGATCTTAGCATGTTTTCTCTCAAATCGTTGATGTGGCACGTTTAGGAGCACCGCATCCATTGCATATCATTCTCATTTACTCTTTAAACTGATTTAATGGTTTAGTTATATTTACATTTACTTAAATTGGTTTGGGCCCGTGTTTGCGCGATTTTAACATTTGTTTAAATGTTTTCTTATTTCTCTTCCGCAATAATTAAACATAATTGGTTTGTTTCACTACTATCAGGTAACAATTATGTTTAGTAATTTTCGAGTCGTTTGGTGTAACTGATGCTTATCTGAGATCATTGTTATGTCACACGCCTAATGGTAAAACTGCGTTAGTGGATTTTAAGGGTGTTACAACATGTGCCCCTATAAGCATGGCTCGATGTATGGAACTTTTACTACAATATTTCGGTAATGTATCGATAATGACCTTGTCAACAAGACAGACTTTTAAATACTTTGTTTTACTCGTTAACCTTGAGATGACCTAGAAATCAAGAAAATGACACCTAAGAAACATATATGGATTAGGGTATGTAACTATTAAATTCACACACTTACGTGTTCCTCTTACAAATGATCAAACATTTCAACTTTGGCTCCTTCTAGTGCAAGTATTATGTTTAGAAGCGGAGCCACTCTTTAAAGGCCAAAATGAAAAGTTGAACTTGTACATAGTTCAACATGACATATTTATATATCTATATCAACATGATACATATATATATATATATATATATAAATGTATGTATGTATGTATTTATATGTGTATATATATATGTATATGTATATATGCATATATACATATGTATCTGTATGTATGAATATAAATATATATATGTATATATACATATATATATATATACATATATATATATATAAATATATATATGTATGTACATATATATATACACACATATAAATATATATATATACGTATATATATATATACATATGTATATATACATATATATGTATATATACATATATATATATATATATATATATATATATACTCATATATATACACATATATATATATACACATATATGTATACATATATATCTACATATATTTGTATGTATATATATGTATATATATACATGTATATATATATGAATATATACATATAGACATGTATATATATATGATATATATATATACCTATATATATACACATACATTAACATATATATACGTATATATATATGTATACATATATGTACATATATATATACATATATATATGTATGTATGTATATATATATGTATATGTATAAATATATGTAGATATATATATATATATATGTATATATATACATATATACATATATAATTAATAATGTTAAATTAATGATAATCTAGTTGTCGTTTAACGTTGGTGACCTAATAATAATTAATAATGTTAAATTAATGATAATCTAGTTGGTTAGATGATTATTGTATTATGCATATGTGTTTACGCGATTTAAATGTTAACGGTGATTTTCATCGCGTAACGTGGAAACGTGGGTGTAAATTCATATATTTGTGTTTTATAAAGATAAAAATATACAATTGTTATTATGGGTTTATATGTGTAGTATTGTGATTAAAAACATTTAAAAAGTGTTTAAAAGAGAGCCTTTTTATAAAAATATAAAACACAAGGATTAAAAGGTAATTAGTGAAAAATAATTAAACAAAATAAACCCTAAACCCCCCCCCACACCCCTTGCGGCCGTAACTCCCATCCCACACCCTCTCCACTGAAATTCAGCCAAGAAACACACATAAAATTTGATTTTTGGGTGATTCAAGTGGTTACAAGGTGTTCAACAAGTCCAAATGTTGATTTCTACTCATCTAAAGGTTAGTCCTATGATGTTTTGCGAATTTTTGTGTTCTTGAGGAGCCCAAATCCGAAGTTGATGATGATATGAATCTGATGGTTATTCTATGTTAGTATGATTGTATTGATCCTAGATTAGGTGTCAATTTCATGTTTTACAATGGATTTTGATGTTCTAGTCATATTAGGTCAAACTAGAAACTTGATTTGGGGAAATTTCATAATTGATCAAATTGATGGTTGTTTGATGATGTTATGATGTTAATTAGATAGTATGAATGCTAGGATACATTGATCTTGCAAGAAATTGATGAATTGAATGCGTTGTTCATAGGTTACTAATAATAGTAACTTTATTTTGCATGATATGATGAATTGTTGAGGAATTGATGTTATGGATGTGTTTATGATAATGATTTGGTGCTAGATGGTTGATATGAATGCTAGATACCTTGTAATGAATGTTGCAGTTCATAGGTTGCCAAAAGTAGAAACTTTTGATGTTGAACATTGACGAATTGTAATGAGTTGGTGATGTAATGTACTTGTTAATGATTCATGAGCATTAGATGATGGATTTGGTGCAAGAAATCTATGCATGATGTAGGTTAGTTCATACCTTGCCAAAAGTGGAAACTTTTGTTATGATGATTGATGAATTAAGATATTTGGATGTTTTTGATCATGTTTAGATGTTATTATGAACTTGATATGGCATATTATTAATGAATGCATGTATACTTTGGGTGTATGATAGATTTTGGGATATGCTTTCCCAAAAGGGAAACTTTATTTACACAAAGTTTGAATGATGATAGTTTGAGCATGTTTGGGACATTAGGAGCATGTTAGTATGTTCATGGGTGATTTCCAAAGTGATAGAACCTGTTCAATAGGTTGTATGGAATGTCTATTTGGTTATGTGCGATTTATGTACTTTGATGATCATGTATGACCTTGAATGTGCATTAGCAACTAGGACATCATGTTTGGGACTGGAAATTGATTATCTTGGTGTATATTGAATGTAATGAGCATGACGAATGTGTTGCTGGATAGTATGGATGACTAATTGGTAAATTATCTGTTTTGGCCTGTTTATGATAATTCATAGTCATGGGTCGTGTGAGTAGGTTATGCATGATTTGACCTTGTATGATGCATGATTATGTCTGTTTAAGTGGTTTACAACACATAATGTCACCAACGGGTCAAACGGGTCAACTGGGTCAAACATGTCTGTTCTTCTAAAACCTTGAGTCTTTGGTTGTAGTATACTTAGGGTTCCACATATTCTCTGTTTACACGTACTCATGTACTTGTGTGTTCTAGGTAACCTCTGAAGGTTGTCTTTCCACTTGTTCTTGTCAAGTTAAACCTTAGATATCTATCATGTGTATCAGGTGAGTTCATGCCTCACTCTTTATTTAAATCTCTTTTGGGGGACATAGCATACTGGTAATCTCGCAAACGCTTTATGTATTTAAGTTGTGTATAATATTAATATAGTGCTGTTTACCATGGAAAAGTCCTGACACTTTCGGATTGTTAATATTGAATAGCGGGGAAACTTAGGTAGTACTACTGGGTCTGACGAGCCCCACCTGTGTGACTCGAGGTCAACCGGGTGCAATTTGTCCTATGAATATTTGTCACGACATGGTAAGTCGTGGCAGGAGGCAAAAACTATCACAGTCAGCTTCAATTGCCAAATCACTATGAAAATATTTATTGTTAATAGACTAGCTATCTGTTACAATACACTGCTTACATATATATCATAACTGTTAAACTGTTTATGTTGAAATGCAAACTCTTGAACTCACCAACCATTGTGTTGACATTTTAGTATGCTATTCTCAGGTCGATATGTAACGTCCCAATTTAGGTAATTTTATAATTTGTGTTTTTAAATAAAATGAGTGGTAAATTAGAACTAACTGAGTTAAGTTAGTATTGTTAGTGTAAATAAATAAAAGTAACTAGAGGGACTACTTTTGCCAATTGAGAAAATCAAATTTATATATTAGTAAGGAGGTGTAGAACCTCCTGGAGACACAAAAACACACGCACGAAAGGAGGGAAGTGAGCAGGAGGAAGGAATCAAGAACCCTAGTCAAATTGAGTCGCGTTTGTGTTGAATTCAAGTTTCTAATTGTGGAATTGAGTTATAAATCACCTAGTTTCTGCATCTAACTCATAAGGTGAGTCTTAATTGGATGTTTTCTTGCTAAGTAGTTTAGTTCATGATTGGGGTGTTGAGGAGAAATTCATCTATGATCAAATTAATATGTTTTGAACTTAGAATAGTATGTATTAGATGTTCTATGTATCATGTATGCCAATTTTGAAACTTGATGGTTTATAGAAAATTAGTTATATGAAATATGTTGAGTTATAAATCATGCCCATAAGGTGTTTGATGAAATGCCTCCAAGAAGTTCAAAATATGAAAGGAAGGGCAAAGTGGGAATAAAATGACCGGTGGGTCAATATAGAGTTAATTATGCTTAAACTAGTTATAAATGGGTCATATGGATTGGTTTTATACCATATGTATGTATGTGCTAAATTAATCCTAAACGTATGTTTGGGTGAAGGGAGTATTAGCAAAGCGGTGAGCAAAGACAAAGGTTGAGTTGAAGCTTGTTTAAGGTAAGAACATTAGCATTATAACCATATATAGTCTTATCTCTATGATTTTATTATGTTTACTCTTGAGTAAATGTGAGTTGTGAATAATGACCATAAGTAATGGTTATAGTAATAGTAAGTATACATGCTCGAGTGCATGAATTGGGTTGAAGCTACATGCGCGTGTGCATGAAATAAATATACCGGTATAGTTCACAGGTGTGTGAATCAAACCTGGAGGGGTTATAATTATATTCAGTTACGGTGGTAACATTTAAATCACTAGTGAGTGATAAACTATATTTTGGCTACTGTGTGTAAGCCTAATTCACCAGTGGGTGATAAACTTGTGGTTTGGCGACTGTGAGTATGTCAAACATAAAGATGTATAGCGAGGTGTATAAGTGTGTGATCCAAATCTAATATGCTAGTTCAAGTTAGTGAATGACTAGCTTAAAAGTAGAATTATGACCCATTTCTATTTAAATGTGAAAGTGTGATTATAGAATGGGTGATAATGTGATAGATGCAAAGAGTCGAAGCTAAGAGAGTTAAAGCTTCTAAATTGAGCAAATAGAGATGTTGAAATGGTCCTGGGATCATTGAAAACTCGAAACAAACAAAACGGGTCAAAAACTTTGAGAAAAAACAAAATAACAACAGCAGCAGCTCTCTACCGTAACTTACGGTAGCCACCGTAAGTTACGGTAGACACAAAATATATACGGTGGAACCCTTCTGTTATACGGTGGGAATCATAGTGTTTGGGGCTACCGTACCTTACGGTGGCCACCGTAAGATACGGTGGAGCCTGAGTCTTTGTTTCTTCTTTTCTTCTTTCCACCATGTCCACTTCTGTTATACGGTGGGAATTCATCTCCTAATAACCTAATAAGTGAGTATAAGAGTTCTTATTTAGTTCTAATGGACTAACGTGATAAAAGTGGTTGTTTTGTAGGAATTTTCCAAGATGGCAAAGGTGATCGATGAAGATGCTTGTGGATCGAACAATGGGTTGTTAATTAGTTCTTTTAAACAAGCTTAACGTTTATGTAAATTACATAAATGTAATTTGAGGTGTGTAAACGTTAATAATGTGTTGACGTAGTCAGGGTTATGTGTAATAGAGTTTTAAAAGTAGAGATTTTAACTGGGATCTAAATTAAAAATCTTTTACACCTCAAACATGTTTTATAAATTATGGTAACAAGGTGGTGTGTTACAAGTTGGTATCAGAGCCGTGGTTTGAGGGATTCAAGTGAGTAGAGAAAGCTTGAACTCAAATCTTGTGCTCGTGATAATAGAAGAGAACCTGTTCGATTCCAAGATTCGATCACTGAGCCATCAATCAAGGTTAGTGTAGCTGTGTTAATATGCGATATGTGTGAAAGTTTTTATAAATGTAAATATGTGATTTACATGATTATAAGCATAGTGATGCAGTAAATATAAAATTGAACTTGAGTTATATTTCAGTCATCAAGGATGGCTGAGGAACATATTCGCGAGGAATGTGAATCAAGTAATTCAGAGATGAGAAAAATTATTAATGAAGAAGTGGCTAAAGCCATAGGGGCCAATTTACCAATGTACATGGAAGATATGCAAAGAACGCTACAAGAGTTTATACAGCATGAACTTACAGTGTTGCAGGTTGGAGAGAAAACTGAGAAAGCACCTAAACGGGTAACGTATAAAGATTTTGTAGCATGTAAACCAGCTGAGTTTAATGGTGAGGTGGACCCATTACTAGCAATTCGGTGGATCTTGGATATAGAGGGGACGTTTGAAACTTCACATTGTGATCCTAATGATAGGGTGATATTTGCGGGTGGCTAGTTAAAACAGCGAGGTAAAGACTGGTGGGATTTAGAGCGAGAAGAAATTGGTTTGGAAGGTATACGAGTGATGACTTGGGAGGAGTTTAAAGAGAGATTTTTAAAGCGGTTTAGCTCGCAAGCGGCGATCAACCGAATTTATGATGAATTCTTACAACTGCGACCGAAGGACGAGGACATAGATACCATCACGGCAATTTTCTATGAGAAGGCTAAATTTTGTCGCGACTTTTTAAGAACAGAAAGGATGTGGATTAATCAGTACTATGGGATGTTAAATGCTAAATACCGGGAGTTTCTTACACCTTCTCGATGTGAAACCCTAGTGGAACTTATAGATTGTGCTCGGGAGAGAGAAGCTGAGTTGAAACGACAGATGGAGCGTGGTGAAAAAAGGCCCGTACATAAAGATGAAGGACCTTCCAAGAAGCCTAAATTTTCTACCCAATTTAAGAAGCCGAGTCAGGTTAAAGAAATTAAGCTGTGTGTTAACTGTGGCAAGAGGCATCCGGGGGAATGCTGTTTACCTCCAAGAACATGTTTTAGATGTGGGAGGTCCGGACACTTGTCTACCCAATGCACCAGTCAGTTGGAGCTGTGTTTCAATTGTTATAAACCTGGGCACAAGAGGAGTGAATGTCCAGATTTGAAAACTGGTGGAAGTTCGAGCGCTCAGAGCAATGTAAAGAAACCTGAAATACCGAAAGCAAGGGGAAGGGCTTTTCAAATTACAGCTGAAGAAGCTAAAAAGACCGCCGATGTGGTGTCGGGTACTTTCCTGTTAAATTCTTTACCTGCGTATGTGTTATTTGATTCCTGTGCTAATAGATCGTTTGTGTCGATTAAATTTGTGTCTCATCCTTTGTTTGAAATAAGTACATTGCCTGCACCAGTAGAGCTCGAAGTGGCTAATTCTAAAACATTTTTAGTGTTTGAAGTTTACCGAGGGTGTAGGTTAACTATTAAGAAGGAAGAGTATCCTATTGATCTAATACCTATGACCTTAGGTGAGTTTGATGTGGTTGTGGGAATGGATTGGCTTTCTACATACCAAGCTGATATTGTATGTTATCATAAAAAGATAAAGTTAAAATCTCCGAGGGGCCATAAGGTAGTTATTCATGGAGAAAAGTGTAAAGGAGTAGTATTGTGTTCATTAATTAAGACCCTAAAGCATATGAGGCGTGAAGGGCAATGTTTCCTGGCATATGTAATTGATACTAACCAGAGTGTAACGAAATTAGAAGATGTTCCAGTGGTTAGAGAATTTCCTGAGGTATTTCCAGATGACTTACCAGGCCTTCCACCTGTAAGAGATGTGGAGTTTCGAATTGATTTAGTACCAGAAGCTAAACCTATTGCTAAAGCCCCATACCGGTTAGCATCATCTGAATTACAAGAGTTGATGAAACAATTACAAGAACTCCTTGATAAAGGGTTCATTCGCCCAAGCATCTCCCCATGGGGTGCACCAGTTCTTTTTGTTAAAAAGAAAGATGGAAGTTTTAGAATGTGTATTGATTATCAAGAATTAAATAAGGTGACTATCAAGAACCGTATCCTTTACCTAGAATTGATGATTTATTTGACCAACTACAAGGCGCGTCTTGGTTTTCAAAGATTGATTTAAGGTCAGCGTATCATCAACTAAGGATAAAGGAGGACGACGTGCCTAAGACAGCGTTTCGTACTCGTTACGGTCACTATGAGTTTCTTGTGATGTCTTTTGGGTTAACAAATGCACCGGCGGCGTTTATGGATTTAATGAATCGGGTATGCCGACCTATGTTAGACCGTTCGGTTATTATTTTCATTGATGATATATTAGTGTATTCTAAAAGTGAAGAAGAGCATGCGCGCCATTTACGAGAGGTTTTGGAAACCCTTCAACAAGAAAAATTATATGCTAAATTTTCAAAATGTGATTTTTGGTTAAGAGAAGTGCAATTCTTGGGGCATGTTGTAAATGCAAATGGAATTCAAGTAGACTCCTCAAAGATTCAAGCAGTAATGAAATGGAATCCTCCAAAAACTCCAACTGAGATTAGAAGTTTCTTGGGCCTAGCAGGGTATTACCGGAGGTTTATTCAAGACTTTGCCAAAATAGCTTCTCCGTTGACTAAACTTACTAGAAAAGGGATTATTTTTAAATGGGATGTCGAACAAGAAAAAGCGTTTCAAGAGTTGAAATTAAGATTGACGCAGGCACCAATACTAGCATTACCCGAGGGGAATGAGGATTTTGTTGTGTATTCTGATGCGTCCTATTCTGGGTTGGGGTGTGTTCTAATGCAAAGGGGTAGAGTGATAGCTTATGCCTCAAGACAACTGAAAACACATGAGATGAACTACCCAACACATGATTTAGAGCTGGCCGCAGTGGTATTTGCCTTGAAAATTTGGAGGCATTATCTTTATGGTGTGAAATGCACTATTTTTACCGATCATAAAAGTTTAAAATATTTCTTCACTCAGAAAGAGCTTAATATGAGACAGAGGCGTTGGTTGGAATTATTAAAGGATTATGACTGTGAAATCCTATATCATCCTGGGAAGGCTAACGTGGTAGCGGATGCATTAAGTAGAAAAGATGAGTATGAGCCTATTAGAGTAAAGGCGATGAGAATAACGATTAATTCAAGCATAATCGAGCGGATTAAAGAAGCGCAAACGGAGGCACTCAAAGAAGAGAATTGGAAACGAAACCCTATTCAGGGTCAAGTGCAAATCCTTAAGGAAGTCAGTTATGGATTACAAACAATGAGGGGACGAGTGTGGATTCCTCCAGTTTGTTCAGTAAAAGAATTGATACTGGATGAAGCACATAAATCTAAGTATTCGATTCACCCAGGAGCTACTAAGATGTATTGTGATTTAAAAGTGAATTATTGGTGGCCAGGAATGAAACGTGATATCATTAAATATGTGGAAAAGTGTTTAACATGTTTACAAGTAAAAGCAGAACATCAAAAACCACATGGTGAATTACAACCTTTAGAAATTCCAGTTTGCAAGTGGGATCGTATAGCCATGGATTTAATAACAAAGCTTCCAAAAACCCGAAAAGGCTATGATACCATCTGGGTAGTAGTGGATAGATTGACAAAGAGTGCTCATTTCATTCCAATTCGGGAGACTTATTCATCGGAAACAATGTCAGAAATATATATCAAGGAAATTGTGTCTAAGCATGGCATACCTATATCCATAATATCAGATCGAGATGTTCGATTTACTTCGAGGTTCTGGAGAAAATTTCATGAAGAAATGGGTACCAAACTGTTGATTAGCACCGCATATCACCCACAAACAGATGGTCAAAGTGGGAGGATTATCCAAATCCTAGAAGATATGTTGCGCGCGTGCATTATTGTTTTCAGAGGTAGTTGGGATACATATCTACCCTTGGCAGAATTTTCTTATAATAACAGCTATCATTCGGGTATGAAAATGGCGCCATATGAAATGTTATATGGGAGAAAATGTAGAACTCCCGTATGTTGGGGAGAAATTGGTCCACGAGAGTTAGCTAGTACCGAAGTGGTGAGAAAAACTAATGAACACATTGATCAAGTACGAGCTCATCTAAAGGCGGCTCAAGATCGTCAAAAGTCGTATGCGGATAGAAGAAGAAAACCGATTGAATTCCAAGTAGGAGATTATGTGTTATTAAAGGTTTCTCCATGGAAAGGTATAATTCGATTCCGAAAACGAGGAAAGTTAGGACCGCGATTCATTGGACCATTTAAAATTATAGCTCGGGTAGGCGAGGTTGCTTATCGTCTTGAGCTACCAGAAGAACTAAGTGGGGTCCATAATACCTTTCATGTCTCTCATTTGAGAAAATGTCTAGCAGATGAATCAGCGTATATCCCGTATAAGGACTTAGTGATTGATAATAAGCTGAATTATGTGGAAGAACCTGTGGTAATACTTGATAGAAAAATCAAAAAGCTGAGAAACAAAGAGATAAAGCAAGTGCTGATACAGTGGAAGAACCGAAAAGGGTCGGATGTCACTTGGGAGCTAGAAGACGAGATGAAAGAATGCTACCCTTACTTATTTGATGCGTCAATAAGTTTCGGGGACGAAACTTCCCAAGTGGGGGAGAACTTGTAACGTCCCATTTTAGGTAATTTATAATTTGTGTTTTTAAATAAAATGAGTGGTAAATTAGAACTAACTGAGTTAAGTTAGTATTGTTAGTGTAAATGAATAAAAGTAACTAGAGGGACTACTTTTGCCAATTGAGAAAATCAAATTTATATATTAGTAAGGAGGTGTAGAACCTCCTGGAGACACAAAAACACACGTACGAAAGGAGGGAAGTGAGCAGGAGGAAGGAATCAAGAACCCTAGTCAAATTGAGTCGCGTTTGTGTTAAATTCAAGTTTCTAATTGTGGAATTGAGTTATAAATCACCTAGTTTCTGCATCTAACTCATAAGATGAGTCTTAATTGGATGTTTTCTTGCTAAGTAGTTTAGTTCATGATTGGGGTGTTGAGGAGAAATTCATCTATGATCAAATTAATATGTTTGAACTTAGAATAGTATGTATTAGATGTTCTATGTATCATGTATGCCAATTTTGAAACTTGATGGTTTATAGAAAATTAGTTATATGAAATATGTTGAGTTATAAATCATGCCCATAAGGTGTTTGATGAAATGCCTCCAAGAAGTTCAAAATATGAAAGGAAGGGCAAAGTGGGAATAAAATGACCGGTGGGTCAATATAGAGTTAATTATGCTTAAACTAGTTATAAATGGGTCATATGGATTGGTTTTATACCATATGTATGTATGTGCTAAATTAATCCTAAACGTATGTTTAGGTGAAGGGAGTATTAGCAAAGCGGTGAGCAAAGACAAAGGTTGAGTTGAAGCTTGTTTAAGGTAAGAACATTAGCATTATAACCATATATAGTCTTATCTCTATGATTTTATTATGTTTACTCTTGAGTAAATGTGAGTTGTGAATAATGACCATAAGTAATGGTTATAGTAATAGTAAGTATACATGCTCGAGTGCATGAATTGGGTTGAAGCTACATGCGCGTGTGCATGAAATAAATATACCGGTATAGTTCACAGGTGTGTGAATCAAACCTGGAGGGGTTATAATTATATTCAGTTACGGTGGTAACATTTAAATCACTAGTGAGTGATAAACTATATTTTGGCTACTGTGTGTAAGCCTATTTCACCAGTGGGTGATAAACTTGTGGTTTGGCGACTGTGTGTATGTCAAACATAAAGATGTATAGCGAGGTGTATAAGTGTGTGATCCAAATCTAATATGCTAGTTCAAGTTAGTGAATGACTAGCTTAAAAGTAGAATTATGACCCATTTCTATTTAAATGTGAAAGTGTGATTATAGAATGGGTGATAATGTGATAGATGCAAAGAGTCGAAGCTAAGAGAGTTAAAGCTTCTAAATTGAGCAAATAGAGATGTTGAAATGGACCTGGGATCATTGAAAAGTCAAAACAAACAAAACGGGTCAAAAACTTTGAGAAAAAACAAAATAACAACAGCAGCAGCTCTCTACCGTAACTTACGGTAGCCACCGTAAGTTACGGTAGACACAAAATATATACGGTGGAACCCTTCTGTTATACGGTGGGAATCATAGTGTTTGGGGCTACCGTACCTTACGATGGCCACCGTAAGATACGGTGGAGCCTGAGTATTTGTTTCTTCTTTTCTTCTTCCACCATGTCCACTTCTGTTATACGGTGGGAATTCATCTCCTAATAACCTAATAAGTGAGTATAAGAGTTCTTATTTAGTTCTAATGGACTAACGTGATAAAAGTGGTTGTTTTGTAGGAATTTTCCAAGATGGCAAAGGTGATCGATGAAGATGCTTGTGGATCGAACAATGGGTTGTTAATTAGTTCTTTTAAACAAGCTTAACGTTTATGTAAATTACATAAATGTAATTTGAGGTGTGTAAACGTTAATAGTGTGTTGACGTAGTCAGGGTTATGTGTAATAGAGTTTTAAAAGTAGAGATTTTAACTGGGATCTAAATTAAAAATCTTTTACACCTCAAACATGTTTTATAAATTATGGTAACAAGGTGGTGTGTTACACGATAACTCAGCTTGCCAATAGGAGCACAGCACAGGTCGAGCATGCATTCTAAGACTTAAACTATGAACACATTTGCTTGTCTTTACATTTTGGGTTTTTAAACAGCTGGTTGGCGCATGTTTTGCCATTTATGCATTTCAGTATTTAGGTTGTTTAAATTTACAAAACGCTTCCGTATGGTTTTAAAATTTGAACATTGGTTTATTTTATTTTAAAGATGGCATATAGAGTCGTTCCGAGTAACTATTGACTGTGATATTGGTTTGTTCACACGCCTCGCGATAAAACTCCGCATGTGGATTTCGGGGGTGTGACAGATTGGTATTAGAGCCATTGGTTATAGAAAACTAGGATGCATACACACTAGACTATAACCGTACACAGTTAGATAGTTACTTGTTCCTGATTTCTCTACTGTATACTCATTGGCATACACATCACATTCTCTGCAGCATGGCATCATCGTCAAGGGTTTTAGGAAAAAGACGTACTCGTTCTGGATCCCCTCCACCTGTACCTCCCCGAGTGTATGACTGGCCGCGACATCCTTACCCCGTGGTGAGATAGGCTGGGATCAACTGTTTTTGCCACCTCAACGTGACCCTCCACGAGATTAGAGTTATTACCCGACTTGTATAGATCGCATGATTTGTAGAGAGCGTGTTCCGAAGCCGGCTACTGCTGGACCTAGGACTAGCACAACTATTACCTCTACGGCACCCACCCTCCCATCTCTAGATGTACCCCTTGAGCAAGCCGTGGCGGCATTGACCACGACACTTGAGACTGAGCGTCGACAAGTTGGAGTGCTCACTGATGAGAACTCCACACTTAAGATTGATATACGCGGACTATGGCTAAAGATGGCTATAATTGAGGAGCGATTGTTGATGTCCATTCTAGGAAATTTCAAAATGGCTGGTAGAGTGATGGATCTTACTGAGCGTATGGGCGAACAGGATCTCCACAATGTGGGCGTCGAGAGCAGACTAACCGGATTAGAAGCACAGCTCGTAGCACTACAAATTGAGGATAACCCTGCACCTGTCGAAGACTCCGATGAAGACCCTGAGGAAGAACCAGAAGAAGCTCCGGACGGTGGAAACAGTGATGGATCAGCTTTGTTCGATTTATTCTCTTTATTATAATAACTTTGACTGCATAGCGTTTATTTTGAAACCTATATGGGAAGGGTTGTTTCCCCACCCAAACAACAAACTCAGATTTTGACATTGATAAATATTTTGTGACTCATTGCAATTTTTTTACCTTGGTTATTATTTTTGTTATAAACGTTGTTGTTGTAATGATTCATTACTTTCTTATTGTTTACTATACTTCAATGAGATAAATATGTTTGATGTTACTCATTAATGTATTTGTTAATGTAAAGTGAAAGAAAATGGACGCCCGAGGACGTGGACGTGGTCGAGGGCATGGGCGCGGACGTGGATGTGGCGGCGGTGATCAAGGCGACGGTACTATCAACATGACCCCTGCTGAATTAGCTGCCCTGATAAACGAACAAGTTCAGGCAGCGGTAGCAGCTGCCCAAGTGGGACAGCCAGCAGGTAAACGATAATAGAAAGTTAAATCCAATGCCATAGTTAATCGTATAGGATATCTGATCGATGTTTATCGTGTTAAAACAGGACCACCAGTGTGTACTTATAAGTCCTTTATGGACTGTAAGCCACACACCTACAGCGGGGCTGAGGGAGCTGTAGGGCTAGTACACTGGTTTGAGAAGACGGAATCCATTTTCTCTAAGTGCAACTGCCCACCTGTCGACCAGGTGAAATATGCCACTGGAACTTTGGAAGGTGCCGCGTTGTCCTGGTGGAATGCCCAAGTACAAATGCTAGGGCAAGCTATGGCAAATGATCTTCCCAGGAATGAATTTAAGGAGATGATGACCGAGGAATACTGTCCTCGAAGTGAAGTGCAAAAGCTAGAAATGGAGTTCTGGCAACTGAAAATGAAGGGCTCGGAAATCGAGGCTTATACTACTAGAACTCATGAATTGGCCACTCTATGCCCGGGAATGGTGAATGAGATACATAAGCGGGTTGAGCACTACATTTGAGGGTTGGTGCCCGAGATTCGGAGCATGGTGACTGCCTCCAACCTAGCTACGATTCAGCAAGCTATTCTCTTAGCCCACAAACTGACCGACGAAGCAGTGGAGCAAGGACGGTTACCGAAACGGGGCGCTGTGGCGAGCGTGCCCGATAATAAGAGGAAATAGGATGCTTCCAACAACAACAACAAATCATCATCGTCCAGCGGTCAACATCAACCTCAACAACAACAGCCGGTTCAGCAACAACAACGGAGGTTCGATAACAACCGTAACTTCAACCACTTGGCTTCAAACATTCAAGGACCAAGCGGTTATGGTGGTAAACAACCAAGGTGCACGCGGTGTAACTACAACCATGTGGGAAGGTGTGACAACTTCAAATGTCAGAGTTGCGGTAAAATTGGACACTTAGCTAAGGATTGTCGTGGTGAGTTGGTAAAGAAGCCACAACAACCTCAAGAGACTCCCAAGGGTTGTTATGAATGTGGGAAGGAAGGGCATTACAGGAGAAAGTGCCCGCAACTAAGGAAAAATGGTAATGGCACTGGTCAAAATAACAATAATCAAGGCAACAACAATGATGGCAACAGCAATGGGAATGGTTGTAAAAACAATGGAGCCAAAGGGAGAGCCTTCGTCATTGGCTCAGGTGAGGCTCTAAACGACCCTACAACTGTTACCGGTAGGTTTTCTGTCAATGGATGTTTCGCTACGGTACTGTTTGATACTGGAGCCGATAGGAGTTTCATATCCTTAAAGTTCTGCCGTCTTCTAAGTGATATTCCATCTGCCTTAGAATCTAAATACACCGTAGAATTGGCCGACGGTAAACAGATCCATGTAACACATATCCTTAGAGATTGTAAGATAGAGCTCGCTGGTCGTACTATCACTATAGGTCTTATGCCTGTTACACTGGGAAGTTTTGATATTGTGATAGGCATGGATTGGCTCTCTAATAAGCAAGCGGAAGTCTTAGGTCACGAGAAAATCATACGAATTCCTGTTGGTGATGAAATTCTTACAGTCAGAGGCGATAGGAATGGTGTAGTGATAGGCATTATCTCTTACATGAAAGCACAAAAGTTGTTGTGAAAAGGTCGTTTGGCTATTCTGGCACTCGTCACCGATAAGCAACTGGAAGAAAAGAGAATGGAGGACATATTTGTGGTACGAGACTTTCCAGAGGTGTTTCCAGAGGATCTTCCCGGACTACCACCTCATCGCCAAGTGAAATTCCAGATCCAATTGACTCTCGGTGCTGCCCTGATTGCCAGAGCACCTTATCGATTAGCATCGAACGAACTACAGGAGTTGTCATCACAACTTCAGGAGCTTTTAGATAAGGTCTTTATTCAACCTAGCACGTCACCTTGGGGAGCCCCTATCCTCTTTGTTAAGAAGAAAGATGGCACGTTTCGAATGTGCATCGATTATAGGGAGTTAAACAAAGTCACAGTCAAGAACCGATACCCTTTATCTCGTATCAACAATTTGTTTGATCAACTTCAAGGATCAAGCTATTATTCAAAGATTGATTTGAGATCTGGTTATCATCAACTTAGAGTCCGAGAAGAAGACATCTCCAAAACTGCGTTCCGTACTCGTTATGGTCATTATGAATTCTTGGTCATGCCTTTTAGATTGACTAATGCACTTGCAGTGTTCATGGACCTCATGAATCGCGTGTGCAAACCCTATCTCGATCAGTTCGTCATTGTGTTTATCGATGACATACTGATATACTCTAGGACCAAGGAGGACCATGAGGAGCACTTACGACTGATCTTAGAACTATTGAAGAATGAGCAACTGTACACCAAATTCTCCAAGTGTGACTTTTAGATATGAGAAGTACGATTTCTAGGTCAAATTGTTAATGAGAAGGGTATACATGTCGATCCTGCCAAGATTGAAGTGATAAAGAATTGGGCTATACCTAAAACACCGAGCGTGATAAGGCAATTTCTGGGGTTAGCAGGGTATTACCCATGATTTATAGAGGGATTCTCTAAGATTGCATAACCTCTCACAACCTTGACCCACAAAGGAACGACATACAAATGGGGTGAAAGTCAAGAGGCGGCTTTTTAGCTATTAAAACAGAAACTCTATAGTGCACCGATATTGGCACTGCCAGAGGGAACAGATGATTTCGTGGTGTATTGTGACGCATCCATTCAAGGATTGGGTTGTGTCCTGATGCAACGTGACAAGGTAATAGCTTACGCCTCGAGACAACTAAAAGTTCACGAGAAGAACTATACCACCCATGACCTGGAATTGGGTGCAGTGGTTTTTGCCTTAAAGATTGGGAGACATTACTTGTACAGTACCAAATGCACTATCTACATTGACCACAAGAGTCTTCAGCATATCTTTGAGCAAAAGGAGTTGAATATGAGGCAACGACGTTGGGTGGAGCTTCTGAACGATTATGATTGTGCTATTAAGTACCATCCTGGAAAGGCGAACGTGGTTGCCGATGCCTTAAGCATGAAAGAAACAGCTAAACCCAGGTGGGTGCGAGCCTTACAGCTTACAATCAGTACTCATCTGCCTGAACAAGTTAAGGAAGCACAGATAGAAGCCTTGAAAGAAGAAAATATTAGTTCTGAGTCACTACGGGGAATGGATAAACAACTAGTGGTGAAAGTGGATGGAATTCGGTACTTTATGGATAGGCTTTGGGTACCTGTCTATGGAAATCTCAGGGATCTAGTTATGAGTGAGGCACACAAGTCTAAGTACTCTATACATCCAGGATCTGACTAGATGTATCATGACCTAAAGGCGCGTTACTGGTGGCCTAATATGAAGGCGGATGTAGCCATGTATGTGAGCAAGTGTCCGACCTGCTCAAAAGTCAAGGTAGAATACCAAAAACCATCTGGACTGTTACAACAACCCGAGATACCAATGTGGAAATGGGAACAAATCTTCATGGATTTTATTACTAAGTTACCCCGGGCTAATACTGGTTGTGACACACTATGGGTTATTGTGGATCGGCTGACCAAGTCCGCTCACTTCCTTGCAATTTAGGAAACGGATAAGATGGAGAAACTAACCCGACTGTATCTGAAGGAAATCGTTTCGAGACACGGTGTACCGATCTCAATTATTTCTGACCGCGATGCTCGTTTCACGTCACACTTCTGGCAATCACTGCAGAAATCTCTGGGTACACGATTGGATATGAGTACTGCTTATCATCCACAAACTGAAGGCCAGAGTGAGCATACCATATAGACTTTGGAGGATATGCTTCGTGCTTGTGTGATTGATTTCGGGAACAACTGGGAAGTTCACCTGCCATTGGTGGAATTTTCCTATAATAATAGTTATCACACTAGCATACAAGCAGCACCTTTCGAGCCTTTGTGTGGGAGAAAATGTAGACCACCGGTTTGCTGGGCTGAAATTGGTGATAGTCAACTAACGGGTCCCGAGCTAATACATGAGACAACTGAGAAGATTGTGCAGATACAGAACCGTATGGCTGCAACGCGAGATAGACAGAAAAGTTATGCTGACAAGAGACGGAAACCGTTAGAGTTTCAGATTGGCGATAAGGTCTTACTGAAGGTCTCACCATGGAAAGGCGTAGTTCGGTTTGGCAAGCGAGGAAAGCTAAATCCGAGGTACGTTGGACCATTTGAGATATTAGAAAGAATATGTCCAGTGGCCAATCGACTAGCCTTACCTGATTCGCTGAGTGGAGTCCGTGATGTGTTCCATGTTTCAAACCTGAAAAAGTGTTAATCTGACGAGACACTAATTGTACCACTAGAGGACGTTCAAGTGGATGAACAATTACGCTTTATCGAAGAACCAGTTGAGGTGATGGATCGTGAGGTGAAAACACTTAAGCAAAGCAAGATACCCATAGTCAAAGTTCGTTGGAACTCACGACGTGGATTGGAATTCACGTGGGAACGTGAAGATCAAATGAAGCTTAAGTATCCTCAACTATTCGAGACGATGCCTGCAGACGAAGGTATTGATTTAAATTTCGGGACAAAATTTCTTTCAACATGGGGATGATGTGACAACTCATCCAAAACTCACTAGATTTTGATTTCTGTGTGCCAATGCAGTAGACCAGTGATGGAACACTCTCACCATGTAACGCAATTTTCGGGACGAAAATACTTTCAACATGGGGATAATGTGACATCCGGTAATTTTCCATTACCAAACTCCGTTAGTTCCGTTAAGTCTCGCATACACGTGTCGTAAGCACACACTAGTTGTCGTTTAACATTGGTGACCTAATAATAATTAATAATGTTAAATTAATGATAATCTAGTTGGTTAGATGATTATTGTGTTACGCATATATGTTTACACGATTTAAATGTTAACGGTGAATTATATCACGTAACGTGGAAACGTGGGTGTAAATTCGTATATTTATGTTTTCTAAAGATAAAAATATACAATTGTTATTATAGGTTTATATGTGTAGTATTGTGATTAACAAACATTTAAAAAGGTTTTAAAAGAGAGCCTTTTTATAAAAATATAAAACACAAGGATTAAAGGGTAATTGGTGAAAAATAATTAAACAAGAAACACCCCTTGCGGCCGTAACTCCCATCCCACACCCTCTCTACTTCAAAATTCTGCCAAGAAACACACAAACGATTTGATTTTGGGTGATTCAAGTGCTTACAAGGTGTTTAACAAGTCCAATTGTCGATTTCTACTCATCTAAAGGTTAGTCATATGATGTTTTGCGAATTTTTGTGTTCTTGAGGAGCCCAAATCCGAAGTTGATGATGATGATATGAAATTGATGCTTATTCTATGTTAGTATGATTGTATTGATGCTAGATTAGGTGTCAATTTTATGTTTTACAATGGATTTTGATGTTCTAGTCATATTAGGTCAAACTAGAAACTTGATTTGGGGAAATTTCATTATTGATCAAATAGATGGTTGTTTGATGATGTTATGATGTTAATTAGATAGTATGAATGCTAGGATACATTGATCATGCAAGAAATTGATGAATTGAATGCGTTGTTCATAGGTTACTAATAATAGTAACTTTATTTTGCATGATATGATGAATTGTTGATGAATTGATGTTATGGATGTGTTTATGATAATGAGTTGGTGCTAGATGGTTGATATGAATGCTAGAAACCTTGGAATGAATGTTGTAGTTCATAGGTTGCCAAAAGTAGAAACTTTTAATATTGAACATTGATGAATTGTAATGAGTTGGTGATGTAATGTACTTGTTAATGATTCATGAGCATTAGATGATGGATTTGTGCAAGAAATCTATGCTTGATGTAGGTTAGTTCATACCTTGCCAAAAGTGGAAACTTTTGTTATGATGATTGATGAATTATGGTATTTGGATGTTTTGATCATGTTTAGATGTTATTATGAACTTGATATGGCATATTATTGATGAATGCATGTATACTTTTGGTGTATGATAGATTTTGGGATATGCTTTCCCAAAAGGGAAACTTTATTTACACAAAGTTTGAATGATGATAGTTTGAGCATGTTTGGGATATTAGGAGCATGTTAGTATGTTCATGGGTGATTTCCAAAGTGATAGAACCTGTTCAATAGGTTGTATGGAATGTCTATTTGGTTATGTGCGATTTATGTACTTTGATGATCATGTATGACCTTGAATGTGGATTAGCAACTAGGACATCATGTTTGGGACTGGAAATTGATTATTTTAGTGTATGTTGAATGTAATGAGCGTGAAGAATGTTGTTGGATAGTATGGATGATTAATTGGTAAATTATCTGTTTTGGCCTGTTTATGATAATTCATAGTTATGGGTCATGTGAGTAGGTTATGCGTGATTTGACCTTGTATGATGCATGATTATGTCTGCTTAAGTGGTTTACAACACTTAATGTCACCAACGGGTCAAACGGGTCAACTAGGTCAAACATGTCTGTTCTTCTAAAACCTTGAGTCTTTGGTTGTAGTATACTTAGGGTTCCACATATTCTCTGTTTACACGTACTCATGTACTTGTGTGTTCTAGGTAACCTCTGAAGGTTTTCTTTCCACTTGTTCTTGTCAAGTTAAACCTTAGACATCTATCACGCGAATCAAGTGAGTTCATGCCCCACTCTTTATTTAAATCTCTTTTGAGGGAGATAGCATACTGGTAATCTCGCAAACGCTTTATGTATTTAAGTTGTGTATAATATTAATATAGTGTTGTTTACCATGGAAAAGTCCTCACACTTTTGAATTGTTAATATTGAATAGCAGGGAAACTTGGGTAGTACTACTGAGTCTGACGAGCCCCACCTGTGTGACTCGAGGTCAACCGGGTGCAATTTGTCCTATGAACATTTGTCACGACATGGTAAGTCGTGGCAGGAGGCAAAAACTATCACAGTCAGCTTCAATTGCGAAATCACTATGAATTAATATTTATTGTTAATAGACTAGCTATCTGTTACAATACACTGCTTACATATATATCATAAGTGTTAAACAGTTTATGTTTAAACGCAAACTCTTGAACTCACCAACCATTGTGTTGACATTTTAGTATGCTATTCTTAAGTCGATAACTCAGCTTGCCAATAGGAGCACAGCACGGGTCGAGCATGCATTCTAAGACCTAAACTAAGAACACATTTGCTTGTCTTTACATTTTGGGTTTTTAAACAGTTGGTTGGCGCATGTTTTTCCATTTATGCATTTCAATATTTTAGGTTGTTTAACTTTACAAAATGCTTCCGCATGGTTTTAAAGTTTGAACTTTGGTTTGTTTTATTTTAAAGATGGCATATAGAGTCGTTCCGAGTAACTATTGACTGTGATCCTGGTTTGTTCACACGCCTCGCGGTAAAACTCCGCATGTGGATTTTGGGGGTGTGACATATATATATATATATATATATATATATATATATATACATATATATATATATAGGGAAGCATTCTATTGAGAACCATAAATATGTAAAGAACTACTAAAACCACATAAGCAATGGACATAACACCTCGATAAAATTGGTAATACTAAAAGATGATGGTTTGATTCTATTTTTTAATCTTTTCTTTCATTTTAACACATCTCTCCTCGATTTTTTAGAAAAACTTTAAAATGTTCATATATGCAATACAATGTGTGCGCATTGATGCACATTATCAAAAGACTATAGATATCGTGATTTTTAAAAAATTATCTTAAAAGTAGTAAAATTACAAACATTTTGATATATTTATTTAATAAATAGTATAAGAGTTAAAGTGGTTCTTTCTGGTTCTTTACAGATTTATGGTTCTCAATTGAATGTCATTCTATATATATATATATATATATATATATATATATATATATATATATATATATATATATATATATATATATATATAGATGCAATAGAGATTCAATATAAATAAATGATGGTAAGCGTGTCATGATGACACCCGACACAAAGGAGACTTATGTCGTGTTTTGTCAGTATTCATGACAACATAGTCATAACCATAAACATTATAATTGAATCACATAACCAAAAATAATATCATTGTAATATAATTCCCACAACCCGGGAACGAGTATCCAAAAGAATAATTGTATATAATCAGACCAACAATGTTTCAAAAGAATATTTGTCAAGTATTGTATAGTGTTAAAAATGCATCCTAGGGTCTCCACTAAGGCAGCACACCTACATCTTCAATTAGCATTGTCACCTGAAAAGATATGCTCAAAATGGCCAACAAAATTGTTGGTGAGCTCGCAGGTTTAGTATAATAAGTAAATTGATGCTGCATAATGGTTTTGTGGAATACCATGAATACAGTTATAAGTAAGCAAAATCACATGACAATGAGCTTTACACCCAAACCTAATGACGTACACATAGAATCTTGTCGGAATATATTCACCCAAGGGCCCGTTCTTGGCCACTGTTGGTACTAACTAGTATACCAACAATCAAGGGTGGGGGTCTCAACCCAGTAGTACTACCAATAACTATCCGTCGGTTCCAACACCGGAATTAAATGGTTGTAAAGAAAGTACCACACAGCAAACTCATGTATGTATCAGATAAGTACTCACAAAATAATAACACGTTGATTCCAAGAATATAAGTTATACAACATAAAAATGGGTGAGCATACTTTTCCCCCAAGTTTGTAAATGATTGAAGAATTGTATAAGTATAAAAAGGGGACATGAAACTCACTTGTTCGGTGGTAAGTATGGATGATCAAGTTCCAAATGTTGTATGCAATAAAAGGTCAAACACCTATTAACAGTTATCGTTAAGCATTAATGATACGTTTAATGAAAATAGTAACGTTCGGTCGGTTCGGGTTGTATCGGTTCGGTCACGCGGAACACACATGAGCAGACATAAGTATTAGATATTATATAGATCCAATTA
Source organism: Flaveria linearis (assembly GCA_024085815.1). Taxonomy (NCBI): domain Eukaryota; kingdom Viridiplantae; phylum Streptophyta; class Magnoliopsida; order Asterales; family Asteraceae; genus Flaveria; species Flaveria linearis. The sequence goes on from CM044001.1 coordinate 79,979,524, forward strand.
CTTGGAATCGTCGCCATTGCCAATGATATTAGTGTAAAGGTTTCATTCTTGTTAGAGAAGTACTTAGTAAATTTTAGTGGTCACAAATCAGTTCTTGCTAATTGTAAAAATTTTAACGTTGATTTGATTTGCGGTAATATTTGTAATTCTTATTGCGTAAGCGTTAATAATGTCATTAGCAATGGTAACCATGTCGATGTCACCTTAACCTCACACGACATACACACACCATACACACAAGAAGGCAATACACACACAAATAACTTCAGTCGCATGACAGGACCAGGCACACGACTTGTAACACCGGTTATTTTCTTTTGAAGCCAAAGAAAGAAGAAGAAGAAAGAAAAAGAAAGAAAATAAATAAAGCCCAAAGTCGAGGGACCAAACTTGCCAAAACAGGAGAAAGTTTGGAAGAGTGGGGGATTAAGAGGGGAGGGCAGCCCACATCCTCCCCCACACTCACAAAATTCAGCCAAAGAGAGAAGAGAGGGAGAAAAAGGATGGTTCGGGCGGATTCGAGCGTGAAATCAACGTGTAGCAGGTCAAATTGAAGCTCTACTTCTTGGTGTTGTTTGTGTGAGTTCTAGGACCCCTCTTTTACACATTTTTGAATGATTTTGAGGCTGGAACACATCTGAAACCCGTTTTATATGTGTGTGTGTTTGACACATTTGTATGTGTTTGCGTGTGATGCGTTTGGAGTTCGTTACCTGCCTTGTGTGTGCTTGAATGGTGTTGTGGTATGCATTCCTAAGGTTTAGGATGTTTGATTTGGGCTTAGAATGGTTTTGGATGAGCTTGGTGGTCGAAAATGGCAGATTGGGTTCGGGATGAACTGCATTCTGCATCAGCTAGGGTTAGGTGATCGAATGAAGGCTATACAGCCAAATGAGATGCGATTGAAGTTCATTCGCATGATTGAGATTCATTGGCACGATTGGGGGCCAGTCGCATGGGGAGTCATATGACTGAGAGCCCATTCGCATAAGTGTCCATCCGCATTGGTGTTCATCCGCATGAGGTCTATTAGCACGATTGGGGTGTTCATCCGCATTGGTGTTCATCTGCATTGTTCCATTAGCATTATGTTCAGTCGCCTGGAGGCCATGCGACTGAAGGGTGCCCATACGCCCAAATAGGCCTGGTGTACCTAAGGAAAAGCGTAGTTTAATTTCTGACTTTCAGGGGAATGTGCAGATGTAAGTTTTGACGTCGAAGTTCCCGTAAGTTCAAGTAAGATGATGGTTGAGTCCTTAGTGGTTATGTTAGGCATGATGATGATGATGTTCCAAGATTATGCACGATGTATGTTATGTATGTATGATGAAGCCATGTATGATGATGCTACTGTGTATGTTGATGTTCCTTATTATGTTGTATGTTTATCTTTCCCGTGGCTTTACGTGTTTTGTTAATGAATGAAACGAAAGTATTATGTAACATAAAGTGGAAGATAATGAAAGAGGAACATGATGAATGAATGAATGCATTAATGAATGAACGAATGAAAGTAAGAAAGGCTTGCAAGCAAATGTATGGAGGTTCACACCCAATGAAGGGTGTTAGCTCAACTGTGTGCGGGTTAGCTACCCCAGAAGGATGCACACTGGGGTCCAATCCTTGTGATTAACCATATGTATGGGATCCTTACCGCTTGCCCTAGGTACTAGAGTCAGCTTCGTGCACAATGTTTGAGGTCTATGAAGGACCTCAGGCCCAGTAACCAGCTTCGTGCATAACGTTCGGGGTATAGCACATGGCATTGATCCGGAATGAAAGAGACAAGATAAGTGGTGAATGTACTTGCCCTAGGTACTGGAGTCAGCTTTGTGCACAACGTTCGAGGTCTATGGAAGACCTCAAGGCCAGTAACCAGCTTCGTGCACATGTTCGGGGTATTGTACATGTCATCGAAAGTAATGAATGTACGAATGAAAGTAAGAATTTATGAATGAATGTGAATGAAAGTAACGAATGTGAATGGTAATGATGTACGTTGAATGAACGAAAGTTAACGAACGAATGATGAAGATAATAATGATATTATCTATGTGTATGTATGATGTATGATCTCATGAAAGTAAAGAACGGTTTAACAAATGAAAAGTATGTTTTATTATAAAACTAGAACTCATTCAGCAACGCTGACTTTTATGTGTTTTCAGTTGGCAGGTAATGGTTGCTGAGGATGGCACGGGACGGCTACTTGGCTCTTTTGGGATGGCATCCATTCATATAATGTTTTTGTGATGTAATGCAACAATATATTTTGTAACTGGTTAATGATGTATTATTTTACAAAAGCCCTTATAATTAAATAAAATGTCATTTTTGAAAGTTTCCGCTGCAATGTTAACTTAAGATAAATGAGAATGTATGTTTTATGTGTTATGATCGACCAGCTGTAAGCGTCCCGGGAACGGGGCCTTACAAGTTGGTATCAGAGCTAATGTTTAAGTGAAACGGGTAAATTTTCAAAATAAACCTAAACTTAAACTGAAAATGGGACGGATAGGGAAGGGATGCCAGTCTGAGTAGCTACGTGCCATCAGGTATTTTCTTAATGTTAACCGGTATTTTGTGCGCATGGTATGTGGTTATGTGTTGTTTATAGATTTAAATACTGATGTAGTCAGGATAGGTAATGCTTGGGGTATGAAGAGTAAAGTAAGTGGCTAATCACAACTTGCCATTGTTATAAGGGAATTACTATACTTGACATAAACTGAGCTGTTCCCTTGAATGACCATGTTAGTGTTTGAATCTTCCAGTGTGTGTTAGAGGATGGCCGGTGGTAGATCTTCTAAAGCTTCGAGGGTTGGAGGTTGTGGTGGGCTTGGTGCTGAACCACGGCCCAAAAGAGGAAGACCTAGGGTTGAAAAGGTGGTTCATGAAGGACCTGAGACCCCTCATCTGGAGGGTGGAGATGAGAGCGCCAATTTGAGAGCATCAGTAAAGGAGGCTGTTGTGGAAGAAGTTCATCAGGTCATGCAGACGATCTTACCGTCTATGGTGACCAAAGTAATTAAGGCTATAAGGGAAGGAGAAAGAAGGGAGGGGATTCGGTCCTTGGGAGGTCGGGATCAACTGGAGACTACGATGATTCCCTCCGATGACGAGGAGGAGGAGGAAGAGCCTGTGCAGGAGCCAGTATGAGGCTGTAACTATGGGATATTTCAAAGGTATAAGCCCCCTACCTTTGATGGAAATGGCACTGCTGCTGCTGCTCACCGATGGGTGAGGGAAATGGAAGTTGTTCTAAATATCAGCGAGTGTCGAGAAGGCCAGAATATGAAATTTGCTGCCCACTCGTTTGTGGACTCGGCTTTGTGTTGGTGGGACAATATTGTCCAAGCTGAGGGTAGTCGGGAAATTGGGAGAATGAGATGGTCGAAGCTAAAGAAGTTGGTTATTGAGGAGTTCTGTCCTCACCGGGAGATGGACAAGGTTAAGAGGGAGTTCCTACAACTGGAGGCAGGAACCATGACAAATCAGCAGTACACCACAAAGTTCAACGAGATGGCACGTCTGTTGCCGGATCAGTGACGCCTCTGCCACGAAAGATTAAGAGGTACATTAAGGGTTTGCCAGCGGATATTCTTAAGCACATGATCGCTGCCCGACCGAGCACGTTTAGGTCGGCGGTGGACTTGGCGGGGAGGTTATATGATGAGAGGGTTGTAGTGGTGATGGTTGAATGTAGTAGGAAGGGTGGTGGTGATCGAAACTAGAATGGGAAGAGGCTTGGTCAGGGTGATGCCTCGACGGGTAACAAGAAGGCACGGGTAGATGATCGCCGTGTAGCCACACCAGGTACGGGATCGAAAAAGTGTGGCAAATATAGGAAGGAGCACAGTGGAGAGTGTAGATGGGGGTTGAACGTTTGTTTCAAGTATGGGAAGCCAGGTCATATGGCACGGGAGTTCAAAGTAGGGAAATGTTTTAACTATGGCGGGGAGGGCCACATGAGCCGAGACTGCAAGAAGCCAAGAGCTGAAGTTTCGGGGGTGAAGAAGACGGGGAGTGAAGGACCGAGAGCGAGTGCCAGGGCATTCACCATGACACAAGAGGAAGCTAGGACGGACCCCGATGTTGTGTCCGGTATGTTTCTAGTGAACCAAACTTTAGCTTCTGTTTTGTTCGGTTCTGGTGCTAGTAAAAGTTTCATTTCTGCTGCTTTTTGTACTAAGATGCCGGTTAGTAGCAGATGTGTTGATGTGCCCTTTGATGTAGAAACTGCCACATGTAAGTCTACCATGATTACTGAGATGATAGAGGACTGTGATATGGAACTAGAAGGGTATAAGTTTCCTGTTAGAGCGTTCATGATGACCTTAGGTGGTTTCGATTTGGTTCCTGGGATGGATTGGTTGGTCGACTTTGAGACGAACATTGTATGTCGCAAGAAGATGATTAGGCTAACAACACCTGACGGGAATTTGGTGAAGGTTTACGATGAACTGGTTACGACTATTCCGAAGGTGATTTCCATGCCTGTGGCCAGAAAGTGCATGAGGCATGGATGTAGTGCTTCCTTGGCCTATGTAAAGGATGCGGATATGCCAACACCACAACTGTCTGATGTACCGGTTGTGTGTGACTTTCCCGATGTGTTTCCCGAAGACTTGCCCAGAGTGCCACCTGAACGAGAGATCGAGTTTCAGATTGATTTGATACCCGGTGCCCAACCTGTTGCCAAGGAACCATATCGGTTGGCTCTGACTGAGACGAAGGAGTTGATGGAGCAACTGCAAGAGTTGCTTGACAGGGGTTTCATCAGTCCGAGCATCTTTCCTTGGGGTGCTCTGGCCTTGTTTGTAAAGAAGAAGGATGGTAGCATGAGAATGTGTATCGACTACCGTGAGTTGAACAAATTGACGGTGAAGAATCGGTATCCATTACCGAGGATTGATGACTTGTTTGATCAGCTCCAAGGTGCCAGTTGGTTTTCGAGGATAGATCTTCGATCTGGCTACCACCAATTGAAAGTGAAGGAGTAAGACATTCCTAAAACAGCTTTTCACACGCGTTATGGTTACTACGAGTTCCTCGTTATGTCATTTGGGTTGACCAACACGCCAGCTGCTTTTATGGACTTGATGAACCGAGTGTGTCGACCGATGTCTGATAAATCAGTGATTGTGTTTATTGATGATATCCTGATTTATTCAAAGACCGAGATAGAGCATGCCGGTCACATTCGAGAGGTGTTGGAGACGCTGAGAAGGGAGAAGTTGTATGCCAAGTTCTCCAAATGCGTGTTCTGGTTGCGCGAGGTTCAATTCTTGGGTCATGTGGTGAATCCGGAGGGGATTATGGTGGACCCGGCAAAGGTGGAGGCTGTGATGCAATGGAAGTCTCCAAAGACGCCGTCCAAAATTCATAGTTTCTAAGGTTTGGTGGGCTACTACCGAAGGTTTATTCAAGACTTCTCTAAGATTGCTTCTCCACTAACCAAGTTGACCCGGAAAGATGTAAAGTTTGTGTGGGGTAAAGCTCAGGAGAAGGCATTTGAGGAATTGAAGGTGAGGTTGACTCAAGCTCATATGTTGTCATTACCTGATGGAAGTGAAGATCTGGTGGTTTATTCTGATGCTTCCTACTCGGGGTTGGGGTGTGTGTTAATGCAGAGAGGAAAAGTTATAGCCTACGCATCCCGACAGTTGAAGGTTCATGAGGTTAACTATCCTACTCATGATTTGGAGCTAGCAACCGTGGTCTTTGCGTTAAAGATTTGGAGGCACTACCTGTATGGGACGAAGTGCACCATATTCACTGGCCACAAGAGTTTAAAGTACTTCTTCGAGCAGATTGAGTTAAATATGAGACAAAGGAGATGGTTGGAGCTAATAAAAGATTATGATTGTGAGATCCATTACCATCCGGGCAAAGCCAACGTGGTGGCGGATGCCCTTAGCTGAAAGGAAAGACCCGAGCCGATTCGGGTGAAGGCGTACCAGCTGATTATGACCTCTGATGTGATGAAGCAAGTCAAGGGGTTTCAAGATGAGGCATTGAAAGAAGATCATCTTAACTCCGAAAGAATGAGAGGTCTGGTTGTGGAATTGGGTGAAAAACACTTGGTGTTAAAACCCGATTCGGGCGGATGTGGATTCCTCGTTTTGGGGATCTACACGTGAAGATTATGGATGAAGCTCATAAGACTTGATACTCTATTCACCCCGGTGCTACAAATATGTATCAAGACATGAAAAGAGATTATTGGTGGTCGGGTATGAAGCGTGATGTGGTGGAGTATATGAGTAAATGCCTTACTTGTTTACAAGTAAAGGCCGAGCACCAAAAGCCGTATGGAAAGATCCAACCGTTAAAAATACTGGAATGGAAGTGGGAGCACATCACCATGGATTTCATTACGAAGCTACCACGTACCCTGAAAGGGTATGATGCTATATGGGTGATTGTTGATCGTCTGACGAAGAGTGCTCACTTTCTACCGATCCACGAGATATATTCATCCGAAAGGTTGGCGGATCTTTTCATCAAGGAGATTGTGACTCGTCATGGTGTGCCGGTGTCTATTGTGTCTGATCGTGACACCCGGTTCAAATCCAAATTTTGGAAGAAATTCCACGATACGATGGGGATGAGGTTACACATTAGTACGGCTTACCATCCCCAGACTGATGGTCAGTCGGAAAGGACCATTCAGACATTGGAGGACATGCTTCGGGCATGTGTGATTGATTTTGGGGGATGATGGGATGACCACTTACCATTAGTGGAGTTCTCATATAACAACAGTTATCATGCCAGTATTAGGATGCCACCCTATGAGATGCTATATGGTAGGAGATGCAGAACACCCATCTGTTAGGGTGATATTGGTCATAAAGAGTTAGGGAGCGTTGAGGTGATTAAGGCTACAACTGAAAAACTTGAAAGGATCAAAGCCTTCATGAAGGCAGCCAAAGATAGACAGAAGTCGTATGCAGATAAACGATGCAGACCGATTGAGTTCCAGGTGGGTGACCGGGTTATGTTGAAGGTCTCACCTTGGAAGGGTATCATTCGTTTCCAAAAGCAGGGAAAGTTGAGCCCCAGATACATAGGACCTTTCTCAATCATTACTCGAGTAGTAGAGGTGGCCTATAGATTGGAGTTACCAGATGAGTAAAGTGGAATTCACCCGACATTCAACGTATCCCATCTAAAGAAGTTCTTGGCAGATGAAGATATGATTGTTCCACTGGAGGATATCGAAGTGGATGAACGGATCAATTATGTGTAGCAACCAGTGGCAATCATCGATCGAAAGGAGAAGAGGTTGAGAAATAAAGTGGTTCCTCTTGTGCGTGTACAGTTGAAGCACAGGAAGGAATCCGAGTAAATGTGGGAGACCGAAGAAGAAATGAGACATCATTACCCACATTTGTTCGAGGAATAACAGGTTTCGGGGACGAGACCTATATAAGGGGGGTGGACTTGTAACACCCGGTTATTTTTTTTGAAATAAAGCCCAAAGTCGAGGGACCAAACTTGCCAAAACGGGAGAAAGTTTGGAAGGGTGGGGGATTAAGAGGGGAGGGCAACCCACACCCTCCCCCAAACTCAAAAAATTCAGCCAATGAGAGAAGAGAGGGAGAAAAGGGAGAAAAAGATTGGTTTGGGTGGATTCAAGCGCGAAAATCGTCATTTAGCGGGTCAAATCGAAGATCTACTTCTTAGTGTTGTTTGTGTGAGTTATAGGACCCTTCTTTTACACGTTTTTGAATGATTTTGGGGCTAGAACACATCTGAAACCCGTTTTATGTGTGTGTGTTTGTTTGACCCATTTGTATGTGTTTGCGTGTGATGCGTTTGGAGTTTCTTTACGGGCTTGTGTGTGCTTTAATGGTGTTATGGTATGAATTCCTAAGGTTAAGGATGGTTGATTTTGGCTTAGAATGGGTTTGGATGAGCTTGGAGGTCAAAAATGGGAGATTGGGTTCGGGATGAACTGCATTCTACATCAGCTAGGGCTAGGCGACCGAATGAAGGCCATACGGCCGAATGAGGTGCGATTGAGGTTCATTTGCATGATTGAGATTCATTCGTATGATTAGGGGGCCAGTCGCATGGGGAGTCATGCGACTGAGAGCCCCTTCGCATAAGTGTCCATCCGCATTGGTGTTCATCTGCATGAGGTCCATTCGCACGATTGGGGTGTTCATCCGCATTGGTGTTCATCCGCATTGGTCCATTCGCATTATGTTTAGTCTTCTGGAGGCCATGCAACTGAAGGGTGCCCATACGCCCAAATAGGGCTGGTGTACCCGAGGAAAAGCGTAGTTTAATTTATGACTTTCGGGGGAAAGTGCAGATGTAAGTTTTGACGTTGAAGTTCTCATAAGTTCAAGTAAGATGACGGTTGAGGCCTTAGTGGTTATGTTGGGCATGATGATGATGATGTTGCATGATTATGCATGATGTATGTTATGTATATAGCATGATGCCCTGTATGATGATGCTACTGTGTATGTTGATGTTCCTTATTATGATGTATGTTTATCTTTCTCGTGGCTTTACGTGTTATGTTAATGAATGAAACGAAAGTATTTTGTAAGGTAAAGTGGAAGATAATAAAAGAGGAACATGATGAATGAATGCATGCATTAATGAATGAACGAATAAAAGTAAGAAAGGCTTGCAAGCAAATGTATAGAGGTTCACACCCAATAAAGGGTGTTAGCTCAATTGTGTGCGGGTTAGCTACCCCAGAAGGATGCACGCTGGGGTCCAATCCTTTTGATTGACCATATGTATGGGATCCTTGCCGCTTGCCCTAGGTGCTAGAGTCAGCTTCGTGCATAATGTTCGAGGTCAATGAAAAACCTCAGGCCCAGTAACCAGCATCGTGCACAACGTTCGAGGTATATCACATGGCATTGATCCGGAATGAAAAAGAAAAGATAAGTGGTGAATGTACTTGCCCTAGGTAGTGGAGTCAGCTTTGTCCATAATGTTCAAGGTCTATGTAAGACCTCAGGCACCGTAACCAGCTTCGTGCACAATGTTCGGGGTATTATACATGTCATCGAAAGTAATGAACGTACGAATGAAAGTAAGAATTTATGAATAAATATGAATGAAAGTAACGAATGTGAATGGTAATGATGTACGTTGAATGAACGAAAGTTAACGAACGAATGATGAAGATAATAAAGGTATTATCTATGTGTACGTATGATGTATGATCGCATCAATGTGAAGAACGGTTTTAACGAAAGAAAAGTATGGTTGCTTAGGATGATACGGGGCTACGACTCGGCTCTTTTGGGATGGCATCCATTCATATAATGCTTTTGTGATGTAATGCAACAACGTATTTTGTAACTGATTAACGATGTATTATTTTGCAAAAGCCCTTATAATGAAATGAAATGTCATTTTTGAATGTTTCCGCTGCAATGTTTACTTAAGATAAATGAGAATGTATGTTTTATGTGCGATGATCGACCAACTGTGAGGTGCCCGGGAATGGGGCTTAACAAGACTCAACACTCCATCCGCATGAAATTAACCTTCATTCTTGCGATTCGGCACTTAGTCATACGACACAACACTCAATCGCACGACTCAACATTCATACGCACGAATCAACCTTCATTCGTATGAATGAACCTCCATTCATGCAACTCAACATTCAGTCGTGCGATACACGCACAATCGCACACACATTCATCCACATAGACTCAATCGCATGCATACATTCATCCGCATTGACTTAATCGCACGACACAATCAATCACATGACTCGATCGCATACATACACTCAATCACATGACTTAGTCGTACGACACACACAATCGCATGACTCAATCGCATACATACACTCAATCACATGACTCAGTCGTACGACACAGTCAGTCGCATGACTCAGTCACATGACAGAACACGGACAAGACTTAGTCGCACGCGGAGGTCACAGGGTTGTCGGGGTGCTCACAGCAGCCTTCAGCCATTGTGACCACCCAAATGGCACCACAGAACATTTAGGAGTCGATTTCTCACGTGTATTAGCAATTTCAGCACTCGAAGGACCCTCAATCGTGTTCGTTCGCTCGGGGACACTCAAAACTACCCGAACCGCCGCGAGATAGGAGAATAAGGTGAAATAGAATGTAAAACTCGGTCAATTCCCAAGAATATCAACCAAGATCTCAATTTCACGAACGCGGAATATAAGTGAAATTGGAAGAAGACAAACAATGAATCAAAACGCTTTCAATTGATAATTAGGATGATTACAATCTTGTGCGAAAATGCACAGAACAATTATAGAGCAAATTGAACTGAATACTGAGAAAACTTAGATACAAAAGCGAAAATTACAAATTTATACTAAAACAAATAGTTCTCGCGCGAGACAGACTTTTCGTGCGGTTCTTGCTTTCGCGCGAGCTCTTCACATCGCGTGAGATCAGATTTCGCTTGACTTCTTCATTTTTCTTTCGTTGTTTTGCCGATCCTTTTATGGTCTTCTACAATCTCCCCCTAGGGTCGGTGAAACACCCTCAGTCAAAATCAACGTTAGCTTTCTTGTAAGTGCCTGAATATGCATACCATTTATTTGTATGGATCCGATCTGTCATCCAAACATATTGGCAAGACAAAAAGTAAACAGGCTCATCAGCTGTGATAGGACAATGTAGCAGCTTGTTCAAGTCGTCTTTGCCAAACTTCATTAAGTCAGCTGGATCGATGATTCTATATGATCGATCAATACATTTGATCACAGCCTGACTTGAATCCTTTTCACAACTCCAAGATATAAATGGCTTCAAAGAATTTGGAGGATCTGGAGCATGAACTGGGAGTTTCTTTATGTATTTGGGATGTTGATAGACTCTGATTTTCATTGGAGCTTTGGTATTTTCATCAATTTAGGAAGAGTCATCAATCACCTTTGACTTTGCAGTTCTGAAGTCCTTGAAGTTAGTTCTCATCTCTCTTCTTATCTTTGATCTCATTAATTCAGCTTCTCCATAGTTGCTTTCATTGAAGAATGGAGCTTTTCAAATTGAATAAAGATCAGCAGCTCGTAAAGTATGAAAATCTTGAGGGCTTTTCAGATAATCTATCTCTCCATTCCTTCTCTTAATTACGTACATCTTGTTTTCACCATCATAAGCCCAGCTAATAACATGAGGAAGTTCACCATACTTGTCTTTCGGCTTTGATACGAATAAAAAATGAGTCTCTTTGGGTGGTGGTGGTGCTTTGAACTGCAATCGTCCTCTGATATATAAAGCAATCTGCCCAGTAGAGTCCTTTTGTATTGTACCAGAAGGAGTTGGATCACTTACAGACTCAGTAGGAATTTCTCCTTCTTCCAGGTTAATGTCTTTGAATAAGTCCTGTATGTTATTCCCAAAAATATCTGTATACTCATGTTGCTCTTCTACATCATCAAATAACTCAAACTCTTCTTCTGTAGTTTCAGTTGCAGTAGATAGCTTGAATGAGTACAACTCTTTATCATATAAATCTTCAGTGTTAGGATCCAATGGTTCATATCCTTCTGGATTACTAGCACTTGGTCCAGAGACATTGTCAGTGCTAGTATCACCAGTTGGATTAGAAGATAATCCTCCAACATCACCTCCATCATCATCATCATTATTATCATCTTCATTTCCACCATCATGTCCACCATCATCTCCATCATTATCATCATCATTGTCATCATCATCATCTTCTTCATCATCATCAGAATTATCATAATCAAGTAAATCCTCATCATCTTCTTCATTAACAACAGGAAGAGGCATTATGTGTTCAGGTTCAACAAAAGCTGTAGTTGTATAAGCTTCAGTGATGGTACTTCAGATGAAATTGGAACATCTTCAGCAGTACTAACACTTGGCTGTTCTTCAGTAGTCTGAGCTTCGTTGACCTTTTCACTTTCTTGAATATTTTCTGCAGGAAATGGACTTGGAGAACGCCTGCTCATCTCACCAACCACAGTTGTAGACCGAATAACTGGTGGTTGATGGAAATATGTCTGAGAAATAAACTCTCGTAGCTCATTCAGCTGTCTTTCCAACCCCGAAGAATAATCAAACATACTCTTCATTTGTTGCTCCAAAGTGGCTATCCTTGTATCCTTTATTGCAAAGTCAAGATGAATCATGGTAATCATCTTAGTCTTTTCTTCATTATCTTTTCTCAACTCAGCAATTAGCTTGACATTCTTGAAGCTTTCTTTCTCCAAATTCTTCACTCTTTCTTCTAAAGTTATAGAGTGAGGAGCACTGGTGGATTCTTCTCTTCCTTGGAAATCTGGTGGAGTATTCAATAAAGTATCTACATCAAACTCCAAATTTTCTTGTCTTGGTGGAGTGGAGAAACCAGATCCAGGAATATTGACTGATTCAGAAACTGGAACCGTTTCTGTCACAGTAGCAGAAGTAGTCACATCAACTGGTTGCTCTTGTTCAGTTTCAGAAATAATCACGTGTGTTTGTGGTTTCCTAGGAATACCACCTCTTCCTCTTTTCCTGGCTGGAAAATCTTTCCTCCGTGCCATTCGTTTGCGCCTCACAGAGGTACTCAGGGATTCCTCAGGGATGTAATCAGTATCCCTATCTTCAACATTTATTCTTGAGGAAGTTGGTGTAGAAGGTGTCTGATCAGTTTGAATCACATAGGGAACATTCCCTATCTGATCACTAGCAGTCTCAGAACTTGAAGCAGAATGAACAACACCTTCTTCATTCATCGGCTCATCCTCAAACATTTTCTCAATCTCCTCATCAATGTCACCTCTAGCAGTTGAGGCAGAAGTGCCAGTCTGTGCCTCCTCAGTGTTTACATCTCCTCCCAAATCACCAACATCTTCTTCTATCTCAGAAAATCTGCCAATCTTAGTAAAACTTTCTCCTGAGCACTTGTTTCCTCGTGCTCCAGTAAGATGAGTAAAGATCTCTTTCTTGATGGATTGAACAACATATTTGGGAGACCTCAGATTGGCAAGCTCAGGATATGCGTCATTAATCACCAGCTGAATAAACCGTGGATACATGATAAACTTCCTTCCCGGATTAGCTGTGGCATTTTTCTGCATCTCCTAGAAGATTACTCCAGAAATACTAAATGGAAGATCATCCACAAGGGAGACTAATAAAGATCCAAAAACAACACTCAGACTGTCCATCCCAGCCTTCAAGTTGCTCAGACAGTGAATAACCACGTGAAATAGATACTTCCAATATGGTGGCAACCACTTCTTCTCCAGACTAAGATATCTATACTCATATCCCATCCGAGTTAGACAGTCAATAACAACATCATCTTCCAATCTGGTTGGAGCACCCTCTTGGTCATCAAAAAGTAGTACTCTGTTCAAAATAGCTTGGGAGACAGTCACTCTCTTATCTTTGACTGTAGCAGTAATGATTGGATTTCTAGCTTGATCCTTTTCTAAAGCAGCAGTGCTCCAGAAAGAATCTATCAACTCAGACTAAAGAGCTGGATCAGCAGAAATGGCATAGACTATACAAGAGTTCTTCAGTCCTTCTATCATAGATACGAAAAGTTCCTTTCCCTCAGGAACATCATCCAAGTAGGCTACACAGTTATGATTTTTATTAAAAATCATTTGAGCCATCTGCAATGTCACAAACAAACAACATTAGAATGATTAAAATAACTTAATTACACACCAAAATTTAAACACTTAGAAGATTTCAACAATTATCATATCAGTCGCATGAGAGTGTACAAACCACATTTAGAAAATTTTAGCACCAAAAATTTCATTCGCGCGAAATGCAATTGACAATTAGAAATTATTCAGCAAATAAGATTTCTATCGCGCGAAAACTCAGTTCGTGCGAAACATCCATTCGTGCAAAAATGAACAACAACACTTACAAAAATTTAACAAATAAAGTTCTATCATGCGAAAACTCAGTTAATACGAAATATCCATTCGTGCGACAATCTCATTTCATGCGAACACAAGCTTCATGCAAAAATTAAAATTCAAGAGAAATTCAAATTTCAAGCGAAAACATGATTCACGCGAAAACATCATTCGCGCGAAAACACTTTTTCGCATCCGTTCAGTTCATGCGATTCCCGCAAACTGATTTCAAAATTAAACTTCAAAATCATGAATTTGATCCAATCAAATCAACTTTTAAAGTTATTCATTTAATTTTGAGTTAAAATTGTTAAGTTCCCCCTCAAATTTCATCTCTTTTGTAACCATATCCATCAAAATATACCTTTAGCAATCGGTATGGATGTAATGTGAACAGAACGAGGTTTCAGAATAACTAAGATGAACGAATGAAACTTTGTTTTTGAATCAGAGACTGTAAACGAATGAAGTTTTCGGATGATGTTTATGTGAAAAGTGATTTCGTTTATGCACACAGTGTTATTTATATCTCAGATAATTCACACGAGACGTCCTTTCGTGCGACAGATGTTTCAAGCGACAACTCCCTTTCGCGCGAGAGTCTTTAACACTATGAAAATTTTACAATTTTTTTTTAAAAAACATTTATTATCAATTATTTATGTCAACAGAATGTTTTATTTACTAAGTGACCAATTAATTTAATGAATCTTCAATTTTCAAAATTTATTTGTTATTTATTTGTTTTAAAACTAAACAACACAAAACAAAACAAAACAAAGTAATCAAAAAAATCAAAATAATGAAAACGTATAAAGAATCAAGATCTGAATTGTTTATTGAGCAAAATTGTGTTATAAGAATTTTTATAATGAGATCATATAGTCCTTTGTCAAGTCAAGACTCTGTCCAGCTTTTATTTAAAATAACTGGTTAAGTTGATTGCCAATATATGTTGTCCTTTTTAAACATATACTTCAGGTTTTACTCAGAAACATAAGGAGTGATATATATCATGTTTTGTTTAATTTAATATAATTCAGTGGATCCCATGCTCAGAACGTCTGTAAAAATACTTATTATCCTTCAAGACACTGTCGAGATTTCAAGTCACCCCAAATTGACTTAAACCATGCATTGCTGATCAGTGATACCATTTATTTATTCCTAAAATATAAGTATTTGAGCACAACTAGCCTGAGAAATATTTCTTAACACGGAATATTAATAAGTTTAAGGACTTACTAACAGCCATCCGGACTTACGTCTGCCCTCTCAAGATGTTTAGGACTTACAAGCAATCCGGACTTACATGCCCTATCTTTTGATTTTGCCTTCCATGATCAGAAAATATTCTCAAAATAGAACTACCATATAGTATGTATATCTTTAGACATATCTTTTGATTTGTGCTCCATGGCATCTTATATCCTATATGGCCTTTTGGCATCTTTTTGCTCAATTTCTTTCTTTTTGTCTTTTTATTTCTTTTTTTTTGTGTTTTTGTATTTTCTTATATATATATATATATATATATATATATATATATATATATATATATATATATATATATATATATATATATATATATATATATATATATACACATAGTTATGATTATCACTGAATCAAACAAATACAGGCTTGAGTATGACAAGAGTATAACTCTCAGTCTGTGTTAGAACATTTTAAAAGCAATTATAATCTTTTCATTTCTAAAAGCAAAGCCTATTGACACATCAAACATAATCCAAGTCTATTCGTATTTAAACCTTTGAAAGTACTTAGACTCTTTTAGAACTTGCTAATATCATTTCTCATTTAAGTATGAAAATATCTTCTATTATATTTTTTATTTTTTTTATTTTTTTTAATAATCCTTTGATCTTGACTCCCTCTAAAACCAAAAATATTTTTCAGAACATGTTTTCCCCCCTAAAATTATGATTGATATTTTAAAGTAAAAGAAAACAATTACAATTTTATTTCCTAAAAAAATGAAAAAAGTTTTTGTGAAGATTCAAGAAAGCAATTTATCCAAAGTTAATCATTCCCAATGATTGCACAAGGAAATCAAATCGAGAATGATCAAATGCCTTGGTAAATAAATCAGCAATGTTTTCAGTTGACAGCACTTGTTTTAAATGAATGAGTTTACGATCAAAACAATCACGGATAAAATGAATTCGGATGTCAATGTGTTTAGTTTTGGAATGTTGAATGGGATTTTTAACGATGTTCAGAACTGCTGTGTTGTCACACCAAATTGGTGTGTCATATATGTTGAGACCATAATCGAGAAGTTGTTGTTGAATCCAGACAAGCTGGGAACAACAGCTCGATGCAGCCACATATTCAGCTTCGGCAGTGGATGTGGAAATAGTGTTATGCTTTTTACACTGCCTGGAAATGAGTCGGTTGCCCAAGAATTGACATCCTCCTGTAGTCGACTTCCTGTATAAATTACAACCACTATAATCACTGTCAGTATAAGCAAATAAATTGAAATCGGAATTTCTACGATACCAAAGACCAAGTTTGGGTTGACCCTTGAGATACTTGAAAATCCTCTTGACAGCTTTCATGTGTGATTCTTTTGGATCACTTTGATAACGGGCACACTGACAAACAAGGAACATGATATCCGGTCTGCTTGCAGTGAGATACATTAGAGAACCAATCATTGATCTGTACAGATGTTGATCAACTGATTCGCCTAATGGATCTGGAGTGATAGTCGGACGAGAAGACATAGGAGTTGGAGCGACTTTGGAATCTTGAAACTTGTATTTCTCAAGAATAGTCTGAACATATTTTTCTTGATGAATGAGAATACCAGTTTCAGATTGCATAACTTGGATACCCAAGAAAAATGAAATTTCTCCAATCTTGAATTTCTTCTTCATCACTTCTTCAAACTCCGCGCACATACTATCATTTGTAGACCCAAAAATGATATCATCGACATAGATTTGTACCAGAATAATGTCATTGCCTGATTTACGAATGAATAAGGTTTGATCGATTGCTCCTCCTGAATAACCATTTGCAAGCAAATGTTCAGTCAGAGTTGCATACCAAGAACGAGGTGCTTGATGTAAACCATACAGTGCCTTATCCAACTTGTAAACATAATCAGGATGATCTGGATCTTCAAAACCAGGAGGTTGACAAACATAGGTTTCCTCCTTCATTTCCCCGTATAAGAAAACAGTTTTGACGTCCATCTGATACACCTTAATATTCATGTATGAAGCAAAGGCTAAGAAAATGCGTATTGCTTCAAGTCTTGCGACTGGAGCATACACTTCTTCATAATCCAATCCTTCAATTTGATAGAATCCCTGCACCGCAAGACGTGCTTTATTCCGAACTATAACACCCTTTTCATCTGTTTTGTTTCTGAATATCCACTTTGTTCCGATCGGAAGCTTATCCTTTGGAAGTTCTACAAGATGCCAAATATTCAGCTTTTTAAATTGCATCAACTCATCTTGCATTGCTTCTATCCAACTGTTTTCCTTGAGTGCCATTTCAACATTCTTGGGCACTATTTGTGATAGAAAGCAAGCATATAGACATGTGTTGATTGCCCCTGAACGACATCTGGTAATTACACCTTCATGCAATGGACCAATGATTGCATCAGTTGGATGAGTTTTATGGATTCTTAGTTGAGGAATATCATCTGCAGCAATCTCTTCTTCCAAGTTAGTGATGTATTCAACATTTGCATTCACTTCTTCAGAATTTCTAGACTGATACACAATATTTTCTTCAAAAGTTTCATCTGAAGGGTGATTTTCAGAAACATTAGATACAGTTGGAGATTCTTCAAATGGAACTTGAATGACTTCTATTGGAGTATCAAAAGTTTCTGAAGAAGATGAAGACAATGGTGAATTCAGTGATTCTTCCGGCTCCTGAGTAGGAATTTGATCTGAAATATTATCTAATAATCTAGAACTTTCAAACACTTGCACAGAAGCAGAAGGAATATTCTTGGATGATGATGAAATTGCAGAATCATCAGATATAAGAGATGGAATTTCCTTAATGATTTTGTTTTCCAAGGATAATGCTTGAGAATCAGTATCTGCAGAGGAGGGTTTAGAAATTTTAAAATTTATGAACAAAGATTCATAATCATAAACCCATGAAGGAGCTGAACCTGCATCAGTTATGTTAAGCTCGTGCCAATCAATATTAAATGACTCAATTATTTGTTTTGTTCTTTTATTATAAACTCGATATGCAACTTTATTAGCTGCATATCCCACAAAGTAACATTCATCAGCCTTTTCAGAAAAGTTTTAGGTTGATTCAGTTGTATGTAACAAAGTACAACAACAACCAAAGGCTTTAAAATATTTTACTTTGGGTTTGTGTTTATAAAATATTTCATATGGAGTCATATTTAATCTTTTATTTATTAGAACACGATTCTGAACATAACATGCAGTGTTTACTGCTTCAGCCCAAAAGAACAGAGGTAATTTGGCAGCAGATATCATTGTTCTAGCAGCTTCAATTAGTGTTCTATTCCTTCGTTCTGCAACTCCATTCTGTTGTGGAGTGCCTGTAGCACTAATTTGTCTAGCAATCCCCTTGGATTCACAAAACGCATTCAACGTTTGATTATAGAACTCCGTTCCATTGTCACTTCGGATGCATTTAACCTTTTTATCTGTCTGATTCTCCACCAAATTAATGAACTTGATCAAAAGATGTGGAGTCTCATCCTTAGATGCTAAGAAAAACACCCAAGTAAATCTAGAAAAGTCATCAGTAACAACCAAACAGTAACATCTTCGACCCAAACTTAAAACACTCACTGGACCGAATAGATCCATGTGTAAGAGTTGTAAGATTGATTCGATTGAGTTGTGTGCAATTGGTTTGTGAGGAAGTTTATGTTGTTTACCCTTTCAACATGATAGACAATGTTCATTTATTTAAACCATCAAGTTTTTCTTTAAAAATCTTTTCATTTGACTTATGTTTTCGAGCTTGTTATTGAAGTTTTTCAACTTCCATTATCAAGTTCTCATTATGAACTCTATACCTTTGAACTTTCTCAACACAAGAATTTGTGCATAAATCATCATATACCTTTGGTTCTGAGCTTTCTCCTTCAGGCTCTTCAACCTTCTTTACCATGAAAGCCTTCATAGTCTCAACTAGTTCTTCCAGTGGAGCAACATCAACAGTCTTTAGATCTTCAACCTGATATTTGACTGGAGGCTCAATAATGTACTCTTCAACATCTATCTTTTTCTCAACTACTTTCTCTTCCTTTTCTTCCTTCTCAGCTTCCTCTTCTTCAACTTCTTCCTTCTCTTCTTCCTTCTCACCAAACAAGCCATCCAACAGATCATCAGACACAAACTTTGCAAACAAATTCTCTTCCTCCTCAGGCTCAGTAACAATCTTAGCCATCAAAGCTGTAGACAACTTCATATCAAGAGCTTCCATTTGGTCAGACCAATCATATTCAGCATTAGTTTGTGAAACCAATGCTTTGCTGCCTCCAGAAGTATTCGCTTTATCTTTCTTTGTTTCAATCTCCACAGTGACCATTCTTTTTGGAGCTTCAGCTTGACCAGACTTGGGTTCAGTACATTCTCTAACAAAGTAACCTAGTTTGTCACAGTTGTAACATCTCAGATTAGATTTGTTAAAACCAATTTTGCTAGAGTTGTTTACTCCAAATATTTTTCTTCCAGTATGTCTAGCAAAGTTCTTCGCCCTGTACACAATCATCGCCATTTGGTACTTGATGTCATTTTCTTCCACATCATCAGGATTTACTTGTTGAAGATCATCAATCAAGACATTTGGAGCAGTGAGTCTACCAGCCATGAAAGCTTCATAGCTTGACATGAATGTAGTGAATAGGGCAAGATGTTCCTCAGCAATCTGGACTGTTTGTCTTGAATGATTTGTGTTAGCAACATAAGCATGTTGAACACTCTGTGGAGCTGGATTTTGAGGGATTTGTTGATGGATTATAGGGGAATAATATTAAGCAGCTGGAATTTGAATTTGAGGGTTCATTACTGGTTGAATATCAGAAGATGCTGAACTTCCAGTTTGTTGTTGCTGACACATCTGAGTATAACTGACATAGTAATTAGGATTACTAGCCATTTTAGCATACAGAGCAGTTGCTTCGGCACCCAAAGAACTTAAATGATTTGCAGCTCTCTGCTTATCATCCATTTCATAAGACTTGATAGTGGATATTAAGTCAATCAGAGGAAGAGTATACAAGTCTTTAGTTCTTTTGATCAGTGTACAGTTGTGATTCCAACTGTAAGAAAGTGAATTCAGCAGCTTCTTGTTAATCATGATTGGTTCCAGTGTTATACCAGCACTCTTTATTTTTTTAACCAGTTTCACAAACCTGGCTATCTGGACTTCCAACAACTCACCCACAACACGATTAAACATGTTAAACTCTTGATTCAGCATATCCTTCTTGCTTTCCCTCATGTCTTTATTACCCATGATCTGAGTTTCTAATGCATCCCATAACACCTTCGCTCCTCTAAAATCTTTAAACTTATGAGAAATATCAGTATTCAAGGCCATAGTGATAGCAGCATATGCCTTGTCATCAAGCTCAAATTTCTTTATATCATCTTCATCCCACAAGTGTTCAGGTTTCTGGATCATCTCCCCTTTATCATTCTTCTACAAGGGGATGTGAGGACCATACTTGATCGACCTCCACATCTTAGGTTCAGTATAGATAACATGATTCTCGAACCTATAAGCCTAATCAGCATAATCATCTTCGCTGAGAAGTCTAGGTGGCTTATTACCAGTGCTGATTTTAGTATCAAGATGAAGTGATGCAGTGAGATGCTTCAAATTAGGTGTTGATGAAGACATGTTGACCAGAAAAGCAGAAATCAGACTTTTCGTGCGAGAGCAGAAATCGTGCGATAACAGCTTTCGTGCGACAACCGATTTCGCGCGAGACTTCAAATCGAGCGAGATTCCACTTTATCCTCCAAGCGAAATCGCGTGAAAAAAACAGAATAACTGCCTGTGCGAAAATGCAGTTTTCGCACGCGAAAAGTCCTGAACCTTTTTCACACAATTGGTTTTCCAATTTGCAAATTTTACCAATTTTTCACCACAAATTAACTGATTAGTTCCATTTTGATGTATTTTAGTTCAAGTTAATCAGTGTTCTTTCAATTTTAGGTCCAAATTCAATTAAATTCAGTCCAAAAGATCACTTTTCTTCAAAATTTCAGCAGCATAACTTCTCCAAAGCGAATTCTCAATCAAACAAGTGAATAGGAAGATGATGAATGATTCAATTCAGCCAAAAACATCTTCAAATCTTGGTTCTAGAGTCAATTGCTCTGATACCAATTATAAAACTCGGTCAATTCCCAAGAATATCAACCAAGATCTCAATTTCACGAACGTGGAATATAAGTGAAATTGGAAGAAGACAAACAATGAATCAAAACGCTTTCAATTGATAATCAGGATGATTACAATCTTGTGTGAAAATGCACAAAACAATTACAGAGCAAATTGAACTGAAAACTGAGAAAACTTAGCTACAAAAGCGAAAATTACAAATTTATACTAAAACAAACAGTTCTCGCGCGAGACAGACTTTTCGCGCGGTTCTTGCTTTCGCGCGAGCTCTTCTTGTCGCGTGTGATCAGATTTCGCTTGTCTTCATTTTGCTTTCGTTGTTTTGCCGAGCCTTTTATGGTCTTCTACATAAAAGGCTACGGTGGTTGTCTACCTGCGTGGGGTCGGCTTTAGGCGGCCTGTAGCGGCGATTGGCCGGAGGAAACGCGTAGAGAGTCGGAGAGCAGAGAGGGGGCGGCGGTTGGTGGTTGTAGATTTTTAGGTAAAATGGATAAGGTGTATAAAAGGGGGTTTTTATACCCTTTTCAAGTTTGTGGGTTTGGCAACTTCAGTCCCTAGACTTCCAAGCCTTAATTCTTTAAGTTTGGTTAATTACAATTTGGGTCCCTTAACTTGGTTAATTATATTTTAATGCTAGTATCTTAATAGTAATCATCCTAATTAAATTGTTGGTGTTAATGATAATAATAATAATCTATGACCTTGGGTAATTATAATGATAAATATAGTAGTGGTGATAATAATGTTAGTGATATTAATAGTAAACAACGTTCATATACTAATGCTTTCTTAATTACTTGATGAAGTAAGGGTAATGTACTGGGTAGAATGTTATTAAGCTTTTAGTGTTTGAGTATTTATGCACACCTCACATAACGCACCTAACTAGGGAAGCAAAGTTTGAACTAAGGCAACTTGATTATGAGTTAATGTTAAGTATTCAAGTAGGCTAACAAATGTGACGTTAATCGATGGAACTTTTTGTGACGGATGTCACAGTATCCCACAGTCGAGAGAATTGCGTCCCAAAATTCAAATGGAGTTAGGTTCAAGTGTGTCATACACGAACAAATGTCGATACTTGAGTTTCATCTGGTCTTCCCATTCCCATGTGAATTTTGGTCCTCGTTTGAAGTTCCATGTCACGCGGACAATCGGTATCTTGCTGCGCCTCAATCGTTTGACCTTTCGATCCATGATCTCTATAGGTTCTTCGATAAAATGATGCTTTTCTTCAATCTTGATTTCCTCGATCGGTACATGAAAAGTTTCATCCACTAAGCACTTCTGGAGGTTTGATACATGAAACGTATCGCGTACACCACTGAGTTCTAGTGGCAACCTCAATCGGTATGCCACTGGACCAATTCTTTCCGTGATTTCGAATGGTCCTACGTATCTTGGGGCTAACATCCCTTTCTTTCCAAACCGTCTATTCTTTCCGTGATTTTTGACGATCTCTGGTTGCTTTTAGTTTGTCTTTGATCTGGATAATCTTGTCTATTGTTTCCTGAATGATTTTTGGGCCTGTCAACTGACTTTCACCAATCTATACCCAGGAAACTGGTGATCTACATTTCCTCCCATACAATGCTTCAAATGGAGCGCATCCAATGCTCGTATGGTAGCTGTTATTGTAAAAGAACTCAGTTAATGGTAGATGAGTGTCCCAGCTACCACCAAAATCGATTACATAAGCTCTGAGCATGTCTTCCAATGTTTGTATTGTTCGTTCACTTTGGTCGTCTATTTGCGGGTGATAGGCAGTACTCATATCTAATCGAGTGCCCATCTCTTTCTGCAGTGTCTGCCGAAATCGTGAAGTAAACCGGCTGTCACGGTCGGATATGATCGACAATGGCACTTCGTGCCTTGTAACGACCTCCATTATGTACAATCTCACCAACTTATCCATTTTGTAGTCTTCACAGATTGGCAAGAAATGAGCTGACTTCGTCATCCGATCCACTACGACCCATATCGAGTCGTGCCCACTACTCGTTCTAGGAAGTTTGGTAATAAAATCCATGGCTATGTTTTCCCATTTACATTCAGAAATTTCAGGTTGCTGCAGCAATCCTGATGGTTTCTGGTGTTCGGTTTTAACTTTTGAACATGTCAAGCATCTGCTTACGTACGTAGGAATGTCTTTCTTCGTACATGGCCACCAGTACAGATCTTTAAGATCGTGGTACATCTTGTCTGCACCAGGATGGACAGAATATCATGTCTTGTGTGCTTCATCCATGATTAGGGTATGGACATCTCCCCATTTGGGTACCCATATATGATCTATGAAGTAATGTATGCCATCCTCCTTGCAAATCATCTGTTTATCCAACCCTCAAAATTCTTCTCCTGCAATGTTTTCTTCTCTCAACCCCTTACTTTGTGCAATTAGGATCTGAGCTTTTAGATTCGTTAGAATAGTCAACCCCAACGCTCGTGCACATAGTGGTTTCACGCGTTCCTTGCGGTTTAAAGCATCGGCCACCACGTTCGCTTTCCCCGGATGATACCAGATTTCACAATCGTACTCACTAAGTAACTCTACCCAACATTGTTGACGCATATTAAGTTCCTTCTGATCCAGAATATGTTGGAGGTCTTGTGATCTGTGTAAATGATGCATTTGGTTTCATACAGGTAATGCCTCCATATCTTAAGTGCAAATACCACAGCGCCCAACTCCAGGTCATGAGCCGTATAGCTCTTTTTGTGCACCTTAAGTTCTCGTGAGGCGTAGGCAATCACCTTATCCTTCTGCATTAGTACACATCCCAATCCTTGACGTGAAACATCGCAGTACACCACAAAATCATCAGTTCCGTCTAGGAGGGACAGTATCGGAGTGTTGCACAACTTTTCCTTCAACGTTCGGAACGCTTGTTCTTGTGCATGTCCCCAATCAAACTTCTTGTCTTTCTGAGTCAGCAGTGTCAATAGTTGAGCGATCTTTGAAAAATTCGCTATGAAACGTCGATAGTATCCAGCCAATCCTCAGAATTGCCGTATTTCTAAAGGTGTCTTGGGTGCATCCCCTTTCTTCACTGCTTCAATCTTTTCGGGATCTACATGAATCCCATTCTCGTTCACCACGTGTCCCAAAAATTTCACTTCTTGTAGCCAAAACTCTCACTTCGAGAACTTAGCAAAAAGTTTCTCTTCTTGTAATAAACTCAGTATTGCTCAAAGGTGTTCCTCATGGTCCTCTTTTGATCGGGAGTAGATAAGTATATAGTCTATGAATACGATCATGAACATATCCAAGTAAGGTTTGCATACCCGATTCATCAGGTCCATAAACACAGCTAGTGCGTTAGTCGATCCGAACGGCATGACTAAGAACTCATAGTGCCCATAATGAGTCCTAAATGTTGTTTTCGGTATGTCATCCTCGAAAACCCTTAGTTGATGGTATCCCGAACGAAGGTCGATCTTGGAGAAATACGAGGCTCCTTGTAGCTGATCAAACAGATCGTCGATCCTGGGGAGAGGATATCGATTCATCACAGTTAACTTGTTCAGCTCACAGTAGTCGATGCAAATATGGAACGTTCATCCTTCTTTTTGACAAATAATACCGGTGCTCCCCATGGCGAGTGACTCGACCGGATAAAACCCTTCTCCAGTAACTCCTGTAATTGGCTAAATAACTCTTGCATTTCTGATGTTGCTAACCAATATGGCATCTTTGCTACCGGTGTAGCTCCAGGAACCAACTCTATACAAAATTCCACTTGGCATGGAGGAGGCAAACCCGACAAGTCATCGAGGAATACATCCGGGTAGTCTCGTACTACATGAATATCTACCAACTTGTTGTCCCCTTCATTCTTTTGCACTACATGGGCCAGAAATACGTAACACTACTTTCGTAAACGTCGACGTGTCTTCATGCAAGAGATAAGCTTTAGGGTTCTCCACCATTGTTCTCCTTTAATCCTGAGTACCTCCCCGTCTAGCGTGGGGATTCATACTACTTTTTCCAGGCAGACAATCTCAGCTCCGTGTTTCGACAACCAATCCATTCCCATAATCACATCGAAACTTCCCAGCTCAAAAGGTATTAAGTCTATATCGAAGGCATGGTTTTCTAATATCATCGAGCACTTTCTAATAATCTCGTCAGCCTATACAATTCTACCATTGGCAATTTCTATGGAGTAGCTAGTTTCCAGCCTACTAGGGTTCAAGTCAAGCATGTGAGCAAATTCAGAGGATATAAAACTATTGTCTGCTCCAGTATCAAACAATATAAATGCGAAGTGGTGATTGAGCAAGTACGTACCCGTAACGACATTCGGGTCCTGACGGGCGTCATTTGCTCCGATGACGAATGCACGTCCTCTAGCAGCATTTCCTTGATTTCCCTGGCCTTGATTACCGGCTATGGCCATCACTTGTGGTTGGTTGTTTCCTTGCTGACCCTGCGCCCGATTCAGTTTGGGGCACATGTTCCGGTAGTGACCCAGGCTTCCACACTCATAACAAACCCTAGCATTCTCTACGGGGCTAACCGCATTAATCTGCGCAACCAGATTCGGCGCTACTCTACAGTCTTTCGCTAGATGCCCCGGGCGTCTATAGTCACACACACCCGGCACTGTATCACTAGGGGATGATGGAAGTTACACCTATCACATTTGGGGTGCGGCCTGAAGTATTCCCTCTTGCCTTCTGTCACGGCCACAAAATTCTTGTTTGTCTTAGTCCGTTTGTCAAATTTCCCTATACTCGACTTGCTCGTTTCTCCAACATCCTTCCTCTTCTCAGCTCCTTTCCCCAGAACCCCAGTTCTCACCCTCTCATCTGTTAAAGTACCAGCCTTTAGAATCGCACTCTGAATAGTAGGAAGGGCTGCTGCTGTTACCATTGCCCGGATGTGAGGCACAAGTCACCAGATGTACCTTTCGATCCTCTTGGATTCCGGAGTAACCAGATGTGGAACCAGTCTTGCCAACTCATGGAAACGATCAGTGTAAGCTGTGTGCCTAGCTCCTACCGTAG
Source organism: Flaveria linearis (assembly GCA_024085815.1). Taxonomy (NCBI): domain Eukaryota; kingdom Viridiplantae; phylum Streptophyta; class Magnoliopsida; order Asterales; family Asteraceae; genus Flaveria; species Flaveria linearis. Next base: position 80,005,811 of record CM044001.1, read on the forward strand.
CATGATTCCAGAACTCCTGTTCCAACTTCTGCATCTCATTGAGTGGACAGTATTCTTCGGTGATTAAAGCTTTAAACTCATCCCAAGTCATCTGCATTGCTGATTCTCTTCCCCTCGCTTGAATCAGGGTGTTCCACCAAGTTAGTGCCTTGCCCTGTAGTGAACACGTTGCATATCTAATCTTTTGACTGTCTAGGCATTTACTTATATCAATGACTGCCTCCATCTTCTCAAGCCACCTAGTTAGGGCTATCGCCCCACCTTTCCCATCAAATTCTTTTTGTTTGCAGGTCATAAACTCCTTGTATGAACATCCCCATCTTGTATTAACAATACTAATTTCATTGCCAGTAGTTCTACCGTTCTCAGTCTCTTCCCCTGTTCATTGGTTATGCTCGTTGTCATTATCATTATCCTCGTGTAGGTTATGATTCAGAAGAGTGTCGCTCACTTGGTTCACTATCGTAGGAATCAGTGCGGCTAGTTGCGGAGCAATCATGACAGCTATATCGGGGTTTCTAGTCCCCTGATTGTTGCCGATGGGACCACCACTTGTCCCTGGTGGCCTACCTCTACCTCTGCCCCTTGGGGTCTCACCTTCGCGACTTGTACTGCGGGTGACTCTTCGAGGCGGCATTTTCTAATCATAAAAGAAGTAAACACATAAACTTTAGTCACTTTAAGATACATTATTAATTCCACCTATCAAGTTCCGTCATTTCATGCTCCAGTTAATCAAGATCATCATGTAGCCCTGTTCAAGCACATTCTTAGTATATCGGTGATGCTTATATATAGGGTTCCCCGCAGCGTTCCCACCACATCCGTGATATACCAAGAATGATGCTTAAACTGGTTACATGACATCCGATTTTCCTTAACATCATCCAGTCGCATGACTGGACCATGCTAATGGGCCAGTCGCACGACTAAACCATGAGATTGAGCCAAACGCATGATTGAGTCACCAGACTGGCTCAGTCGTACGAATGAATCAATCGTGTGGGTCAGTCGTATGTATGAATGGATCGTATGACTCACTCACACGACTGAGCCATACGCATGGCTCAGTCGAACGAATGAAGACTGAAACCTATAAATACCACTTAATTCGTGAAAAAACGCAACACTTCGAGAATTCACAACCCTACCTGTCCTAGAGCGTCCAAGTCATTCCTTCCAACTTCATAGAGCATTCCTGATCATTGCTAATCAATTCTTAATGTTTTCTAATTGTTAGTCTTGATCGGATTAACGTTCTCCCTGATTGGATCACCAATCAAATATGATTCCACACTATTTGATCTGGTTTCACGTAGTTTCGGTTAGTACCAGTTCGTACTCTGTCCTAACAAGGAGAAGTAATGTTTGATAATGAAAATTATGTTCAGCAGTTAGAGAACAATTTACTTTCAGTCTCTCAGATTTGTGACAAGGGCTTCAAAGTAATGTTTGACAATAGGAAGTGTTACATTCTGAAGAAGGAGATGGATATTCCTGAGGAGCAGATATTAATGTTAGCGTCAAGGTACAACGATTTGTACGTCTTGGACATGTCCAATGCTTCTACTACTGAGTCCACTGCTCAGTGCTTTTTGTCAAAGGCAACGGAGAAGGAGTCCATCTTATGGCACAGGAGAATGGGACACATAAATCCCAGGAAGATGAATCATCTGATTCACAACATCTTAGTTGAGAGGAGATCATGATATACTTATGGATAAAGAGACCTCATTTCTTCACACTGTCCTCGCTATTAGACACCTAGGCGTAAAGTTGAACTAGATCAGGAAGTTAAGTAGTTTTCATCAAAACAGAGATCTAAAACTCCTGCTAGATCTAAAACTCCTACTAGGTCTAAAACACCTGCTAGGTCTTCCACCACTTCCCAACACCACAGATAACACAGACAAGCCACTGGCAAGTCTGTGATGCCTGAGGTAAACTAGTTTTAGAAAATAGACCTAAAGTTCAAACTGTAAATCAGTCATCAGTTTACCATAAACAAGCCTTACACAAGGATTGTCTGTGGAAAGCTAAAACATCTGATGTGTCTGATAGTGGTGATAAGCAGAAGAATGAGGTTTCTCCAACTCCAAATGGACAGTGGGTAGAGTTTGTGATGTGTGATGCCTCTGGGAAACCCAAGCCAGTAAAGGCTTGGGTTCCCCTTCTTAACTAATTATTTTCTGTTGTGTGCTGGTTGTCCGCTATAGTGCTTCTACCAACACATGGATTGTAGATAGCGGAGCATCTAGGCACATGACGGGAAATCAGTCTCTCCTTTTCAACATCAAAAAATTAAAGGTGGACATGTTTCGTTCGCTGGAAACAAAGGAGGCTACATTACCGCGCAAGGAGAAGTAGGTAATGGAAAGGTAAAGTTTGATAAAGTAAATTATGTTCAGCAGTTAGAGAACAATTTATTTTCAGTCTCTCAGATATGTGACAAGGGCTTCAAAGTAATGTTTGATAATAGGAAGTGTTACATTCTGAAGAAGAGATGGATATTCCTGAGGAGCAGATATTAATGTTAGCATCAAGGTACAATGATTTGTATGTCTTGGACATGTCCAATGCTTCTACTACTGAGTCCACTGCTCAGTGTTTTTTGTCAAAGGAAACGGAGAAGGAGTCCATCTCATGGCACAGGAGACTAGGACACATAAATCCTAGGAAGATGAATCATCTGATTCACAATAACCTAGTTGAGGGAGTTACAGTCAAGAAATTCAAACTTCCAAATTTTTGTGTCTCGTGAAAGAAAGGAAAGCAGACCAGGAAGTCTCACAAGTCTAAGCATGTTAACTCTATCGAGATGCCCCTGGAGCTTCTTCATATGGATCTTTTTGGTCCTGTCAGCATGAAGAGTATCGCTGGAGACTGGTACTGCTTTGTAGTCATGGATGACTACTCGCGTTTCTCCTGGGTGATATTTCTGAAGGCTAATTCAGAAACATTTGAATCGTTCAAGGTGCTCGTCACAACACTGGAGTCTCTTTACAATCTGAAGGTCAGGAAGGTTCGTTAGATAATGGAACTGAATTCAAGAATCAGTGGATGGATGCTTTCTGCAAAGAAAAGGGAATTGTTCATCAGTTCTCCTCTGCATACACGCCACAGATGAATGGAGTTGCTGAACACAAGAATAGGAGCTTGATTGAGACTGCAAGGACTATGTTGGCAGATTCAAGGCTGCCAGTATAGTTCTGGAATGAAGAATTTGCCAATGCATGCTACACGCTTAATCATGTGTTAGTAGTCAAGCGGCATGGGAAGACCTGCGATGAGTTACTTCAGAAGCACAAACTGAACCTGGAGTATCTGGAATCATTCGGAGCTCCATGCATGTTACTGAAGAAAACTCCGGAGGGCAAGTTTGTGAGAAATCAGATCAGGGGATATTTCTCGGATACAGCATACCAGACAAACGGGTTTATAACAACTCGACAGGTCAGGTAGAATTGTGGTGCAACATAGATGTGCAAAGATACACCACCCCCCTGCTGGAAATGGTCCGTCGTCATTCTTCGATTACGACAGCTTTTTCAAATCATTCAACCTTCCTCCGACATGTTCAGATGACGAGATTGCTGCTCAGATGATGTTTGATGTCTTAAATACACCGAATCTGGATGTCAGCAATATGGCACCACCCAGTCCTGCTTCGAGATCTTCAACAGCTACTCAGGACGAGAGTGATGATTCATCAGATGATGAAGAAGTAGTTGAGACCAGCAATGAGCATAACGTTAATCAAAATGGAAGCTCAATAGAGGCTACGAATGCATCAAGGAATCCGGATACTGAACCTACCATCATAAATATGGATACTGAAGTTGTCGTTCCTACGACACCTGTGACTATGATCAGTGTGAATCATCCCCCAGAGACTATCATTGGGGATCTTCACTCCGGTGTGCAGACAAGAAATCAGCTATACTCCGCTGATTATGCTACGATTATGGAAAAGGGCTACGTGAATGATGGGGCTTTCAAATGTTTTGTTTCTCAAGTCGAGCCTAAACACGTAAGTGATGCCCTGAAGGATGAGGCCTGGGTCAACGCTATGCAGGAAGAGCTACTACAGTTCAGAAGCTTGGAGTGTGGACACTCGTTAACAGGCCCAAAGGAGTGAAAGTAATAGGAACCAAATAGGTGCTACGCTGCAAGAAGGACGACCAAGGTGTCGTAATCAGAAACAAGGCAAGATTGGTCGTTCAAGGCTTCAGACAAGTTGAGGGAGTCGACTACAATGAAGTGTTTGCACCCGTGGCTAGAATGGAAGCAATCCGTATCTTCCTAGCCTGTGCATCTTATATGAATATCAAAGTCTATCAACTATATGTATAAAGTGCATTCCTTCATGGGGAAATCCGTGAAGAAGTCTATGTCAGTCAACCCGAAGGATTTGAGGATCCTTACCGTCGGAATAGAGTCTACAAGCTGGACAAGGCTCTGTACAGGCTACACCACGCTCCTCGAGCTTGGTATGAGAAGCTCTCCACCCACCTGTTAAAGCATGGTTTTCATAGGGGTGTGATTGACCGCATGTTGTTTATCAAAGAGAAAGATGGAGTTTTACGAATGGTGCAGATTTATGTGGATGACATAATCATCGGTTCTCGAAACGAAGAATTATGTAAAGAATTCGAATACGTGATGAAGGCAGAATTTGAAATGAGTGCAATGGGAGAGATGAAGTTCTTCCTAGGTTTACAGGTGGATTAGACATCTACCGGCATTTTTCTGCATCAGACTAAGTACGTTGGAGACATTCTAAGTCGATTTGATATGGAAAATGTCACTGTTGCTGGAACCCCTCTTGCCACAAACCATGATGTGCCACCAGATGATAATGGGGATTTGGTGGATGCCACTATGTATCGTGGGATGATCGGATCTCTTATGTATCTCACTGCCTAGCGTCCAGATGTCATGTACGCCACATGTTTATACTCCAGATATCAAGCAAAACCAAAATTAAATCATTCACCGGGGTGAAAAGTATTTTTCGTTATCTGAAAGGTACTCCAACACTAGGGTTGTGGTATCCTCATGATAATGACTTTGAGCTAACAGCATATAGTGACTCAGACTATGGTGGATGCAAAGTGAATTACAAGTCTACATCAGCGGGGTGTCAGTTCTTTGGAAGGCGATTAGTCACCTGGCAATGCAAGAAGCAGACATTTGTTGCCTTGTCAACATGTGAAGCTGAATACGTTGCTGCTGCAAGTTGCTGCTCTCTGATCATTTGGATCCAATAGCAAATGCGAGACTATGGTTTGCAATTTTCTAATACTCCTATATTTTTTGATAACTCTGCTGCCATAGCTGTAACTAAATATCCTGTTCAACACCCTAAAACAAAACACATCGGCATAAAGTATTATTTCATACGTGACTGCTATGAAAAACAATTAATTGATGTGGTTAAAATAAACATGGATTTTCAGCGCACCGACCTCTACACTAAACCTTTTGATAAACCCATATTTTTATATCTGTTAGAGGTCAACGTCGTGAAAACAAAAAGTGACATCATTCCAAAAGACGCAAAGCTTAGTCCGACACTTGTTTCGTATTTAATTTTTTATTTTCTTTAATTTTCATTGATTAATTTTCTTTTATTAAAAAATCCAAAAACACAAAAAGATTTTCGGTTTTAGAATTTTAGGGGGAGATTAGTTTAGTTTCAGTATTTATTTACTTAAAAAAATGGGGGGGGGGAAGGGCAGATAAGCTAAAAGGGCAAAAACTACAAATTTAAGAATGTGATTCAACACCATGGAAAGTGATGGTACACGAGCGTAGAGTTACTTGGAACACCAAAAAGATTTTCAATTTTTGTATTTTTAGTTTATTAAATCACAGAAAATTGTTAGTCAGAGAATTGTATGTCTAAGATGTTGGGAATATGATAGTACGCATGTTTGTTACTGTAATTACACGGAGAAAGTCGATCTAGGGATGTGCTAGTTTCATTATACGATGTCTCGGTGGATTGAAAACAATAGACTAGTAGACACCATTGGTGATTCAACTTAAACTTAAATACATCAACAAGTTGTGGGTTCCTATAGTGTCCCTGGTTTGCACAATCAATCAAGATCCAATAAGGGGTGAGGAGCAATTGAATGCCACAAGTGTGTGCAAAGACCTGAAAAACATAGAGCAAAAAGATGACAAACATCACTGCTTAATTGTATATTATATATTATTGCTCTAAGAAGAAAATAGGTCTTGCGCCTCTCTGCTGTGCGATGGCACTATCCTGAGGCTAGACATAACCTATCCGTTCTAAGAATTCATTGTTGTTTGCGCCTCTCTGCTATGTGATGGCACTGACCTAAGGCTTTGCATCTCTTTGAAAGCTCTTAGAACCAAAATCTTCTTATTCCCGAACCACTCAAAAATCTCCTGAGGAAGATTGATTACCATATACCTATGGGACACGCAAATACTTGTTGATCTAATTCACCTAATTCATCACTAGTGTGTATCTAAAATCTGTGTATGGATTTAAGTGGACAAGTATACTGACAATCATCGTGACTGCATTGCCTGATGTTCAAAATCAATGTGTGTTACATAACAGATCAAGCATGATTTCCAGTTAGCGCTTAGAAGTCTTAGATAAATGAGAAATTGTGATATGTAAATATCTTTGTTTCCATTTCAATATATATATATATATATATATATATATATATATATATATATATATATATATATATATATAAGTTCCAAGTAATTGCTTTTATGCCTCTGTGTGATTCCATATGAATCTGTCTTAGAAATGACGTTAATGCTAATAGGTTGTTCTGCTCAGGGGGAGAATCATTTTAAAACGATTGTAAAGTGTTTTAAACCCTACCCTAACAAAATGATAAAAACATGTTATTTTGTTACTTAGGTTAGTTTGCATGTTTTTCAAGTTTTGGGTATAGTGTGTCAGTGTTGGACTGTGCTACGAGATTCATCTCTGTGAATGTCATAAAATAAACTTAATGTAAATCTTGAATCACTTGTTTCTGAAAAGGATAAATGGATCACGTCTGAGGTGATCAGGTGGATAAATGGATCACGTCTGAGATGATCAGGTGGATAAATGGATCACTGTTGGTACACATGTCCCCAGTTTTAGTCTAGTGAGTTACAATGTAATAGAACTTCATCTTGTAACGCTTATGTAACGTTTGTTTATTATAATGAGAATCTCTTCCTTTATGTTTATTGGTTGCTTACATGTTATATCTATTCATATCAATTATTAGTACACGCATATATGACAATGTTATATAGGTTTACAGTTGTTAGACATTTTTTTGAATCATCAAAGGTTCAAGATTGTGTTTAACTAAGTTATCTGATTCAGTTGCACGACTGGACCATGCGAATGGGCCAGTCACACAAATGAATCAGGTGATTGAGTCAATCGTACGATTGAGTCATAAGACTGACTCAGTCGTCTAAATGAACCAATCGTATGACTCAGTCGCATGACTGAGCCAGTCGTCTGGCTCAGTCGTACGAATGATTGCTGTAACCTATAAATACCACTTAATTCGTGGAAAAACAAGAGACTTCGAATACTTGAGACCCTAGTCGACCCAGAGCGTCCTGTTCGTCAATTCCAAGTTCATAGAACGTTTGAGATCATTCCTAGTCCATTCTTAACGTTTTCTAATCGTTAGGAATGATCTTGATTGCGTTCTCCCTGATTGGATCACCAATCAAATAGGATTCCGCACTATTTGATCCGGTATAACGAAGAATCAGTTAGTACTCCGTACGTACACGGTCCTAACAATTGGTATCAGAGCCGGTTACTACTAGAATGATCTAACAATCATTCTAACAACCCGAGCTCTTGATTTCTGGATCAAATTTCAGATCTTGACGTTAAACCCACTTCGTGTTCTTCGTGTTTTGCTCAGATCTGGGTACGTGTGGTGTTTCTATGTTAAAATTGAATTCGAAACCACGTTCCTATCACCCTTGCGAATCTGATGATGTCTATTTTGGTGCGAATCATGTAAAATTCGTCGGATTAGGGTTTTTGGCAGCCTTGGCGGCTGCAGATCTGAAATTCTACATGCAGACCCGTTCATGCGACTGGGCCATACAAATGGACCATTCGTACGACTGGACCATGCGAATGGACCATTCGTACGACTGGACCATGCCAATGGACCATTCGTGCGACTGGACCAGTCGTATGTTTAATCGTGCGACTGGACCAGTCGTATGTTCAATCGCCCGAATGAGCCATCTGCATTGACTCATCCGCATTTGTTCCAGACCAAAAAAAAAAGAGACTGTAACAGCTTCTTGCACGAATTTTTCCCTAAACCATTTTTATCAGTCGGGAAACCTTCTGAAAAAGTTTGGTAAAATAAATTTTTTTTTGGGAAAATTATCGGGTCATGTATAGTTCGTCTTCGGGTCAATAGTGAAGATTTTCCTGGAGAATCTATGCAAGAGTTGAGGATGAGCAAAGTACATTCACCCTGAGGTTCTTATGTCAAACAAGTTCGATGGATACCCCATTATTTGTTGGACTTCCAGAATAGGTGAATGTTGATAGAACACGAAGGAGAGAAGAGAAGATGTCAGCTGTCGGTGCTGATTTTGTGGGGTAGTCAGGAGCATCTGACTATTTATGGGCCAACCAAGTAATATTTATTTCCGCACAGAGAGGATTCTCATTCTTAGGGGGAATCCATGTATAGAGAGATTGAAGACGCAATCAGAAAGTGATGATGTAAGCAGGTTTCTGATGATGAATCTACATGCATGCTGATTTGTTTGATAATGTCAGCTGTGGATTGGAACCTTCAACCTTTTGCCCAATACACCGTATGAAGACGTTAGGAGAGCACAACCTTTATATATTGGGATATGCTAAACGTGAGGGGGAATTTCTACAGTTGTTAATGTTAAACAGGTTAGACTGTGTGAAGATTGAAGCAATGGAAAACTGTTCATGTCATTATCTGGAAAAATCAGTCATATGGGGAATCTTGCTGCTATGATGGTGTTCTGCAAAGTAAACGAAAGCTATTGTGCCTAAATTCATTTTTAGGGATATGGTAGTAACCTGACGGATCGGCAATGTTGGCTAATATGGTTGTTCGTTTGATTCTATTAGAAACCAGAGCAAAGATTGACTGAAGATTGTAAGAGGTGTTATCTACTATTCGCAAGCAACGTCCAAGGGGGAATTTGTTGGAGCATATATTGTCATATATAGTGTGTCCGTTGCTTGACGTATAGTCTAGGCTTAATGTTATACACCTTGTAAACACATGAAACTGGGTCATTCGCAGGAGCATATGCGAATGAGACTCAGTCGTACAACTGAGCCATGCTAATGGACCAGTCGTGCGACTGAGAGATGCGATTGGGGCATTCGTAAGACTGAACCATAAGAATGGTCCAGTCGTACGATTGAACCATACGCATGGTCCAATCGCACGAATGGGCCCAGTCGTATCTAATATGGGCCGAGGCCTATATATACCAGTTTCAATGTGTAGAAACCTAAGGGTTTTTGATAGTGTGCCCGGCGCCCAGGCGCTCCCGGGTGAGAGGGGAGATCATGCTCGATCTCCCCTTGCCAAAAGTCTTGATTCTTAAGTTGTAACGAGCTTAAAATCGTTATGTTTTATCAATAAAATCATTCGATTATTGTTCGTACTTTTGTTTATCTTTTGGTTTTTATCCTTCCGTCAAGAACGTGCTCGGATGTTTACCAATCCAGTGACTTCACAATCACGTCTGAGGTGATCAGGTGGGTAAATGGATCACGTCTGAGATGATCAAAGATTCTGTAATTCATGTATTGTTCCAACTTAAGTATACTGAAATATGAAATTATCCTATCATCAATGGCTAGTGAGCCCAAAACATAAATGGTAATATTTGAAATATGGCATTCCTTATTAACCTATTATATCTCCGGCCCATGATCGATATAGGATCTGCCTAAGGTGTTATAAAACCCCCTCCCCTTTAGAATCATACCCCCTTGATGGGTTTTACCCTACCATCTTATGAAGGGTTGTGTGGTTTGCATATAGCATCCCCCAGTACACCCCAAGGGACTCATTATAAGGAACTTACAGATGCTTTTGGTGTATTCGAGTGGAAATTTTTCAAAAGGTCACTCATCCCTTGATTGCTCGGACTTAAGCACCACTAAGTCTTAAGTTCTCCTATAAGCCATAGCTCGTGCACTTAAAATACGTTGGTGATATTAGGATGAGACATTTCTTATAAACTCGAAAACTCTCATGTTCACGCTCGATATGGGATTCACCTAGTGTGTTATAGAAATTATATATACTATATTAAATGTTTAATTTTCATTTAGATATTAAGTTTTTCGTCATTATATTGAGAATTTGTACACCTAACTCCGATGAATTTTTCAGTAGGTAATATTTTATAGTAAACATTTATTTTCCGATAATGCATATGATTATGTTATGTATGGTTATCCTTAGAATGTGGTTTAGTAGTAGGATTCCTTACATATTATTTTGGGTATACCTTCCTAGCTAAGCATTTCCAATTACATACCCTAGTATAGAAACTACGCCAACAATATGATATTATTAGCGAGTAGATGTTTTGAAGCAAATTGTAGATAAAGTTTTGTCACAAAGGTGCAATTCACATGCCATATGTCAGATTGCTCTTGTAGTTGCATCATAAACTTTTTTATAAGAAGTCTTCTATTTTATAAGAATGCCCTACTAAAATACCAAAACTAGCAATTATATGATTATATATATATATATACACATACACATACACATACACATACACATACACATACACATACACATACACATACACATACACATACACATACACATACACATACACATACACATACACATACACATACACATACACATACACATACACATACACATACACATACGCCTACGCACACGCCTACGCACACGCCTACGCACACGCCCACGCCCGCGCCCACGCCCGCGCCCACGCCCGCGCCCACGCCCGCGCGCACGCCCGCGCGCACGCCCGCGCGCACGCCCGCGCGACCGCCCGCGCGCCCGCGCGCGCGCGCGCGCGCCCGCGCCCGCGCCCGCGCCCGCGCCCGCCCGCGCCCGCGCCCGCCCCCCGCGCCCGCGCCCGCGCCCGCGCCCGCGCACGCGCCCAACGCGCACGCGCCCAACGCGCACGCGCCCGCGCACGCGCCCGCGCACGCGCCCGCGGTGCACGCGCCCGCCCCCCCCCCCCCCCCCCCCCCCCCCCCCCCCCCCCCCCCGCCCACCCCCGCCCACCCCCGCACCCACCCGCACCCACGCACCCACCCACCCACGCACCCACCCACGCACACACACACGCACACACACACGCACACACACACGCACACACACACGCACACACACACGCACACACACACGCACACACACACGCACACACACACGCACACACACACGCACACACACACGCACACACACACGCACACACACACGCACACACACACGCACACACACACGCACACACACACGCACACACACACGCACACACACACGCACACACACACGCACACACACACGCACACACACACGCACACACACACGCACACACACACGCACACACACACGCACACACACACGCACACACACACGCACACACACACGCACACACACACGCACACACACACGCACACACACACGCACACACACACGCACACACACGCACACACACACGCACACACACACGCACACACACACGCACACACACACGCACACACACACGCACACACACACGCACACACACACGCACACACACACGCACACACACACGCACACACACACGCACACACACACGCACACACACACGCACATACACACGCACATACACACGCACATACACACGCCCATACACATACCATACACGTTAACATACACGTACACATACACATACCATACACGTTAACATACACGTACACATACACGTACACATACACGTACACATACACGTACACCTACACGTACACATACACGTACACATACACGTACACCTACACGTACACCTACACGTACACCTACACGTACACCTACACGTACACCTACACGTACACATACACGTACACATATACGTACACATATACGTACACATATACGTACACATATACGTACACATATACGTACACATATACGTACACATATACGCACACATATACGTACACATATACGTACACATATACGTACACATATACGTACACATATACGTACACATATACGTACACATATACGTACACATATACGTACACATATACGTACACATATACGTACACATATACGTACACATATACGTACACATATACGTACACATATACGTACACATATACGTACACATATACGTATACCTATACGTATACCTATACGTATACATATACGTATACCTATACGTATACCTATACGTATACCTATACGTATACATATACGTATACATATACGTATACATATACGTATACATATACGTATACATATACATATACATATACATATACATATACATATACATATACATATACATATACGTATATATATGTGTGTGTGTATGTGTGTGTGTGTGTATATATATATAGGGGATGGTTCCTAAGAAACCTCTATTTATAATGATAGGATCAAATGCATCAATCTTTAACAAATTATGTGAACAATTCAAAGAAACACAAACAATTGTAATCAAAACAAGCAAATATCAATAAAATTCTCAGTTTATTGATATAGCAAAGTCAATTACAAGAGTAAGAAAGCAGCACATACAAAATTGTTACGACTACTGAATTCTACTCTAGACTAAGCTATTTATACTATCAACAAACTAAAGACTATCTATTTACAATTCTAGTCCTTGTACTAAGGCAAAATTGTAAAAGACACACTAAGACTAATGTCAATCTTTCTAGAGGACTAACAATACTCCCCCTAAGATTTACATTTGTCTTCAGTCTTCAAAAGTCTTCTGTCTTCTTTTTCTTTGTCTTCTTTTTCTTTAATCTTCATCCTTCTCTTCATCTTTTGTCTTCTATCTTTCATCTTCTGTCTTCATTAAACTTCAAAGAAGTCTTAGGGTTCTTCTTTTACTTTGAACATCGGTTTCTTCTTATACATCTCTATCTCTTTCAAAACATTTTCAATTGATGACTTAAATTTACCAGCAAGCACGGCTTGTTCTGGTTTTGACTCATTTGTTTTTATCTCCATTACCTTCATTCTTTCCAATGTATCCTTTGACAAGCATCCAATGTCAACATTTGCATACAACTCAATAGGATTTCTACTTTCTTTGCTATACACTTCTAATACTCCTTTTCTCGAAATTCTCATGAATTCAATGTCATTTATGTCTCTTTTCACAATATTTGCATACGCAAGAGCCTTTCTCAATGAGATTCTCTCCATAGATGCATTCATCACATTGATAATAGGGAGAAAATATTTTTTGTCTTGCTCTGCTATCTCAGGATATACTTTCTCAAATTTTTGAGCTGACAAAAATGAGATATAGCTCGGATGGAGTAATTTCAGCTCAAAAGCACCAAATAAAGATATCATGTCCTCATCCCAATGTTCAAGATTTCGGACCAATTTAAGTTCAAAAGTTTCTGTGTTATAAAACCATCTAAGGATAGGTTTGGTCTTTTGATTTCCATGAATCACCTTCAATCCAGGAGTAGTCACTTTCACAAAATACTTATCACAAAATTCAACCATAAAGTGCTCTTCTTCCGATTGTAACCCTCTAATCTTCTTATTCTTCTTTAGCACAGAAAAGTATTCCTTATCTTCTTGATTACATCGAGTCTGAAGGAAATTACTTGTTCTAGCTAGCCCTCAGCTTAGAAGTTCTACAAACATTTCTCCTCTTTTATCTCTAGAAGGGTTAATCAACGGAAGTTTGTTTAGTTCATTCAAGTCTTGAACTGGAAGTTTAATAATGCTCGAGTAAAAGTGATAAACATTACACACAGCATTTACTCTCTAGATCAGAAAAGCATCAAAAACTTCATCATATTTCCAAGCAGTTATTTTAACTTGGTTAGTGAAGTCAGGTACAATCATAGCATTTAACAACTCTGCTATAGATTGACCTTTCTGCAACACATTTCTAACCAAATCTCCAGTCGATCTTGCACTATCAAAGATATGCTTTTGTTCAGAAGAAGCTTTGTACACTTGTTGTTCAGATTGTGGAAACATTCTGATAAGCTCTTGTCTTCTTTCATGTGCACTTGTCTTCTGTGCCATTTGCTTTATTTCTTGAGGCTTCAAGATTCTTGTTCTTTTGGTGATATCTAAATACTGAGGATTGTCAGTATCTAGAATGATCATTTTGTTTGATTGTTTCTCAGTTTGTTGAAAACTTTTAACAAGATTTCTTAACAAAACTGATAGGAGTCTTTTCAACCTTTTCCAAGGATAGTTTTGTAACACTCGTATTTTTTAGCAAGAAATAAAAGAAAAAGGAAGAAAAGAAAAGAAAATAAAAAGCAACTAAAAAGGAGGGACCAAAAGTGCCAAATGGGCAAAGTTGTTATTTATTTTGTACAAAAGGGAGGCATGGTCGCCCATAACCCCTGCACAATTCTTTGCATTCGGTTTTTAGAGAGAGAAACAGCAGGGACTTCGATTCTTAGAGAGAGAAAGAAGAAGAAATCGGATTCAAGGTAAGAATTGATGTTTTTAAGTTGTGTTTTGGCTAAGAAACCGAGAATGCATGTTCTTATGTGTGTGTTTGTGTTCGGGTTGCACTGTGCGTGTGTTTTAGGTGTAGAAACGACTGGGAAGTTAAGAAAGGGCATCCAAAACCTGAAGACAAACTAAGGTGAGTTCTAGACCCCTATTTACCCGTTTTTAAATGCTTTGGGGCTGGAAAATGCATGTAAGTATGTTTGTATAAAACTTGGATTTTATACCCGTATGATTGAATGTATGAATGTATGTGTTTATGTTAAGTTTTGCCTAGAATCATGTGAGCATGTTAGAACTAGGCATTATGATGTTTGGGATTTGGAATATGAATTAGATACATGTTCAGGTTGCTCATACGACCAACAGTGTGGTCGTATGACCAGGTGATTTTTCTAAGTATTGAAGAGTCCAATAGGACTCATACGACCAACAGTGTGGTCGTATGACCAGGTGATTTTTCTAAGTATTGAAGAGTCCAATAGGACTCATACGACCAATAGTGTGGTCGTATGACCAGGTGATTTTTCTAAGTGTTGGAGTCCAATAGGACTCATACGACCAACAGTGTGGTCGTATGACCAGGTGATTTTTCTAAGTGTTGAAGAGTCCAATAGGACTCATACGACCAACAGTGTGGTCGTATGATCAGGTGATTTTTTTAAGTATAGGATGAAAAGTCCAACAGGGCTCATACGACCAGCAGTGCTCTTACGCCTAACAGGGCTCATACACCCAGGGGGCTTATACGCCCAACAGGGCTCAAACGTCCAGAACACTTAGGATTTTTACAGAAATTTCCTGTAAATCCGAAGTTCGAGGTTTTGACCAGGGTTGACTAGGGTTAATAAATGATGATGTTTATGCATGTAATGATGATTATGATTAACCCTTGTTATTACTGATATTATTATCAGTGTATTATTATTGTTAACAATATTATAAATAAAATATTGTTAAGTATGGTATGATGCTATGTATGATGATGAATGTATGATGATGAATGTATGATGAGTGTGTACGTTCCTTGTAATTGTGTATGCTTATCTTTCTGAAACTTTACGAATAACGAGAATGAATTAATGAAGTATTATGTAACGTAAAGTGAAAGATAATGAAAGAGGAACATGACGATGAATGCATGTATTAACGAATGAACGAAAAGAAGAATGATGATGAATACATGCATTAATGAACGAACGAATTATGTCTTGCAAGCATTGAATAACGCGATTGGTCCTTCTCTGTGATTGACCATGGTCATGGTACCTCTACCGCTTACCTCTAGTACCGTGGCATACGTTTTGTTGTTCATATGTTGACTTCGGCCCGGTAGCTAATAACGATTGGGGTGTAGCATATGGTATTGGTACAATTCACCTTTCAATGCGCAAGTAAGTATGAACGGGATTCTTGTCATTCGACCACAGTAATCATAGCCAAGTGCTATGAAGTGGGTAAAGCCTGACAGAATCCACACGAGAAGTTAAAGATAGCGATGAATAACGAATGATGAAGATAATAACGAATATTATCTCTGTGTACGTATGATGTATGAACGCATGCACGCAAGGATACTTTTAAATAAGTAAAAGTATGTTTTATTACAAAACTAGAACTCACTCAGCAACGCTGACTTTTATGTGTTTTCCAGTTGGCAGGTAGTGTTGCTGAGGATGGCACGAGGCGGCTACTCAGCTCTTTTGGGATGGCATTCTTTTGTTAATGTTTTTGTATTGTAATGCAAACAAACGATATTTGCAATGAGTGTTGTATTACTTTGCAAAAGCATTTATAGTAAATTCAAAGTTTCCGCTGCATGGTTTTTATTAAGTTATATTAAATGTATGTTTTATGGGTAATGACGACCAACTGTGAGGTGCCCGGGAACGGGGCCTTACAAGTTGGTATCAGAGCCAAAGTTTAAGTGAAATGGGTAAATTTTTAAAATAAACCTAAACTTAAACTGAAAATGGGACAGAAAGGAAGAGAATGCCATCTGAGTAGTTGCGTGTCATCAGGTATTTTTATTAAAGTTAATCAGTATTATGTGCGCATGTTATGTGAAGTATGTGTTACTGTTAGAGTTAGATACTAATGTAGTCAGGACAGGTAATGCTCGGGGTACGAAGAGTACAGTAAGTAGCTAATCACAACTAGCCACTGTAATTAGGAACTTACTATACTCGACATAAACTGAGCTATTTCCTTGAATGACCGTGTTGGTGTTTAAATCTTTCAGTGTTATAGAAGATGGTCGGTGGTAGATCATCTAAAGCTTCCCGTGGCGGTGGACGTGGTGATGAACCGCGTAACACGCGAGGAAGACTTAGGACAGAGAAAGTAGTTCATGAGGAGAACGAGACTCCTCATCAGGAGAAGGTAGACGAAAGCGCGAATTTGAGAGCCTCGGTAAAGGAGGCAGTGGTCGAGGAAGTGCACCAGGCCATGCAGACGATCTTACCGTCTGTAGTGACCGAAGTGATAAAGGCAGTACGTAATGATGAGAGACGAGGGAGAAATCGGTCCTCAGGTAGACAGCAACAGACAGAAGCAGAAACAGTATTATCCGATGATGAAGAGGAAGAGGAAGAAGAGCAGTTACGGGAGACAGCCCGGAGTTGTAACTACGGGGCATTCATGAGGTGCAAGCCCCCAACTTTTGATGGTTCTGGTACTGCTACTGATGCTCACCAATGGGTGATGGAAATAGAAGCCGTCCTCGATATTAGTGATTGCCAGGAGGACAAGAAGGTGAAGTTTGCTACCCACTCTTTCACAGGGTCGGCTCTGTGCTGGTGGAAAAATATAGTCCAAGCCTAGGGTAGCAGGGCTATAGGGAAGATGAAGTGGGCTGAGTTAAAAAGGCTGGTGATTGAGGAATTCAGTCCTCGTCGGGAAATGGATAGAATTGAGAGAGAGTTCCTGCAGTTAGAGGCGGGGACGATGACCCACCATAATATACCACCAAGTTTAACGAATTGGCGCTGTTGGTGCAGGGGCAGGTGACGCCGGTGTCTCGAAAGATCAACCGGTATATTCAGGGGCTGCCAGCTGAAATTCGTTGGCACTTGATTTCTGCCTGACCAAGCACTTTCAGGTCGGCAGTGGATTTGGCGGGAAGGTTATTTGATGAACGGGCTGCGTTGGTGAAGGCTGAAGGTGGAAAGAAGGCAGGTGGAGAGAAGAGTTGGCAGGGAAAGAGATTTGGTCGAGGTGATACCTCGACAAGTAACAAGAAGGCAAGGGTAGACGACCGCCGAGTGGTCGTGACGGGAGCTGGGGTGAGGAAGTGTGGTAAGTGTGGAAGGGAGCACTCAGGGGAGTGCAAATGGGGATCCAACATCTGCTTTAAGTGTAGGAAGACGGGAAATATATCAAGGGATTGCCGGATGGGCAAGTGTTTTAACTGTGGGGAAGGCAGTCATATGAGCAGGGACTGTAAGAAGCCGAGGGCTGAGGCTTCAGGGGTAAAGAAGACGGGAAGTGAAGGTCCGAGAGCAAGTGCCAGGGCTTTCACTATGACGCAGGAAGAGGCTAGGACGGACCCCGATGTGGTGTCAGGTACGTTTCTAGTAAATCAAACTCTTGCTTCTGTGTTATTTGATTCTGGTGCTAGTAAGAGTTTCATTTCTGCTACTTTCTGTGCTAAATTGCCTGTTAGTAGTAAATGCATTGATGAGCCCTTTGAAGTAGAAACCGCTATTGGTAAGTCCACTAGAGTTACTGATGTGATAGAGGACTGTGGCATAGAGTTAGAAGGTCATAAGTTTGCTGCTAGGTTACATGTGATGCCCCTAGGTGGATTTGATGTAGTACTAGGGATGGATTGGTTGGCAACCTATGAAGCGAATATAGTATGTCGAAAGAAGATGATTAGATTGACGGCATCTGACGGGAGTCTGGTGACAACATACGGTGATCGGGTAACGATGATTCCGAAGGTGATTTCGATGGCGGTGGCGGGGAAGTGCATAAGGCGTGGGTGCAACGCCTACCTATGTTATGTGAAGGACGTGGAAACGCCAACACCACAACTATCCGACGTTCCGGTTGTGTGTGAGTTTCCGGATGTGTTCCCGGAATACTTATCGGGATTGCCACCTGACCGCGAAATCGAATTTCAAATTGACTTAATACCCGGTGCCCAACCTGTCGCCAAGGCACCGTATCGATTAGCTCCTACGGAGATGAAGGAGTTGATGGAGCAACTGCAGGAGTTGCTTGACAAGGGCTTCATTAGACCGAGTATCTCTCCTTGGGGTGCTCCGGTCTTATTTGTGAAAAAGAAGGACGGTAGCATGAGAATGTGTATCGACTACCGTGAATTGAACAAGTTGACCATAAAGAATCGGTATCCGTTACCGAGAATCGATGACTTGTTCGACCAGCTCCAGGGTGCCAGTTGGTTCTCAAGGATAGATCTTCGATCTGGCTACCATCAATTGAAGGTAAAGGAGCAGGACATTCCTAAAACAGCTTTTCGTACGCGTTATGGACACTATGAGTTTCTCGTTATGTCATTTGGTCTAACTAATGCGCCAGCTGCTTTTATGGATTGATGAACCGAGTGTGTCGGCCAATGTTAGATAAATCAGTGATTGTGTTCATCGATGATATCCTGATTTATTCGAGGAGCGAAGAAGAGCATGCCGGTCACATTCGGAAAGTATTGGAGACTTTGAGAAGGGAGAAACTGTATGCTAAGTTCTCCAAATGTGCTTTTTGGCTACGCGAGGTGCAATTTCTGGGTCACGTGGTAAATGCAGAGGGAATCATGGTGGACCCAGCAAAGGTTGAGGCTGTGATGCAATGGAAATCACCAAAGACGCCATCCGAGATTCGTAGCTTCTTGGGATTGGCGGGCTATTATAAAAGATTTATTCAAGACTTTTCAAAGATAGCCTCACCTTTGACAAAATTGACTCGTAAGGACGTGAAATTCGTGTTGGGTCGAGAGCAGGAGACGGCTTTCGAGGAGTTGAAGGCAAGACTAACACAAGCTCCTGTTTTGACTTTGCCCGAGGGAAATGAAGACTTAGTGGTCTATTCGGATGCATCTTATTCTGGGCTAGGTTGTGTGTTGATGCAACATGGAAAGGTGGTAGCCTACGCATCTCGACAGCTGAAGACCCACGAAGTCAACTATCCCACACACGATCTAGAATTAGCCGCGGTGGTTTTTGCGTTGAAGATTTGGCGGCACTATCTATACGGGACGAAGTGCACAATCTTCACTGACCACAAGAGCTTGAAGTACTTCTTCGAGCAGAAGGACCTAAACATGAGGCAGAGGCGGTGGTTGGAGCTGATAAAGGATTATGATTGTGAGATCCATTACCACCCGGGCAAGGCCAACGTGGTGGCCGATGCCCTTAGCCGAAAAGAAAGGCCTGAGCCGATCCGGGTAAAGGTATACCAGCTAATTATGACCTCAGATGTAATGACTCAGGTTAAGGAGTTTCAAGAGGAGGCTTTGAAAGAAGATCGTCTTAACTCCGAAAGGATGAGAGGTCTAGTGACGGAGTTGGGTGAGAACACTCTAGGTGTTAAGATCCGATTTGGGCGAATGTGGATTCCTCGATACGGGGATATACGTGAAAAGATTATGGACGAGGCCCATAAGACCCGATACTCCATTCACCCCGGTGCTACCAAAATGTACCACGATATGAAGAAAGACTTTTGGTGGCCGGGTATGAAACGCGACGTAGTGGAGTACGTAAGTAAGTGCTCGACTTGCTTACAAGTGAAGGCGGAACACCAGAAGCCCTACGGGAAGATCCAACCGTTGAATATACCCGAGTGGAATTGGAAACACATCACCATGGATTTCATCACGAAGTTACCACGTACCCCAAAAGGGTATGATGCCATATGGGTGATAGTTGACCGCTTGACAAAGAGTGCCCACTTCCTACCGATCCGCGAAACGTACTCATCTGAAAGATTGGCGGATCTGTTCATCAAAGAAATTGTAGCTCGTCATGGTGTGCCGGTGTCTATTGTGTCTGATCGCGACACCCGGTTTACCTCCAAGTTTTGGAAAAGATTTCATGATGCAATGGGGACGATACTACACATTAGTACAGCATATCACCCTCAGACAGACGGTCAGTCTGAGAGGACGATCCAAACCCTCGAGGACATGCTTCGGGCGTGCGTGATCGATTTTGGAGGAAGTTGGGACGACCACCTGCCGTTAGCAGAATTCTCGTACAACAACAGTTATCATGCCAGCATTGGCATGCCACCTTACGAGATGCTATACGGTAGGAGATGTAGGACGCCCGTATGTTGGGGAGACATTGGGCAAAAGGAACTGGGAGGTGTTGAGGTGATTGAAGCAACGACTGAGAAATTGGAAAAGATCAAAGCCTTCATGAAGGCGGCGAAAGATAGACAAAAGTCGTATGCTGACAAGAGGCGAAGACCAATAGAGTTCAAGGTTGGTGACCGAGTCATGTTGAAGGTCTCACCTTGGAAGGGAATTATTAGGTTCAGGAAACGAGGTAAGCTAAGCCCGAGATATATAGGACCTTTTCGAATTATCGCACGAGTAGGAGAGGTGGCCTATCGACTTGAATTGCCAGATGAGTTAAGTGGAATTCATCCCACATTCCATGTATCTCATCTGAGAAAGTGCTTAGCTGATGAAGACATGGTTGTACCACTGGAAGATATCGAGGTGGATGAGCGGCTCAACTACGTGGAGCAACCAGTGGCAATCATTGATCGTAAGGAGAAGAGGTTGAGGAATAAAGTGGTTCCTCTTGTGCGTGTACAATGGAAGCACAGAAAGGGATCCGAGTCTACGTGGGAGACTGAAGAAGAAATGAAACAGCACTACCCACAGCTGTTTGAGGAATAACAGGTTTCGGGGACGAAACCTATATAAGGGGGGTGGACTTGTAACACCCGTATTTTTTAGCAAGAAATAAAAGAAAAATGAAGAAAAGAAAAGAAAATAAAAAGCAACTAAAAAGGAGGGACCAAAAGTGCCAAATGGGCAAAGTTGTTATTTATTTTGTACAAAAGGGAGGCATGGTCGCCCATAACCCCTGCATAATTCTTTGCATTCGGTTTTTAGAGAGAGAAACAGCAGGGACTTCGATTCTTAGAGAGAGAAAGAAGAAGAAATCGGATTCAAGGTAAGAATTGATGTTTTTAAGTTGTGTTTTGGCTAAGAAACCGAGAATGCATGTTCTTATGTGTGTGTGTTTGTGTTCGGGTTGCACTGTGTGTGTTTTAGGTGTAGAAACGACTGGGAAGTTAAGAAAGGGCATCCAAACCCGAAGACAAACTAAGGTGAGTTCTAGACCCCTATTTACCCGTTTTTAAATGCTTTGGGGCTGGAAAATGCATGTAAGTATGTTTGCATAAAACTTGGATTTTATACCCGTATGATTGAATGTATGAATGTATGTGTTCATGTTAAGTTTTGCCTAGAATCATGTGAGCATGTTAGAACTAGGCATTATGATGTTTGGGATTTGGAATATGAATTAGATACATGTTCAGGTTGCTCATACGACCAACAGTGTGGTCGTATGACCAGGTGATTTTTCTAAGTATTGAAGAGTCCAATAGGACTCATACGACCAACAGTGTGGTCGTATGACCAGGTGATTTTTCTAAGTATTGAAGAGTCCAATAGGACTCATACGACCAATAGTGTGGTCGTATGACCAGGTGATTTTTCTAAGTGTTGGAGTCCAATAGGACTCATACGACCAAAAGTGTGGTCGTATGACCAGGTGATTTTTCTAAGTGTTGAAGAGTCCAATAGGACTCATACGACAAACAGTGTGGTCGTATGATCAGGTGATATTTTTAAGTATAGGATGAAAAGTCCAACAGGGCTCATACGACCAGCAGTGCTCTTACGCCTAACAGGGCTCATACGCCCAGGGGGCTTATACACCCAACAGGGCTCAAACGTCCAGAACACTTAGGATTTTTACAGAAATTTCCTGTAAATCCGAAGTTCGAGGTTTTGACCAGGGTTGACTAGGGTTAATAAATGATGATGTTTTATGCATGTAATGATGATTATGATTAACCCTTGTTATTACTGATATTATTATCAGTGTATTATTATTGTTAACAATATTATAAAAAAATATTGTTAAGTATGGTATGATGCTATGTATGATGATGAATGTATGATGAGTGTGTATGTTCCTTGTAATTGTGTATGCTTATCTTTCTGAAACTTTACGAATAACGAGAATGAATTAATGAAGTATTATGTAACGTAAAGTGAAAGATAATGAAAGAGGAACATGACGATGAATGCATGTATTAACGAATGAACGAAAAGAAGAATGATGATGAATACATGCATTAATGAACGAACAAATTATGTCTTGCAAGCATTGAATAACGCGATTGGTCCTTCTCTGTGATTGACCATGGTCATGGTACCTCTACCGCTTACCTCTAGTACCGTGGCATACGTTTTGTTGTTCATATGTTGACTTCGGCCCGGTAGCTAATAACGATCGGGGTGTAGCATATGGTATTGGTACAATTCACCTTTCAATGCGCAAGTAAGTATGAACGGGATTCTTGTCATTCGACCACAGTAATCATAGCCAAGTGCTATGAAGTGGGTAAAGCCTGACAGAATCCACACGAGAAGTTAAAGATAACGATGAATAACGAATGATGAAGATAATAACGAATATTATCTCTGTGTACGTATGATGTATGAACGCATGCACGAAAGGATACTTTTAAATAAGTAAAAGTATGTTTTATTACAAAACTAGAACTCACTCAGCAACGCTGACTTTTATGTGTTTTCCAGTTGGCAGGTAGTGTTGCTGAGGATGGCACGAGGCGGCTACTCAGCTCTTTTGGGATGGCATTCTTTTGTTAATGTTTTTGTATTGTAATGCAAACAAACGATATTTTGCAATGGGTGTTGTATTACTTTGCAAAAGCATTTATAGCAAATTCAAAGTTTCCGCTGCATGGTTTTTATTAAGTTATATTAAATGTATGTTTTATGGGTAATGACGACCAACTGTGAGGTGCCCGGGAACGGGGCCTTACAAGTTTCTAGCTTGCAACCATGACCTTAAAGCTGGAATGCTCATGTCATCAGGATCAGGATGGTGCAGCTCTGAACTAGGAATTTCTTCAACATTAATGCTTTCTTGTGCTTTGTTCAACTATCTCATTAGGATCAATAGGAGCAACAGATTCAGCAGCTATACATTCTCATACTCATCATTGATTTGAGAAACTGTACGCCCATCCAAAAATACTCTGTTGTATTTCATTTTCACAAGATAATTATATCTTTCTTCAAAATCTTGTGGAACATCATCATGGACTTGCACTTGTTCAAATAAAGAAGGGTTTTCAAATTCTTCTTCAATATCTTCATCATCAAGCACTTTATTAAACCATTCATCATCATATTCTTCTTCAATGTCTTCCAAGGCACCAATTTTCTCTTGACTCACTGGTTCTTGGGCTCCTTGACTCTCTTCTTCTACAATCTCCTCAGTTCTTTGAACTTTTGAAGAAGATTCAGGTAAAACTGAATAGTCAATTTCATCTATCTTCCTTTTTCCTTTATCCATTTCTACATTTTTCTCAATCTCTGTTGGAACAACTTCTGGAACAATTTCAGACACAATTTCTACTTCAGGAGAGATTGGCTTTTGAGATTCTTGATTCTTCATTAATTCTGCCTGCAGTTTAGCATTCTCTTCAGTCAATCTTTTGAATCTTTCTTCCAAAAGATCATAATCTTTAAGCATAAGGTCAAAATTCTTTATCACATCATCTTTATCTTTTGCAGAACTTAGAATCTTTTCATTCTTTTCTTTCAACTCTTCTTTAAGCTTTTTGATCATATCTTTCAGCAAACTTTCATCTGTTTCATGCTTCAAGTTTTCTTTTCTCAACTTATCAAGATCAGCTTTGAGATCAGCAATCACTTTCTCGTTTGCTTCATTTTCTTCTTTAAGAATATTCAATTCATCCAAATCAATTATCTCATCTGTTTGTACAGACACATTATGTGTTACACTTACAGATATTTCTTGATTTTGAATGGAAGGAGAATTTTCAAACATTGGATTAAACACAAAAACATCCATAAAATCAGACTCAAAAGTTTGATTTTGTACATCATGCTCATGTTCCACCTCTACATGAATTTTAGCATCTTCATTTTCAACTTCATGAATAATTTCATCTTGTACATCATCACCCATTATTCCTTCATCTCCATGTTGAGCTTCATCAGCATGCTCAGACATGGTTCTATCACTACTCAATGACTGGTGTGTCTCAGCTACATCACCATCATCATCATCATTATCATCAGAACTAGATGAGCTATCATCATCATCATCTTCATTTTCATCATCATCATTTTGATCATCATCTTCTTGAGGAGGGATAAAAGGAAATTCATCTATCAAATCAGCTGGATCTATTGGTTCTCCTTCCAATAAATGAAAATGATCCACTATGATATCCACCCCATCATTAGCCACATTCCTCATATAATCAAACATTGGAACATTTGGAGCACCAGTCAACATTGTTAGTTTCTTGTAAGTAACTTCTGACATGTGTTCCAAGTCAAGTCTATCACCACCTACTCCATAAACATGAATATCTGGATATTCTGCATTGATGATCATTTGAAGAAATCTGGGGTACATCAGATATTTGTTTCTAATGCCTTTCTCCAAATTAAATATAAATCCATTCAAGATCCATTTTGCCATATTAAATCTTCTATTAGTGGCAATGGCTACAATTGGAGAAGCTATGTCCACTGGGAATGAGTTCCACCCAGCACTCCTCTTGGACATGCAATGTTGGAAAATATAACAAAGAAGCTTCCAATGATTGTATACACGAGCTCTGAAGAATTGTTTCTTTGGAAAATGGTCAGGATGACCTATTTCCATGAATGTTTCTCTACATTCATTAAATGTCAACTCAGCAAGATCTTCTGGATCATTGTGACCCAGTCTTAATGCAACTCTTATAGATTCTTCAGACACTTCAATCATATGATCTCTTGTCACAAAACCTCTAACAACTTTTCTCCCTTCATCATTAACTTTAACTCTTGCTGTACCCCAGAATCTTCTGACAAGTCTATCATAAATCACTGTGTGATAACACATTGCATACACATACTTGGTTCTTAGAAGAAATCTAATCATTTCTTCATAAGATAATGCATCTTGAACTTCTTCATTTAGCAATGCAGCAATGTTGTGCTTAGGCACAAACTTCAGATCAGCCATCTGTAAAAGTTTAAAGCAATGATATTAGACAATGTATGAATTTTAAAGAAAATGATTTAATGTGAGTTTGAAAATATAATGATTTAAGATATTATAAACTAATGTGTTAAAATAGATTTGAATTGCAAAATCAACTTGTAATTTCAATTCTAAGTGTAAACACTTATATTTTTAGTAAAAGTTGAATTATCAAGATTAATTTTAATTGAAAATTTAACACTTTAGTTTATTTTATCTTATATAATTTTATTAAACTCTTTAATTCCTGTGAAGATGACTTTTATCAATTGAAATTTATTTTTCATTATTTTATTTTTTTTAAAAATATGAATCTGTTCATATTATTCATCATCTTCAAGTTCAAGTTCATGTTCATCAAAGACAATGAACAGTGTCATTCAATCAAATGTCAGATTAAACCATGTTTAATATAACAAAATGCTCGAAATCACATGACAAACAACATTCAATCATCAATTTTAGACATTTTTTCGATTTGAATGATCAAATCTGAGATTTTGACAAGTTTAGGGTTTGAAAGCCTGAACAGGTTTCGAACGCCTATCAAAGAATTTTCATTTAAACACAAATCAGATGAATGTGAATCATAAACTTACGTTCACAATCACATAAACACTATCATCAATCTATGATTTGAGGCTCAAATGATTTTAAATGAAGAAAGAGGGTTTTGTCGAGAGTTCGAATGGTCAGGGGAGGGTGAGAGGGTTTTTGAAAAGGAAATGAAATGAAAGATTCACAAGTGTTATATTTATACTAAGTAAAATTTTTGTTAGACGCACGAGCACTGCACAGTCGCATAAGTACTGTTCAGGCACATTAGGTCCTAAATTTTACCAAGTGTTAAGACACATTAGCACTGTTTGAGCATATGAGGTCAGGAGCATGAGAACTGTTAAATAGCATGAGCACTGTTTAGTAGCATGAGCACTGTTCAGTAGCATGAGCACTGTTCAGTAGCATAAGCACTGTTCAGTAGCATGAGGACTGAAATGTCCAACTTTCCAGAAACATGACAACTATTCAGGCACATAAGCATTGTTCAGTCATATGAGATTTCTGAAATGCCCACAGACACATGACAACTGTTCATGCACATAAGCACTGTTTAGACTCATGAACTTTCTGAAATGTCTAACACTTTGTGAATTTCACTTGAACATTTTAAATTCTGTGAGGTCTCAATACTGTGTAGGAATATGAACAATGTGAAACTCCCAACACTTGGTAAATTTCTGAAATTTCTTCATGCTCCTATTCAGGCGTATGACTACTGTTTAGGCACATGAGAAGACTTCAATGAAACTTACACGTGTGAATTTTTTTCAAATCCTTCACCTGCACACTGTTTAAACTCATTAGTAATATTTCATACTAATATTTAAACAATTTTGCATATTTTTGACTTTTTCTCCAAATTTACACTTTTGACCCTCAAAATTGAACTTTTTACATTTTAAGCCCTAAATATTTAACTTTTGATCATTTCATTATTAATCTTTTGTTTGACTTTTGAAATTAATATTCCGTCATTTTAGTCTCAAAATTTAACAAACTTTAGACTCACAAAATATGTTGCATGTAGCTTTTCCAACTTTGATTTCTCAGGATCATTGTTTTATGAAAAACAAACACACATGCTTTAGTTATTTAGCTTTATCCTCCACCCAAAACATTCCATTTTGAAATTTCTCTTGAAATCTTCTTACTGTCTACTCCCCTTAAACTTTTAAGTTTTACAAACTTAGAAGAGTCTTAAAAATAGCATAAGAAGATCACACAAGTGATGTTAAGATGCCTTCACATACACATAAAACATGCATAAAAGAAAAATTAAAGCAGAATAGAAAACTTAACAAACACACGTGAATCACATTCTACAGTGAGATCATATCAGAATAGGTTCAGCACATTGAACAAAAATAAATTATGAATAGTCAATGACACTGATTAAATCCTGATCAAGTGTGTTCCAGGTCAGCAGATACTGCAGCAAAGGAGACACAAGATTTAAGGATAGATACAAAGTGTTTTTGGTAAAAAGGTGCAGCACACTTACTTTTTCAATTCTTGGATTGATTAAGGGTTATATTAATATGACATGACATGACTTACACAAAGACTTAGTGAGATCAACTATCATCAAGAGATACAAGAAAGTACAAACTTCTCAACTTGAGTACCTGAAATATATTCATAACCAAAGCTCATGTTTATAATTTATTTGAGAATTATCATGGATAACCATTTGATAATCTCTTAACCACTCATGCTGAATGGGTTGTGCACATTGGCATCTTTTGACATCAGGAAATAATCCAAGTCTGTAATTCCTTACAACAGAGGATATCTTATCACTTCAGGTCTATGATGACTCATAAAAGAGAAGTGGGTTGATGCCTTTAACATAGCTTCATGGTTAATCATATCACCACCAGGTGTGAGTTTTGAAACTTTACAAGCATTCTATCTGATTAGCTAATGCTACTCATCAGTACTAAGATGAACACGCATACATGCATAGATGATTTAGTTGAATCACAAGAATTTACTTGTTCAGTTTAATTGCATGACCTTACCTGCACATCTGGTCTGATCATGTCAGACTTTATAACGGAGTGAAGTATGCAACTGAACCAACTCATGTACTATCATCTCTCACATATTGTAGATTAGACTCAATTCCTAAGAAATGAAAAACTAAAACTGAAATAGTAGAATTTTCTATTTTTTAATTTTCTTTTTCATACATGGCATACATGCACACACTATATACATAGAAGGCAATTAACAGTGACAGTTGATCATGAAAAATTTCTGTTCAGTTAAGGGAGGGTTTAAATCATTTTTTCATTCAAATCAAAGTTCAAATATGATTGATTAAACCAGTTGACTCGACTAATATCCAAACCTGCCTGGTAAGAAGGCTTTGGTGAACAAGTCAGCCAACTGCTTTTTAGTTGCAATTTGAATTAAAATGATTAAACCTTTTTCAGAATTATCTCTAAGAAAATGATATCGAACTTCGATATGTTTGGTTTTGGAATGTTGGACAGGATTAGCTGTTATAAACATAGCAGCTGTGTTATCAATATAAATTGGTGTTTTCAGAAAATTGAACCCATAATCCAATAGTTGATTTTACAACGATAGGATTTGAGAACATCCCGCTGAAGCAACAATGTACTCAGCTTCTGCTGTTGACACAGAGACGTTGGTTTGTTTTTTACACTGCCATGAGACTAATCGGAGACCCAGAAATTGACACCCTCCCTTTGTCGAGTTTCTGTCTTGACAACAACCACCATAATCACTGTCTGTGTATCCATGTAACTCAAAATTCCCTTCATAAGGGTAACATAACCCTAATGCCGGTTTACCTTTAAGATACCTAAATATTCTCTTCACAGTAATTAAGTGAGATTCTTTCGGGTCTGATTGATACCTTGCACAGACACCAACAGCATACATTATGTCTAGTCGTGATGCAGTAAGATACATCAAATAACCAATCATAGATCTGTATAAAGTTTGGTCTACTAATTTTCCTTTCGGATCAGGTTCAATCTTGGTGTTAACATCTGCAGGAGTTCTGATAGACTAACAGTCTTGCAATTTAAACTTTTTCAAGAGCTTGTCTACAAACTTCTCTTGATTTATGAAGATTCCATCTTCTGTTTGCTTGACCTGTAGTCCAAGAAAGAAATTAATCTCTCCCATAGAACTCATCTGGAATCGAGACTTCATAATTTCCTCGAATTCTTTGCACAACTTGGAGCTTGTAGATCCGAATATGATGTCATCAACATACACTTGTACACATAAGAGATCATCATTATCCTTCTTTATGAATAAAGTTGGATCGATTTTCCCTCTTGTGTATCCATTCTGGATTAAGTGTAGAGACAACATTTCATACCAAATCCTTGGTGCTTGATGTGGTCCATATAATGCTTCACTCAGCTTATACACTCGATGTGGAAATTCAGCATCCTCAAAGCCTGGGGTTTGCTTTACAAAACATCATCGGTGATTGGACCATACAGGAATGCACCTTTGACGTCCATTTGATACACCTTGAATTTCATGAATGATGCATAAGCCAGGAAAACACGAATGGATTCGAGTCTTGCAACTGGAGCAAATACTTCATCATAGTTAATTCCTTCTTCCTGTGTGTATCCTTGTGCAACAAGTCTAGCTTTATTTCTTATAACAATCCCACGATCATCAGTTTTATTTCTAAACAACCATTTAGTGCCTATGGCATTTTCTTCTTCAGGTAATTCCACTAAATTCCACACTTCTTGTTTACGAAATTGAAGAAGTTCTTCTTGCATTGCTTCAATCCAACCATTGTCCTGTAACGCCTCGGTGACGTTTTTAGGAACAATCTGTGAAAGAAAGCAAGAGTATAAACAAACATTTTCATGTTCAGATTTACTCCTAGTAGTTCTTTCATTCAGAGGACCAATAATCTGTGATGTTGGATGATTCCTATGGATACGAGATGTCAGAATCTTAGTTCCTTGAACATTAACATCCAGATTGGTTTGGTTCAGATTGGAGAGCTGTTGCAATAAGGAAGATGAATGTGGAGTGAAATTTGGAGCTTGAGTTGGTGAATGGATAAAGTAATCAAAGTTACTATGATCAATTGCATCTCTAGAGATGGAAGATGTGCCAGACTTAGGTTGTCCAATTTCTATACCATCATCAGGAATAGGTTGTGATTCTTCTTGATCTGCTGAAACTGAATGATCTGAAGCTGAAGTAGCATGAACATTATCATGGAATTGTATTGTTGAATCCTTGACAAATGAGAAAAATGGATAATCTGGGCGAGCATCATCTGAATCATCAGAGTCTGAATCATCACTGAAAGATCCAAGGTCTCCTCTAGAGTTCTTCTGACCTGTAGAATCATCAGATTGATTAAACAAGTTAGATTGAAATGAGTTTGACAAAGAATCTAAATCAAACAACCATGCAGGACCATTTGAAACTGATGTAAACGAGTTTTCGAGAAATTTAACGTTGAATGTTTCATTAATAGTATTTGACCTAGAGTTATAAACTCGATAGGCTTTGGAAACAGATGAATAACCAACGAAAAATTCATTATCAGCTTTTTCTTCAAATTTTCCTAAATGATCACTTGAGTTAAGAATCATAACTGGACAACCAAATTATTTTAAAAAAATTATGTTTGGTTTGCTGTCAAACATTAACTCATATGGAGTTTTCTTTTTATCTTTCACAAGCAAGATTCTATTCTAAACAAAATAGGCTGTGGATATTGCTTCGTCCTAGAAAGTGATAGGAATTTTGGCATCAGCTAACATGGACTGGGTATCTTCAATCAGAGTTCCGTTCTTCCTTTCAGCAACTCTATTTTGTTGTGGAGTTCTGGGAGCACTGAACTGATGAACTATCCCTTTTTCTGCACAAAACAAATCAATGTTAGCATTTTTAAATTCCGTTCCATTATCACTTCTTATTATTTTCACTTTTTGCTCTAATTGATTTTTAACTTTATTAATAAATTCTTTTAGAAGATCTGCAGTTTCAGATTTAGCATGAAGAAAGAAAACCCAAGAAAATCTTGTATAGTCATCTATGATAACTAAACAATATGATTTTCAACCAATACTCCTAACATTAGTTGGTCTAAAAAGGCCCATGTGTAACATCTGGAGTGGCTTGGTATTTGAGTTTATCAACTTGGACTTATAAGACCCTTTATGTTGCTTTCCCTTCAGACATGCTGAGCAATGATCAGTTGTTGAAAACTTCTTGGAAGGAAGTCCAATAACATGATTTCCTGCTACAAGCTTGTTCATGTTTTTGAAGTTTGAATGACCGAGTCGTCTATACCAAAGCTGGCTTTCATCATTCGATGCTTTAGCAATCAGGCAAGTTGTTTGTGTTGCAGAATCCACTTGAGACATATCCCGTTTGTATACATCTCTATCCCGAGTAGCTTTAACTATGACCCAATCATTGCTAATCTGAAAACCTGGTTTCAAGACATAATAGTAAGAATCATCAAAAAGAACAGAATAAGATTTGTCACAAATTTGGGAAACACTTAGTAGATTAAAGTTCAACTGTGAACAAAAGTTGACTTTATCAAAACTGATAATCCCATTTGATACTGTTCCTTCTCCTGTTATCTTTCCACCTGCATCACCTCCAAAAGCAACGTGTGTTCCATCTTTTAACATAAATTCTTGCAATAAGGCTTGATTGCCTGTCATATGCCGGCTACACCCACTGTCAACATACCATGAGTTTATTGGTCTCCGCGGGCGTACCTACATTCAGAAATAGTTTAAGAAGAGTTAGTAACCCAAGCCGAGATTGCCTTGGGCTTGCCAAATTTGTCAACAACTGTAAACTGTTTAAAATGAAGTTTGTTTACATCAGGATTCTTTAAAAATTTTGCATTTTCAAATCCTCGATGAAAACCATGTTGATTATCTTTTTGTTGTTTTGATTTCAAAGTATTATATCTGTTTTCAAGATCATCATCAAGAGATCTTGAACTATTGTATGAAGCATTAGAGAATGTTCCATTTTTTATTCTCACAGACCGTGGAATAAACTTTCCTTGAGTGTATTGCTATGATTTAACAAAATATTGATGATCATAATCAGAATTGTTACTTTTGAAAGATCTCAAACTCAATAAAGGTTGTTGTTGTTGTGAATATTTAAACCTAATATTCTGATTTCTTTTAAATTGTGGGTTTACAAATCCTTGATTACTAAATTCCTTCTTTGAAGAGTTCTTTCTAAAGTAGTAATCATTTGTATTATGATTTCTTTCATCACACAATGCATAGTATTTGTTAAAGTAGCAATCGGCAGTTGTGTGATTTGTCATATCACATATATGGCAATACTTGTTAAAGTAACATTCTGAAATGTCATGATTATACATATCACAGATATCACAATACTTTTGAGAGTGTTTAAACAGCATTTTGTTAACCCTTGAAGTGGACTCAACATTTGATTCTTGATTAAATTTTGTGTTAGGCAAATTAATCTGTGGTTTCTTGGGTGTGAATTTGGTCATTGGTTTCTTAGGATTTTTCTTTTGGACTTGATCACAATTCTTTGACTCCTTAGATACAAATCTTTTATGCACATGCGGAAGTCTTAGGACCTGAACTTGTTTTCAGATCAGAGTTAGATTTGATCTTGGGTTTAGATGTCATTTTTGTGATTGTGTTCATGTCAAAAGTTCCTGCAGACACAAACTTCACAGGTGTAATTTGAATGTTTTTCTTTGACTGATTGATTGATTCAGCTTTCTTAGCTTTTGCAGCTTTGCTTCTTCTTTTATTTCTTAATCTTCAAGATGTTTTATTGCTTTGAATTTTAATTGAATCTTGAGAAGATTCTTTTTGTCAATTTATATCTTCAGTCAATTCAATTGAACTTGAATCATCATAAAAAGTATTATCTGATTTAAGTTCCTCACATTTTCCTTTTAATTTGTTATTGTCATCAGTAGATTTTTCAATCTTTTGTTCATTTTGTTCAATAACATTTTCACATTTTGGTAAAAACAGCTTTTTCTACATTTGTTGAGGTTCATAAGATTTGACTTTAATTGGATGACCATGCTTTATCTTTTCTAAGTCTGTTTCTTCATAAATTTCAACATTTATCTTTATGAAATTCTTTTGGACTTGATATTCTTTAAGCTTAGCTTTATTTTCTGGTGAATGATCATGAGTGTTAAAATTTTCAGGTAAGGTGTTTGAGATAGATTCAGGCATAGGTTCATGTGTAAAACCTAATCCTAATTTATCTTTACCCTTTCTTCCATTCACCAAGTAGCTTTTTCTACTTGGGTGTGAATTTGGTCATTGGTTTCTTAGGATTTTTCTTTTGGACTTGATCACAATTCTTTGACTCCTTAGATACAAATCTTTTATGCACATGCGGAAGTCTTAGGACCTGAACTTGTTTTCAGATCATAGTTAGATTTGATCTTGGGTTTAGATTTCATTTTTGTGATTGTGTTCATGTCAAAAGTTCCTGCAGACACAAACATCACAGGTGTAATTTGAATGTTTTTCTTTGACTGATTGATTGATTCAGCTTTCTTAGCTTTTGCAGCTTTTCTTCTTCTTTTATTTCTTAATCTTGAAGATGTGTAAAACCTCTGAAATCTCCCAGTAATCAATAACACACGATCTCAATCACGTGAATGCGGAATGTAAACATGATTGGATAGAAAAGAAGATTGAATTGAACACGAAATGCTTCTTTGATTGAATCAAACAACCTATGAAAGGTCTTGTGCGATTTCGCACAGTACAGAATGATAAAATGAACGAAAAGCCTAATTACAAAACGAAAACAAACTATTTATACTAAACATCAAGTTCTCGCGCGACAGGCTTTTCGCGCGGCTGAGACTTTCGCGTGGAAGCTTCTCTTCGCGTGGAAACTTGATTTCGCATGATATGCTTCTCGCGTGACTTCTTCAATTCGCATGGATCAGGTTTTCGCACATGCAGTCTGATTTCGGACTTCGTCTTTGTTCAATCTTCAAATGTTTTGCCGAGCCTTGATTAGTCTTCTACAATCTCCCCCTAGGCTCGGTGAAACGTGATCAATCAAAATCAACGTTTGCTTTCTTGTACGTTCCTGCATATGCATACCATTTATTCCTATGGATTCGGTCAATCATCCACACATACTGGCAAGATAGAAAATAAACGGACTCATCAGTTGTAATAGGGCAGTGTAAAAGCTTGAGTAAGTCGTCTTTGCCAAACTTCATCAAGTCTGCTGGATCAATGAATCGAAATGACTTGTCAGTACATCTGATCACAGCGTGACCGGAATACTTCTCACATCTCCATGATAGTAATTGCTTTAACGAGTTGGGAGGAACTGGAGCATGCACGGGGACTTTTCTGATAAATTTAGGATGTTGATAGACTCATATTTTCATTGGAGCTTTAGTCTTTTCATCAATTCTTGTTAAGTCATCAATCAACTTTGATTTGGCAGTCTTAAAATCTTTAAAATTTGTGCGCATCTCCCTTCGTATCATAGATCTCATCAGTTCAGCTTCACTGTAATTGCTTTCATTAAAGAATGGAGCTTTGCCCATGGAGTAGAGATCAACAGCACGTAGAGTATGGAAGTCTTGTGTGCTTTTCAGATAATCAATTTCTCTATTCTTTCTTTTAATTACATACAGCCTTTTCTCGCCATCGTAACCCCAGCTAATGACATGAGACATTTCACCATACTTCTGCTTAGGCTTAGAAATGAATAGAAAATGAGCTTCAGTAGGTGGTGGTGGTGCTTTGAACATCAATCCTCCTCTAGTGAATAAAGCAATCTGACCAGTAGAATCTTTCTTTGTAGCAACAGCAGGAGTTTCACCACTCACAGTCTCAGTCGGGATTTCTCCTTCTTCAAGATTAATGTCTTTAAATAGCTCTTGAAGGTTGTTCCCAAAAATGTCTGTATATTCATTCTGCTCTTACAGATCATCAAACATATCAAGTTCTTCTTCAACAGCTCCAGATGAAGATTGTTGAAAAGAATACAGTTCCTTTTCATACACACTCTCCGTGGCAGGGTCAAGTGGATCATATCCTTCTGGATCACTAACACTTGGTCGATCGACATTCTCAGTGTTAGTATCTCCAGTTGGACTCGATGAGAAACCTGTAGCATTACCTCCATCATTATTATCACCATCATTTTCACCATCATCTCCTCCATCATCATTATCACCATCATTTCCACCATCATCTCCACCATCATCATCATCATTTTCATCATCATCTTCATCGTCATCCTCATCATCATCAGAATCAGCATAATCAACCAACTCTTCATCCTCCTGTTCATGAACAATAGGTAAAGTGAACATGTGCTCTGGTTCAACGAAAGCTGTAGATGTGTAAGCTTCGGTGATAGGTACTTCAGATGAAATAGAAACATCCTCAGTAGTGCTAACACTTGGTTGTTCAGTAGAGATACGAGTTTCGTTGACCACTTCCTTTTCTGGAACATTCTCAGTGGGAGGAGGGCTTGGAGATCGTCTGCTAGATTCACCAATCACAGTTGTAGACCTTATGATTGGTGGCTGATGAAAATAAGTCTGTGAAATGAATTCTCTGAGCTCATTCAGTTGTCTTTCCAGCCCTGAAGAATAATCAAACATGTTCTTCATCTGTTGTTCTAGAGAAGCTATTCTTGTATCTTTGATTGCAGAATCCAGATGAATCATGGTAATCTGACTCGACTTTTCTTCATTTTCTTTCTTCAGCTCAGCAATCATCTTAACATTTTCAAAACTCTCTTTTTCCAAGTTTTTAACTCTTTCTTCTAGAGTTATAGAATGAGGAGTGGTAGTTGATTCCTCTCCCCTTTGAAACTCTGGAGGAGTATTCAAAAATGAATCAACATCAAACTCTAAGTTTTCCTACCTTGGAGGTGTAGAGAAGCCAGTCTCAGAAATATTGGCTGCTCCAGAAACAGGAACTGTTTCTGTCTCAGGAGCAGAAGAAGTCACATTGGTTGTCTGATCTTGCTCAGTCTCAGTGACAACCACATGTGTTCGTGGTCTCCTGGGTATAATACCACGACCTCTCTTTCTTGCTGGAAAATCTCTCCTTCTTGCCATACGTTTTCTTCGTGAGGATGTACTAGGAGACTCTTCAGGAATATAATCAGTATCCCTGGCTTCATCATTCGGTCTTGAAGATGTTGGAGTAGTAGGAGCTCGATTTGTTTGAAGAACATAAGGAACATTACCAATTTGGTCACTATCAGTCTCGGAACTAGAAGCCGATTGCACTTCACCTTCCATTCTTCCTTCATGTACAGGCTCATCTTCAAACAATTTCTCAATCTCTTCGTCCAAATTATCTCTAGCAGTAGAAGTAGAAGCACCAGTCTGTGCCTCATCAACAGGAACATCTCCTCCCAAACCTCCAATATTCTCATCAACTTCTGCAAATCTACCAATCTTAGCAAAGCTTTCTCCTGAGCACTTGTTTCCACGTGCTCCAGTGAGATGAGTAAAGATGTCTTTCTTGATGACCTGAACAACATACTTTGGAGACTTCAAAGTGGCAAACTCTGGATAAGCATCATTGATGACAAGTTGCACGAATCTCGGGTACATAATAAACTTTCTCCCTAGATTAGATGTAACGTTCTTCTGCATTTCTTGAAATATAACACCAGAAATACTGAATGGAATATCATCCACCAGAGAAACCAATAAAGATCCAAACACACCACTTAGACTATCCATGCCAGCCTTCAAATTACTCAGACAGTGAATTACCACATGAAATAAATATTTCCAGTAAGGTGGTAACCACTTCTTTTCCAAACTTGGATATCTATATTCGTATCCCATCCGAGATAGACAATCCATAACTATATCATCATCCAGTCTTGTTGGTGCTCCCTCTTGGTCATTAAACAGAAGAACTCTGTTTAGTATGGCTTGAGAAACTGTCACCCTTTTATCTTTTACAGTGCTGTGATAATTTGATTTCCAGCTTGGTCCTTTTCTAGAGCAGCAGTGCTCCAGAAAGAATCTATCAACTCGGAATAGATGGCTGGATCAGCAGAAATAGCATAAACAATCCTTGAGTTCTTCAGCCCCTCAATCATAGAATTGAACAGCTCTTTTCCTTCAGGAACCTCATCTAAGTAAGCTATACAGTTGTGACTAGCTTTGAACATCATATTAGCCATCTGCATTGTAAAACAAACTCAAGATCAGAACACTTTTAATATAACTGAATTATGCATACAAGTATGAACACTTAGTACATTTTAACTGTTGTAAAACTTTATTAACAAAAATTTTATTATGCAAACATAAGTTGCAAGCATTAAGTCCATTAGAGACAAAAACATCAACACTTAAAACAATTAAAATTGTCTGTCATGCGAATCTCAAGTCAAGCGACAGTTCTTTCTGTGCGAAAAGTTTAAGTCATGTGACAAAGTGTTATCATGCGAAATATTCATGTGACAATCACTTTCGAGCGAAAATGATTTCCAAGCGAAAAGACTTTGCGAAAACTGGTTTTATGCGAAAGATAGTATTTCACGCGAAACCAATGCTCGAGCGAGAATCAGTGTCACGTGAATACCCCTTTTCGCGTCTGTTCATTCCTTTTGTGCGATTCGCACAATACACATGTCAAATTAACATATCAAAACATGTTTTTAATCCATGAAATCCAGATCATTGCTGTCGCCTAAGTCTATTAGGTGTATTTCATCGTTCAATTTCAACTTTAAAGTCCAATTTTAAGATTTTAATGTCAAGATGTTAAGTTCCCCTTTACACTTAATCTCTAAAGTAACCGTAACAACCATCCTTTACCTTTCAATCTCAGTATGAAAGTATTGTAAGCAGTATGATATTTCAGAAATCCAAACTTAACAAGAAATGAACTCAGATTTGATTTTCTGTGGGAATGCGAAAACGGATTTCGGATGCGAAGCGAGAGAGGTTTTCGGATGTGAGTTTGAGCGAAAAGTGAGTTTGTCTTGAACACTGTGAAATTTATACCCCTGACAGGTCACGCGAAAATCCTTTTCGCAAAACCTACCTTTTCGCGTGAGGTTTCCCTTTCGCACGCGAAACAGTGTTTTTCAAAAATTTTCAACTTTTTAAAATCCTTTTTATTTTTACACAACTTTCAATCTTTTTATTCTCAATGAATTAATTCAACATGAAATGTTATGTACCAAGTGACCAATTAGTTTAATGAATCTTCAATTTTCAAAAATTTTCTTGTTATTTATTTGTCCTAAAAATAAAACACTATAAAAGTGAAATAAAAACAAACACTTACATACAAATTAACAAAAGAATGAAAACAATTAAAGAATCAAGATCGGATTTGCTTGTTTTTGTATAAGAATTTTCATAATGAGATCATATAGTTCTTTGTCAAGTTAAGACTCTGTTCGGCTTTATTTAAAATAACTGGTTAAATTGATTGTCAATATAATTTGTCCTTTTAAACTTATACTTCAAGTTTTACTCAGAAACATAATGAGTGATATATATCATGTTTTGTGTTTATTTAATATAAGTCAGTGGATCCCACAATCAGAACTTTTATAAAGTAATTATTATCCTTCAGACACTATCGAGATTTTCAAGTCATCCCAATTTGACTTAAACCATGCATTGATGATCAGTGATATCATTTATTGTATTCCTAAATATAACTATTTGAGCATAACTAGCCTGAGAAATATTTCTTAACCCGGAATATTAACAAGTTTAAGGACTTACTGACAGCCATCCGGACTTATGTCTGCCCTCTCAAGATGTTTAGGACTTACAAGCCATCCGGACTTACATGCCCCATCTTTCGATTTTGCCTTCCAAAGTTAAAAACTATTCTCAAAATAGAAAATATATACCATATAGTATGTATGTCTTTTAGACATATCTTTTGATTTGTTGTGCTTCTTGGCATCTTATATCCTATATGGCCTTTGTTGGCATCTTTTTGCTCAATTATTTTCTTTTTGTGTTTTTCTCTTTTTGTTTCTTTTTGTATTTTATCCTTTATATATATATATATATATATATATATATATATATATATATATAGTTATGATAATCACTGAATCAATCATATACAGGCTTGAGTATGACAAGATTATATCTCTCAGTCTGTGTTAGAACATTTTTGGCATAGAATCCTGATATGTTCCCCACTAATTCATATTTCTTTAATTCAAGTGTAATCACTCAATTATAATCTTTTCATTTCTGAAAGCAAAGCCTATCGACATATCAAACATAATCCAAGTCTATTCGTATTTAAGCCTTTGAAAGTACTTATACTCTGTAGAAATTTATTATATCATTTCTCATGTATTTATGAAAATTTCTTCTTTTGATTTTGGCAATCCTTTGATCTTAACTCCCCCTAAGACCAAAAATATTTTTCAGAACTTGTTTTTCTAATTTTCTCCCCCTAAAATTGTGATTGTCCTTTTAAGAAAAGGAAACAATTGCAATTTTATTCTTTATTAAAAAAAATCTTTTTGTGATGATTCATTAAACCAATTTATCCAAAGTTAATCATTCCCAATGATTGCACAAGGAAATCAAATCGAGAATGATCAAATGCCTTGGTAAATAAATCAGCGATATTTTCAGTTGACGGCACTTGTTTTAGATGAATAAGTTTACGATCAAAACAGTCGCGGATAAAATGGATACGGATGTCAATGTGTTTAGTTTTTGAGTGTTGAATGGGATTTTTCACGATGTTTAGAACTGCCGTGTTATCACACCAAATTGGTGTGTCATAAATGTTGAGACCATAATCGAGAAGTTGTTGCTGAATCCAGACAAGCTGGGAACAACAGCTCGAAGCAGCCACATATTCAGCTTCGACAGTGGATGTGGATACAGTGTTCTGCTTCTTACACTGCCAAGAAATGAGTCGGTTACCCAAGAATTGAGATCCTCCTGTGGTCGATTTCCTGTCTAAGTTACAACCACCATAATCACTGTCAGTATAAGCAAATAAATTGAAATCGGAATTTCGAGGATACCAAAGACCAAGTTTAGGTTGACCCTTGAGATACTTGAAAATCCGCTTGACAGCTTTCATGTGTGATTCCTTTGGATCACTTTGATAGCGGGCACACTGACAAACAGGGAACATGACATCCGGCCTGCTCGCAGTGAGATACATAAGGGAACCAATCATCGATCTGTAAAGATGTTGATCAACTGATTCTCCTAATGGATCTGGAGTAAGAGTAGGACGAGAAGCCATTGGAGTTGGAGCTACTTTGGAATCTTGAAACTTGTATTTCTCAAGAATAGTCTGAACATACTTTTCTTGATGGATGAGAATACCAGTCTCAGATTGAGTAACTTGAATACCTAAGAAAAAGGAAATTTCTCCAAGGGAACTCATCTCAAATTTCTTCTTCATCACTGCTTCAAACTCCATGCACATACTTTCATTTGTAGAGCCAAAAATGATATCATCGACATAGATTTGAACCAAAATGATATCATCGCCTGATTTTCGTAGGAATAAGGTTTGATCAATTGCACCTCTTGAATAACCATTTGCAAGCAAATGTTCAGTCAGAGTTGCATACCAAGCACGAGGTGCTTGATGTAATCCATATAGTGCCTTATCCAACTTATATACATTATCAGGATGATCTGGGTCTTCAAATCCAGGAGGCTGACAAACATAGGTTTCTTCCTTCATTTCTCCGTATAAAAATGCAGTCTTAACATCCATCTGATACACCTTGAAGTTCATGTATGAAGCAAAGGCTAAGAATATGCGTATGGCTTCTAGTCTTGCAACTGGAGCATACACTTCTTCATAATCCAATCCTTCAACTTGATAAAATCCCTGCACCACAAGACGTGCTTTATTCCGAACTATGACACCTTTTTCATCCGTCTTGTTTCGAAAAATCCACTTTGTTCCAATCGGAAGCTTATCCTTTGGAAGTTCAACAAGATGCCAAACATTGAGCTTCTTGAATTGCATCAACTCATCTTGCATTGCTTCTATCCAGCTATTTTCTTTGAGTGCCATTTCCACATTCTTGGGCACTATTTGTGATAGAAAGCAAGCATACAGACATGTGTTGATTGTCCCTGATCGACTTCTGGTAATTACACCTTCGTGCAACGGACCAATGATTGCTTCAGTTGGATGAGTTTTATGTATTCTTAATTGAGGAATCTCATCTGCAACCATTCCATCTTCCAAATTGGTAATATGTTCAACATTATCAATAACCTCTTCAGAATGTTGAGATTGATACACAATAGTTTCTTCAAGTGTGTCATCTGAAATAGGAGTTTCAGAAGCAGTAGACATATTTGGAGATTCTTCAAATGGAACTTGAATGATTTCTATCAGTGTATGTATAGTTTCTGAAGAAGATGAAGATAATGGAGAACTCAACGATTCTTCCAGCTCCTGAGTAGGAATTTGTTCTGAAGGAACATCTAATGACTCAGAACATGCAGATACTAGTACAGAAGCTGTAGGAATATCTTTGGATCATGAAGCAATAGCAGAATCATCAGATATCAAAGATGGAAGTTCCTCAATTATTTTGTTTTCCAAGGAGATTGCTTGAGAAGTAGAATCTGCAGATGAAGGTTTAGAAATTTTAAAATTTATGAACAAAGATTCATAATCATAAACCCATGAAGGACCTGAACCTGCATCAGTTATGTTAAGATCATGCCAATCAATGTTAAATGACTCGATTATTTGTCTAGTTCTTTTATTATAAACATGATATGCAACTTTATTGGCAGCATATCCCACAAAGTAACATTCATCAGCCTTTTCAGAAAATTTTGAACTAGATTCAGTTGTATGCAACAAAGTGCAACAACAACCAAAGGCTTAAAAATATTTAACTTTGGGTTTGTGTTTATAAAATATTTCATAAGGAGTCTTATTTAATCTTTTGTTGATTAAAGCACGATTTTGAACATAACATGCAGTATTTACTGCTTCAGCCCAAAAGAACAAGGGTAATTTGGCAGCAGATATCATCGTTCTAGCAGCTTCAATCAATGTTCTATTCCTTCTTTCTGCAACTCCATTCTGTTGTGGAGTGCCAGCAACACTGAATTGTCTGGCAATTCCCTTGGATTCACAAAACTCATTCAGAGTTTGATTGCAAAACTCTGTCCCATTGTCACTTCTGATGCATTTTACCTTTTTCTCTGTCTGATTCTCCACCAAAGTAATGAACTTGATCAAAAGGTGTGGAGTTTCATCCTTAGATGCTAAGAAAAACACCCAAGTAAATCTAGAAAAGTCATCAGTAACAACCAGACAGTAAGATCTTCGACCCAAACTTAAAACACTTACTGGACCAAAAAGATCCATGTGTAAGAGTTGTAAGATTGATTCGACTGAGTTGTGTGCAACTGGTTTGTGAGGAAGTTTATGTTGTTTACCCTTTGAACATGACAAACAATGTTCATTTAATTGAAATTATTTTTCAGGTAAACCAATAACATGATTTCCACGTACAAGTTTATTCTATGTTTTTAAGATTGACATGTCCTAATCGACGATGCCATAACATGGAATCATTCTCCGAGGCTTTGGATAGTAAGCAAGAAGCTGTTACCAAAGAATTAGAACAATGCATATCAAGAAGATATGTGTCATTGTCTCTCGGAGTCCTCATCAAAATCCATTCATCTGGAACAACAAAACCTGGTTTTAAAATTAAGCATTCTTTGTTAGTAAAGTGTGTAGAATATTGTTTGTCACATATTTGAGACACACTTAACAGGTTATGTTTTAGTTCCTCAACAAAATTAACATTCTCAAAACTAAGGATGCCGTTTGTTACTGTACCACGTTTTGTTATACGTCCTCCTTTGTCTCCCGCGAAAATCACTCTTCCTCCGTTGTAAGACTGAACATCTTATAGTAATGATAAATTACCAGTCGTATGTCTTGAACAACCGCTATCTACATGCCATAGACTTTCAATAGCCTTTTGCGATTGTCCCTGCATTAGTAACAAAATTACTTAGCTTTTGGTACCCAAGTCAAACATGACTTGAGCACATTATGTGTTGCAGCAAGACAAAATGATTTGATATTATTATATTTTGTTTGCACATCATTCTTTTCATTTAAGCTTTTAAGCTTGACATTTTCCTTTACATCATTAGTCAAATTCT
Source organism: Flaveria linearis (assembly GCA_024085815.1). Lineage (NCBI taxonomy): Eukaryota > Viridiplantae > Streptophyta > Magnoliopsida > Asterales > Asteraceae > Flaveria > Flaveria linearis. The sequence goes on from CM044001.1 coordinate 80,049,619, forward strand.
TATCCCGTTTGACATTAAAATCATTAACAACCTTTGATTTCTTATTATTTGAAAATTTTCCACGAGTGAAAAACAGTTTTCTATTATGAGAAATAGAATTATGAAATCTTTGTTTACTTAATGATTTTTTTTCGAAAAGGACAATTGTTTGCCAAATGATTTGTGTTTCCACACTGATAGCATCTCTTTTGTTGTGTGTGGAAAACAAACTGTGGATGACAATTATGAAAATTGTCATAAAAACCAAAGTCAGATTGACTAGGTTTAACTTTCTCCACAGTCTCTCGAATCTTTGCCATGTTTGACAATTGCAAATTCATCTTTTGCAGATTCGAGGAAATCGAAGAATTATGACCACTTTGGATTGGAGTTTTGGCAGTTTTGACTTTTGGAATTGGTGGTGTTGGAATAGGAATAGTCTTTGATTCTGCTGGAGTAGGACCAGACTTTGAATTTGCTGGAGGAGGACCAGGCTTAGATATACGGATTGGTGCTGGAGAAGGACTAGGCTTTTGAATTTTCAGATTGAATGCAGAAGAATCATTCACTTGCAAATCTGGGCTACAAACATCTTGATTCACAAGGTTAGCATTATAATGAAGTTTATTTTTAAAGAATCGAGAATTCGTTTCTTTAAAAATATGTTCTTCATTTTCAATTAAACCTTTTGAAACAAATTTACTTTTAAAATCCTTTTCAATTCTTTCTTTCTGATTTACCCTTTTATTTGCATTCAAATTATATTTGCTATTAGATTTAATCTCATTCAAATTAACCAACTTTTCATTTCCATACAAAGTTTGTTTACAATCAGATTGTAAAACTTTTACATTCTTATTGTTCAAATTTTCTCTCTCATTTTCTCCTTCACTATCACTCTCCCATTCTTCAACCAACCCATCCACCTTCAATTTATCTGCACAAAAGTTTTTAGTTGATTGTTTAGATTTGGGTACTATGATAGGATCAACAGATAAATTTACTTTGACTGAAGGTTTTAAGTCTTGAGATGGAGAGAAACCAATCCCATAGACCATATTAGAATCACAAATGTTATCAGATGAAGGTAAACATGAATAATCATGATTAATTGGAGGAGCAATGTTAGAAAACCTAACACCACCTTTTCCTCCTTTGATCTTCTGAGTCATTTGTGACTTGATTATTCCTTCAACCATTGTTGATGAAAGTTCAAATTTCTCAACAGTTAATTTAGCCGTGGCTAACTCACTGTTAAGTCTATTGATTTCTAAAGCGAGTTCATTATTTCTATTTGTCAAGTCATTATTGGTACATTCTTTATCATGAAGATTTAATTTTAAATTATATATTGTTTTGTTTAAACCTTCAAGTTTTTCTTTAAAAATCTTTTCATTTGACTTGTGTTTGCAAGCTTGATACTGAAGTTTTTCAACTTCCATTATCAGGCTCTCATTGTGAACTCTGTATTTTTTGAACTTTCTTAACACATGAATTTTTGCACAAACCATCATATACCTTGGGTTCAGAAGTTTCCCCTTCAGCCTCTTCTACCTTCTTGACCATGAATGCTTTCAATTCATCAGCTGGTTCTTCCACTGGAGCAACATCAACAGTCTTTGGATCAACACATGGGCTTTTGACTTGAGGCTCGACAGTGTACTCTTCAATCACACTCTCTTCTTCAGCAACCTTCTCAACCTGATCTTTCTTCTCAACTGTCTCCTTTTCTTCAACTTTCTCAACCTCTCGTTCAGTATTCACTTTCTCTACTTCAACTTTCTCCCTCTCTTCTTCCACTGTAGCAAACAAACCCTCCAACAAATCATCAGACACGAATTCAGCAAACAGATTTTCTTCTTCTTCTGGTTCTGGAACAATCTTTGCAATAAATGCAGTAGACAAATGTAGATCAAGGGCTTCCATTTGATCCGACCAATCATATTCAGCATTGGTTTGAGAAACTAATGCTTTAGTACCACCAGAAGTACTTGCTTTGTCTTTCTTCGGCTCTATCTCCACAGTCACCATCTTCTTGGGCCTTCAGTTTGACCATTCTTTGGTTTAGTACACTCTCTAGCGAAATGACCTGGTTTGTCACAGTTGTAACACCTCAGGTTAGTCTTGTCGAAACCGATTTTGCTAGAGTTGTTAACGCCAAACATTTTCCTTCCAGTTCGTCTTGCAAAATTCTTAGCCCTGTAAACTACCATGGCCATTTGATATTTGATGTCATTCTCTTCAATATCATCAGGATTGACTTGTTGAAGATCATCAACCAATACATTTGGAGCAGTAAGTCTTCCGGCCATGAAAGCTTCATAACTTGACATAAAAGTGGTGAAAAGAGCAAGATGCTCCTCAGCAATCTGAACAGTTTGCTTTGATGGATTAGTGGTAGCAACATAAGCATGTTGACCACTGTGAGAATCTTGAGATTGAGAGACTTGTTGATGGATGATGGGGGAATAGTGTTGAGCAGCTGGAACATGAACTTGATGGTTTACTGCTGGTTGCATATAAGAAGATGCTGCACTTCCAGATTGTTATTGCTGACACATTTGTGTATAACTGACATAGTAATTCGGATTACTAGCCATCTTTGCATAGAGAGCAGTTCCTTCAGCACCCAGAGAACTGAGATGATTAGCAGCTCGCTGCTTATCGTCCATCGCATAAGACTTGATAGTTGAAATGAGATCAGTCAACTGAAGAGTATACAAGTCTTTGGTTCTCTTGATCAATGTACAGTTGTTATTCCAACTGTATGGAAGTGAATTTAGCAACTTCTTGTTCACGGTGATGGGTTCCAGAGTAATACCCGCACTCTTCATTTTTGTTACCAGTCTAACAAACCTGGCCATCTGAACTTCCAGCTCTTCACCAATAATATGATTGAACATGTTGAATTCTTGATTGTTATATCCTTTTTGCTCTCTCTCATGTCTTTGTTGCCCATAATCTGAGACTCCAGAGCATCCCATAATACCTTAGCACCCCTGAACTCTTGAAACTTTTCTGAAATCTCAGTAGTCAATGCCATAGTGATGGCAGCATAAGCTTTATCATCCAGTTCCAACCTCTTGATGTCATCTTCATCCCACAAGTGTTCAGGTTTCTGAACCATCTCTCCTTTATCATTTTTATACAACGGAATGTAAGGACCATACTGGATTGATCTCCACATCTTCGGTTCCGTGTAAATAACATATCTCTCAAATCGGAATGCCCAATCAGTATAATCATCTTCACAGAGAAGCCTCGGTGGCTTGTTACCAGTACCGATTTCCGTGTCTAGATGAAGTGAAGCAGTAAGATGCTTCAAATTCGGTGTTGTTGAAGCCATAGTGATCAGAAAGGAAAAAATCAGGTTTCGTGCGAAATAAGAAGTCGTGCGAAAGGAGATTTCGCGCGTCACAACTTTTCGCGCGAGAGAACTATTCGTGCGAATTTCCAAATTACCTTTTCACGTGAAATCGCACAAAAAGGTGATATAACTGTCTGAGCGAAAACACCCCTTTTTCGCACGCGAAAACTTACAGATCGAGCGAAAATTGTCAATTTCGTGCAGAATCGAATCTCCAACAGTTCGTTCAAGCGAGAACCACCTCCAAATCAATGAATATGTCTGATTGAACCCATTTTAGTCAAATTTAATGAATTTAGTTCAATTTTATGTATAATTTTGATTAAAATTTAACTAAAGTCCACTAATTCAGTTCAAATCGGTCCAAATCAGTCCAAATCCTCCAAAATCGAGCAGAATAACATCTCCATATCAGAATCTAAAGTGATCAATGATGAATTTCTTCAAATACGAGTAAAACACAATCCAAATCTCTTTCAAATCGTGGTTCTAGAGCCTAAAGCTCTGATACCAATTGTAAAACCTCTGAAATCTCCTAGTAATCAATAACACACGATCTCAATCACGTGAATGCGGAATGTAAACATGATTGGATAGAAGAGAAGATTGAATTGAACACGAAATGCTTCTTTGATTGAATCAAACAACCTATGAAAGGTCTTGTGCGATTTCGTACAGTACAGAATGATAAAATGAACGAAAAGCCTAATTACAAAACGAAAACAAGCTATTTATACTAAACATCAAGTTCTCGCGCGACAGGCTTTTCGCGCGGCTGAGACTTTTACGTGGAAGCTTCTCTTCGCGTGGAAACTTGATTTCGCATGATATGCTTCTCACGTGACTTCTTCAATTCGCGTGGATCAGGTTTTCGCACATGCAGTCTGTTTTCGGACTTCGTCTTTGTTCAATCTTCAAATGTTTTGCCGAGCCCTTATTAGTCTTCTACAAGATGTTTTATTGCTTTGAATTTTAATTTAATCTTGAGAAGATTCTTTTTGACAATTTATATCTTCAGTCAATTCAATTGAACTTGAATCATCATAAAAAGTATTATCTGATTTAAGTTCCTCACATTTTTCTTTTAATTTGTTATTGTCATCAGTAGATTTTTCAATCTTTTGTTCATTTTGTTCAATAACATTTTCATATTTTGGTAAAAACAGCTTTTTCTACATTTGTTGAGGTTCATAAGATTTGACTTTAATTGGATGACCATGCTTTATCTTTTCTAAGTCTGTTTCTTCATAAATTTCAACATTTATCTTTATGAAATTCTTTTGGTCTTGATATTCTTAAAGCTTAGCTTTATTTTCTGGTGAATTATCATGAGTGTTAAAATTTTCAGGTAAGGTGTTTGAGATAGATTCAGGCATAGGTTCATGTGTAAAACCTAATCCTAATTTATCTTTATCCTTTCTTCCATTCACCAGTTGCTCAACAATTTTCTTTGAGCTTTTAACTTTGGCCAAATCTATTTGAGTTGCTGCATGTGCCAATTTTTCTTGTTCAAGAGTTTTGGTCATCTCTTCAAGTTGTTTCTTAACCAGTTCAAGTTCTTTAAGTGTTTTGTTCCAAGAAGCTTGAAGAGATATGATCTTATCATCAGCAATCTTATGATCTGTTTTTAGCTTGTTGTGCTTTAATTCCTCTTGTTTGAGTTTATCACATATTTTGAATGACTATGATCTGTAATGTTCAACCTGTTCAAAACATGCTTTAGTGCACATTTTCTCTCTTACTTCCACTGGTATTTCTGGATAAGAATGAGCAGATTCAGTATCAGAAGATGAGTTAACAACCTTTGGTTGTTCAGATTGTGCCATAAGAGCAACTTCTTCAGTGCTTTCTTTTGGATCTGATTTATCACTCCAGTCATAATCTTCCTCTTGATCTGAATCATCATCTTTCTTAGTATCCTTATCTTCAGACCAGTTTTCATCATCCAGTTCAGCAATCAGAGCCAGACTATTAGTGAGATCAGCAGTAAACTGTTCTGCATATGCACTCCAATCATAACCATCTTTGATGTTTACAACCAGTGCCTTCTTTGGTTCCTCACTAGTCTTCTCTTCTTTAGGTTCTGGCATAGGTAGGCTTTGATACGGCTTTTGAAATGACTTGTTAGCCTGTTGCTGATATTTCTAACTATTAGAGCTACCTTCACCATTTCCTCCTTGATTCCTTGGAGCTTTACACTCTTTTGAAAAATGACCATAGCTATTAAAGTTAAAGCATCGTCATTTTGATTTATCAAACCCAACAGTTTTGTTTGCACTGGGTTTGTAGTTTCTGTTAGCATATGAGTGCTTTTGTGTCCTGTAAGCTATCATGACCATTTGCCAGTTGAGATCCATTTCATCTACATCATCAGGATCCATCTCAAACAGATCTTGTAGAACTAACTCAACTTGAGTTAGATGACTGCCTTGGTAAGCTTGAAAGCTTGCCATGAAAGCTATAAATGCAGATTTTGACTCTTCATCCTGTAAAAGAATATTAATGACATCTTTTACTTTGCTAGGATTGGGAGAGTTTGAGGATGGAATTTCAGTTTGTGGTTTATGCATTTGAGCTTTAGGAATAGACTGTGGTTGTGGTTTAGTAGAATAAGCAGGTGTACTAGTGAAGAATCCTGCTCCCACAAACAAATCACCTTCATCTTCATGAGTAATCTGATCTTTGCAAGAAATGCGTTCTTTACTGTATTTGCTGGAAAAACAACATACTTATACTGTGTTGTTGATGCATGTCTGTCATTGTTTCTTGAACTTTCATCAATCTCTACTGATTCAATCTTTACAATGAGAAGATCAAGATCCATTGGAAACTTTTCTTTATGTTTCAACAAAGTAACAGTCTGTTTCCATGATGATGGTAGTGCATTCAGAAGTGTATTATTCAGATCTTCAAGATCATTCTTGATTCCCAAAGTAGACATTTCTATTGTAAGTTGCACAAATCTGTTCATCATCTGATTAATTGTTTCTCCTGAGATGTGCTCAAATAATTCTAGTTGCCTTTTCAGTTTCTGTTTTTTAAGATCTTGAATTTCTTTTCCTCCTTCACAGATAATCTTCAATGCTTTGTACATTGTATATCCAGTTTGATAATTTTCAAGCCTGGATAGTACTTCCAATGGTAGCCCCTTGCACATGAGAGAATAAGCCTTGATGTCATTTTTCACATTCTTTAGATCATCTCCATGTAGATTGTCTTCAGGATAAGGTTCTTGTGTATCTTTTGTATACACAAAACCTCTGTCTGGACCATCAGTAGTCACAGGAATATAAGGTCCATTTTCAATTGATTTCCATAGATCAGTGTCTATAGAATTCAAGTGATATTTCAGCCTAAGAGACCAGTTTTTGAAATCATCTCTATTTTTAAGTTTTGGAACTCTGTTTTCAGAATCTTCTGATTTCACCATTCTTATATTTTTGTTGATTTTCTAAGTTTTTGAATTAAGAAAAGACTTAAAAAAATATTTTTTGGATTTTTTTGAATTTTAAAAAAATTTCTAAGGGACAAGTGTCAACGAAGATGAGTCTGAACAGTAGTGATACGTCCCAACAGTAAGAAACGCCCCAACAGTGATGAAACGCCTCAACAGCTGATATAAGTCTAAGGGTTTGCCTTAGAAAAATTCCCAACACTTAACAGTGTTAGAACTCCCAACCAGTAGTAAAATGCCTTCACAGTTGAAACTCCCAAACAGTTGTAATACTCCCACACAGTGGTAATACGCCTAGGGTTAAAAAGTCTGAACAGTTGAGAAACGCCTAAACAGTGTTCAAACGCCTGAACACTTAGGCAAATTTCAGTGATTTTTCAACCCTAATACGCCACATTCATCATGTTCTTATGAATGTAACTAACTCTGAAATTTCGAAATCTTTCAAATGTTGATGAATTGAACTAAAACTTTACAATTAGTTCATTATGATGCCGATAATCAATCTTCTAACATCAATTTCAGTAATCATCAACAATTTTCCACTCAATTTCAGGAATTTCAGGTCGCAAACTCAAGAACAGTTTCTCGAACACTTTTTCACTGATTCACTCAATTTTGATGAAATATACTGCAATTTGTGATTTAAATCATGTTTCTGATAATAAAACATAACTCTAATTCACAATATTTCACTTGAATTGTCAATCTATTACAGATTTCAATGAATTTTTGAAGTTTCTATGTTCGACAGAACTTCAAAAACACTCAACCGAAAGCTCTGATACCATTTGATAGGATCAAATGCATCAATCTGTAACAAATTATGTGAACAATTCAAAGAAACACAAACAATTGTAATCAAAACAAGCAAATATCAATAAAATTCTTAGTTCATTAAGTCAATTACAAGAGTAAGAAAGCAGCACATACAAAATTGTTACGACTACTGAATTCTACTCTAGACTAAGCTATTTATACTATCAACAATCTAAAGACTATCTATTTACAATTCTAGTCCCTATACTAAGGCAAAATTATAAAAGACACACTAAGACTAATGTCAATCTTTCTAGAGGACTAACATATAAGAAAACCAAGAAAATCACTTTTAGATCATTGATCAAAATTGATCAATGGTTGATATTAATCAATGGCAAATTTGTAAATATTTAATAGATAATTGCTTTAATTAAATGATTAAAGGGTATTTTAGGTAGATTATATTTTTTATATTTGTGAAAATATTGAAAATCCATTAAATATCTCTCTCTCTCTCTTTAAAATCAAACTAAATATTAGTTTAATTTAAAATCAAATTAATTTATTCAAATATTATTCTAAAATATTTTAGAATTCTACAGATCTATATTAATTACATACATGCTTACATATAGGTAAATATGTTCACATATATGTTCAAAATATATTTACTCCCTACAACATGTTTACTTATATGTAAACAAACATAAAACAACCAAAAAATGACAATTGCTATTACATTAAAAAGATGAAACTTATGTATATGTATCACTCATTAAAATGATATACAAAATCAGAAAATTCAAGTAAATTACTATTAGAATCAATAATCAGCTGAAAATAGTATAAAAACTATAATTATAACACACAACTAATATAGAATAATATCTTAAATCTAAAAAATTGCACATACATAGACATGGTTCTGTATATGTAATTTGATTACATATATGTAACAATCATCTTCATATTAATCAAAATTTGTCCACATCTCCATTTTCTTAAATAATCAACGGTGAATTGATGCATCATATGTAACCTGCTTACGTATATGTAAACACAACCAAATTAGCAATTAGCTAACAAAGAAAAAACAATATGCGTACTATTACCTTAAAATGGTGAAACTTACGTGAATGTAAGCAATCAGAAAATAAATAAAGAAGACATGTTGGTGAAACTTACGTATATGTAAACACCCTTGCGTGATCAGATCCTTATCCCTAGCAGATATAAGATGCTCCTAATTACATAACAAGTCTTACATCTTCTTTTGTTTCTGCAGTTGCCTTATTCAGAAGCTATGTATATGTAACCCTAGTTACATAACAAGTCTTCATCTTCTTTATTTCAGCACCCTCCGTGGTGGAAATTTAACGAATGTACTCGTGAACCTATGCATCGATTGAGTTTATTAAGAACCAATTCAATACTCGCTAACCTTGAACTTGATTTCATCTTCATCGACGCCCTACTCTTCGATTGCTTAACAAACCATGTGACCTCTGACTTAATTTCATCATCATCACTAACTTCCGACTTTGATATCTTGACATACGATTCGCATGGTTGATGAATTGGTTAAGAATTCAATGGGTCGATGAAGATGGTTTTTCAAATCCTCTGTAGCTTAGTTTGTTCAATCGTGGAGAAAAAGGTGGAATTTAATCAATAATAAGTATTAACTAAAATAAATTATATAGAAAATTACTAAAACACCCTTTGAATATAACAAATATAAATATATAATGAAAAATTGTGATTGGCTAGAATTGGTTTTCTTGGTTTTCACAAAACTACTTGGTTTTCTTAAGATCCCTCCCCTATATATATATATATATATATATATATATATATATATATATATATATATATATATATATATATATATATATATATATATATATATATATCTATATATATATATATCTATATATATAGATATATATATATATCTATATATATATATCTATATATATAGATATATATATATATATATATATATATATATATATATATTGTTTGGATAAACCAATATGCATAACTAGTGAATATCAATGTAAATATTAATGATTATGATACTGGAATGCTTTTGATGACAAACCTAAATTTAGAAATATTATTTGTCAAACTACATGACGGATTATTATTGATTAGTCTGTAATAAATTGGATTCTTAAAATCTAACTTGTGTGTGTATGAGATATAATAATATGGATAAAAGGCTTCCAATTATGATTTACTTTTCACAAATACATGTAAATTGCATCAACAACAATGTTGATTAAAAAGGGGACGAATATGATATATCCATTTGTCATTGTCACTTCCTTGCTTGTTCACATGGTATGGTCGATTATTAAGCTTGATATGGATGCCATAGGTGCGTACTTTCAACATGTGTTTTTTTCTATGGAGGTCTTTATAACTTTTTTAACTACAATCTTTTTACACCTAAATGTCATTTATATTGTACTTGTAAGGATTTAAATTCATACATTTTAGGAGAGAACACACCATACCACTAGACTATTAGGTCGTAGATAGACTTCTCAATATAATTTTGTAGGTGTATTTATACTCACATTTGTATGTTCTATAATTTTTACACACGTGTATATTCTATAATTTTTATCTCTATAGTTACAGAAAAGTCATTAACAAATTAATAATTGTATTTAATTGCATGTATGGTCATAATAACCTTCGAAAGTAGTTTTGGCCTAACTCTTTGTGATCTTTGAATTATTTTTCTTAGATTTCCATGAATTCTCATGCTCCTTTTAATAGATTATATGTATGTAGTTATTATCTCAAGATTATGCATGTAAAGTCTACAAGGTTCCCTTCTACACAATAGACTTTTTATTAACTGTACATTTCCACATGATTCTCTTAGTTAAAGATTCAACTTTTCGAGCAATACTTTCCTCAAGATATGTGAAAAATTCTGTGATCTCCAACAAAAGAGTTGACTAAAACTAGTACTTTTAAAAATGTTTGTGGATTCTTGAAATAAAGTTGATCTAATAAACTTTTATCGTCCTATTTATGGTAAAACCTTATGTCGGGTAACTAAACCATGTCGGGTAACTGCTAATAGGTCAATAGAGTTTTGAACCTCTTTTTACGTTATAAGAAAGGTGGGATCTGTATCTCTCACCGGTAAATCTATCATACAAATAAACAAACATACATAGTAGAATATCACTCATAGCAAGCTATTGATAGAATCTAAAAATAGTGAGATGAGGGTAAATTTTCACTTTAAATAACTACATGAGCTCCTAGTAAGACACTAACCCATACTAGTAGATCTAACATCTACTACTGGAACGGCTATTTATTATATGTTATTGTGTTTCTTTTAACTTGTGTTACTAGTGATGCTTTTGCTAATAGAGGCTTCATGTAGTTCATTTAGTTCGCATTTTATTTTGGACGAAACCTTCCTTTTCTCATCCACAAACACGAATAAATTCTTTGCAGTGCAACATATGCACCATTAAGAGAATTATATTCTACCTTTCTATCCATGGCTTCTCTTCGATTCTTTTCTGCAATAATTCAAAATCCCACTCGAAGATTCATATCAATGCTTTTGTTGTCAATAATTCAAAATCCCACTTGAAGATCCGTTCATTCGATCACTTACGCGTTACACATTGCTTTCGTTCATCTCTTTATTCATGTGTATATGCAACTAGACATCTATATATAAACAGAAACACATGATAGTTAAGCTCAAGAAATAAAATTAAGTCATATAAAATGTCTTAAGTTCTATTAAATTAACTGTAATTTTGAGAATGAGGCTGATGTCTTGGAGTGGTGAGGTGGAAACCAGCCTCAAGTTTTTCTTTATATTCCTTCTGTGTATGTGTATTATATGGTAACTGGAATATAAAAAGTTATAAACTATAACATGAATCTTAAAAATTTTCTAAAATTCATCCGTTTGCAAGTAACATTATTCAAAAATGTTTTAAGATAGGAAAATGAAAGACTTAGAGATATATCTTTTGAACGCTTAATGCGTCGCACACGACTAGGGCTTAATCTATACATATAAAGTATATATGCTTTTTTCATAAATATATGATGACAAAGCTAATATATAATAATACATTACGAACTATAAAAGACACGAAACTAACATTTGAATTAATGCTCTTAAATTAATCGAGACAAACATGTACAATATTTTGGAGTATAAATTTTATATGAAGATAAAATATTGGTTATTGGTTGAAGAACATTTGAGTGTTCTTTACAAAATGGGAACCATACCTCCATTTTGGACACAAGTCACAAGTAGATAGCAAGAGATATAAATGGCTTCTAATATCTCAAACTCTTCAAATAAGTATATTCTTTGGTGACAAATGGACGTTATAAAGCTTTTGCTCAATGCGTTTAGCCAGCATTTTTCAATGACATGTCAAGCTTTAATTGATTCCTGACACTTGTTTGTTTACCTTTCGATAAGCATGAATCGAATAGCTACTATAGCGTTTGGTTTCCTTTCTTTTTAGCACCCAATATGCATCAAGATAGAAGGAATATGACATCTAATGAGAAACTTGTTTTTAATTTGTTTAAAACACTTGTAATATCAAAGATTAGCTAGGAGTGAAAAGAGAGATGCTATTGTAAAATAGGGTATATATGTTGGATAAAATCTGTTGCTTAGGATGTTCTTGGGATGAAAATATTCAATCATTGTAGGGATTAAACCTATAGGCTCGGGAAATCAAATCAAGATGATCAAGATCAAATCATGCGATAACCTAAACATGTTGCGCGAGAACTTGCTTCTCGCGCGAGATCTTTGAAGTCGCCCGAGAACTATGCGAGAACTTCATATATTAGTTAGTATAAATAGTTAGTTTCTTAATGTAATTTGTAAGCTTTTATCATTTTCTGATTTCACACTTACTGTAGTTGATTCAAATCTCACTACAAGAAAAATGACATTCAGCAAGGACAAAAGTCCTCGCTAAATGTTAGAATGTCCTCACTAAAGATGTATAGCGAGGACATGTCCTCGCTGGAATTTCCTCGCTAAAGCCCCGTGGCTACAGGTCTACAGCAAGGATAGTCAACGAATACAGCGAGGACATCTCTGATTTTTGAAAAAGTAATTAAATACCCTACAGCAAGGACTTTGTCCTCACTATAAAATTTACTTTAAATAATTATAAAAATACATATAACATATATATTTATACATTATACATGTATAAATGTATTATAAACGTATTTGTTTATATATTTATACATTATACGTGTATTTATTAAATACCCTACAGCAAGGACAAAGTCCTTGCTGTATTTTAGAGAGGACTTTTTGTAGTATTTTATTTTGTCATTGCTAAAGACTTTAGAGAGGACTTTGTCCTTGCTGAATGACTGGGAATTTCACAGCCATTTTTGCTGTAAATGCAGCTTCCCGCCCAGAATTTTTCTGGGTCAATGCCTGTTCTGTTTTTCAGATTTCCATCAAACACCAATGATATAATCAATCATACAACCAAAATATCATCATACCATAATCGGTTACATAATCTAATATCAATATCTATTTAAAAACAAAATTAAAATTCAAAAATACTTTCAGCAAGGACAATGTTCTCGCAATATGTGACCCGGGATTTTTTAGTTTTGGAGGGAATCGAAAATACGTATTTACGCGGTATTTTTCAAGTTTGGTGGGAATTGAAAATTAAAAAAATACGTATTTATCTATAGCGTGGACATTGTTCTTGCTATAGATCTAGTCAAAAAAAGACTAACACTTTTATATATTTTCACGGTCAATAAAATTAATTAAAAAACAAAAATAATATGAAAATTGTACTGCGAGAACATTGTCCTTGCTAAAGGTCTGGTCAAAAAAAGACTAACACTTTTATATATTTTCACGGTCAATAAAATTAATTAAAAAACAAAAATAATCTGAAAATTGTACTGCGAGAACATTGTCCTTGCTAAAGGTCTGGTCAAACTTAAAAACCAACTGACCCTACTTTTTTGTCTTTTAGTGTGCTATAGCAAGGACATTTTATCCTTGCTATAAAATTTTGTTGCTAAAAGTTCTTTTTCTTGTAGTGTCTGAGAGTAATACAACTAATATTATTTACATTTGTGATCAAGTTCATTTGATTCTTATTCGATCTTCTTACCGTGAGCGATTACATTTCTCATTCTCCTCACAAGATCGATTCGTTGTTAATGTTAATCCTTACGATCGCTGTTTTTCTATGATTTATGATCGTATTCCAAATTAAACTTAATCGTACCATTTCAAATAATGATAATTTTCTTCTACGATTTCTATTTTTTTTCAATTGATTGTATCCTATCTGTTGAGTTGGTAGAACACAAAACATCAATGGACTTCGTGCACACTAAAGAAACCAACAAGCCCTACGTGTGAACACATGCACCTCGACATGTATGGATTGCTCGTTGTTATGGTCCACTATAAAGCAATTATTATCACCTACCATTGCTGTAGAAGATTATCAAAGGCTCGGCAAAACAATTAAATTTGAATAAAGAAGGATTTCAAAAGATCAGAGTCGCGCGAAGAACTAGGTCACGTGAAATGGTCTTCCGTGTGAAAAGTCCATGTTGCGCGAGAATCTTTATTTAGTATAAATAGTTTGTTTTCGTTTTTGTATTTAGTAGTGAACTTTCAGATCATTTTGTAATCATTCTGTGATTTCGCACAAGACTGTAATCAGTTGTTCTTATTGAATATATGAAGTTTATTAGGTAATTTGATTGCTTCTTATTCCAATCTCATTAATATTCCGCGTTCTTGAGATTGAGATCTTGGTTGATTGATCTTTGGGAGTTTTAGAGGGTTTTACAATTGGTATCAAAGCATTTGGCTCTAGAACCAAGATTTGAAGAAGCATTTGATCGATTTTCTTTGTTTTTCTTTCAATTTTTCACAGTTTGTTATTTGAGATTCCAATTTGGTACGGTTGTGCTGCTCAAATCTCGAAGATATTGATCAATGTGGACAGAATTCGTACACTTTGATTGAATTTTAATCAAATTTGGATTAAAACGTGAACGAAAACTGATAAAATTGAACTAAAATGAATCTAATCGAACTAAATCAGTGATTTGGTGAAGAAAAGTCATTAAAAATCACATTTGGCAAGTTGTTTGTGTGTGAAACTTGCTGGATTTTTCGCACGCGAAAAGGAGTTTTCGCTCAGACAGTTACAATTGTTCATTCGCGCGATTGTAGTGGTTGAAGATTAAGATTTTCACTCGGAAAGCATCTTCGCCCGAGAGGAGTTTTCGCGCGTTTGGAGGTTTTCGCGCGTTTGAGGTTTTGCTAAAGAATTCAATTTGAAGAAATTTGATTTATTTCAACACCATGTCTTCATCAACACCAAACTTGAAGCATCTTACTGCATCTTTTCACTTGGATACTGAAATTGGCACTGGAAACAAGCCACCTAGACTTCTCAGTGAGGATGACTATGCAGATTGGGCATATAGATTCGAGAATCATGTTATCTATACTGAACCTAAAATGTGGAGGTCAATTAAGTATGGTCCTTATATCCCATTGTACAAAAATAGCAAAGGAGAGATGGTTAAGAAGCCTGAACATTTATATGATGAGGATGATATGAAAAGATTTGAGCTAGATGACAAGGCTAATGCAGCTATCATCATGGCATTAACCACTGAGATTTCACACAAATTTAAAGAATTCAGAGGAGTAAAATTTTTGTGGGATGCTTTGGAAACTCAAATCATGGGAAACAAAGATATGAGGGAAAGTAAGAAAGACATGCAGAATCAGGAGTTTAACATGTTCAATCATGTTGTGGGAGAGCAGCTGGATGTTCAAATAGCCAGATTTGTGAAACTAGTTACTAAGATGAAAAGTGCTGGAATAACACTGGAGTCTATCATGGTCAACTAGAAACTGCTGAATTCACTTCCTTACAGTTGGAACCATAACTGTACAATGATCAAAAGAACAAAAGATTTGTACACACTATCTCTGACTGATTTGATATCTACTATCAAGTCTTATGAGATGGATGACAGACAGAGGGCTGCAAATCACATGAGTTCTTTGGGTGCTGAAGCAACTGCCTTATATGCCAAGATGGCCAGCAACCCAAACTATTATGTTAGTTACACTCAGATGTGTCAGTAGCAGCAAACAGGAAGTTCAGCATCCCCAGAAATTCAAACAGTAATGAATCAACAAGTTCAAATTCCAGCTGTTCAGCATTATTCCCCTATCATTCATTAACAAATCCCTCATACTCCTGCTCCACAAAGTGTTTAACAAGCTTATGTTGCTACTACAAATTCCTCAAAACAAACTGTTCAGATTGCTAAGGAACATCTTGCTTTATTCACTACTGTCATGTCAAGTTATGAAGCATTCATGGCTGGAAGATTCACTGCACTAAATGTTCTTATTAATGATCTTCAACAAGTTAATCCTGATGATGTGGAGGAAAATGATATTAAGTATCAAATAGCAATGGTCGTGTACAGGGCTAAGAACTTTGCAAGAAGAACAAGAAGGAAAATGTTTGGAGTAAACAACTCAAGCAAAATTGGTTTTGACAAGTCTAAACTGAGATGTTACAACTATGATAAACCAAGACATTTTGCTAGAGAATGTACTGAACCAAAGTTTGTTCAAGCTAAAGGAACTAAAAGAATAGTAACAGTGGAGGTGGAAGCCAAAATGGATAGAGCGAGTTCATCTGGAAGTGACAAAGCATTGGTCACAAACCAATTCTGAGTATGATTGGTCAAATCAGATGAAAGCACTTGACTTGAAGTTATCTACAGCTTTGGTGGCTCAAATTGTTACTGAACCAGAGGAGGATGAGAATTTGTTTGCTGAGTTTATATCAGATGATTTATTGGATGGAGTATTTGCTGAGAAGGAAGAAGTTAAGACTGAAAGTGAAAGAGAAGAAGTCAAGGTTGATGGTTGTATTATGAAGGAAAAGGAGGAGGAGAAGTTTGAAGTCAAGGTTGCTGAGAAGAAGGAAGGAATAGAAGAGATTTTAATTGAGAACATGGCAAGGAATCAGTTTGAGATGGATATTCTTAAAACAATCATCGAACAAAAAGTTGTTGAGATGTCTTCTGCTACAAACAAATAGGTGAATGTGGAAGAGAACACCGTTGAGCCTCCAGTCAAATGCAATTTTGAGGATTCAAAGACTGTCGAAGTTGCTCCAGTGGTAGAACATGTTGATGTGATGAAAGCATCTATGGTGAATAAGGTTGAAGAATCAGAAGAAGGCAGCTCAAAATCAAAGGTATATGATGATTTATGTACAAATATATGTATTGAGAAAGTTCAAAGGTACAGAGTTCATAATGAGAACTTGATAATGGAAGTTGAAAAACTTAAATATCAAGCTCGAAAATATAAGTCAAATGAAAAGATTTTTAGAGAAAAACTTGAAGGTTTAAACAAATCTGTGTATAATTTACAATTAAATCTTCATGATAAAGAATGTACTAATAATGATTTGACTAAAAGAAATGATGAACTCGCCTTGGAAATAAACCGACTAAACAGTGAACTAGCCTCGGCTAAATTGACTGTTGAAAAGTTTGAACTTTCATTAAATATGGTTGAAGGTATTATCAAATCTCAAATGACTTAGAAGATAAAATGAGGAAAAAGTGGTGTTGGATTTTCAAACATCGCTTCACCAATTAATCATGATTATTCATGTTTGCCATCATCTGATGTCATTTCTAATTGTGATATGAGTTATGGAATAGGTTTTTCACCTTCCTCAAACTTAAAACCTTCGGTCAAAATAAATTTGACTATTGATCCGGTCACAATAACACAAACTAAACAATCAACTGAAAATTTTTATGCAGATAAATTGAAGGTGGATGATTTGATAGAAGAGTGGGAGAGTGATAGTGATAGTGAGAATGATAGAAAGCATTTGAAAAATAAGAATGTAAAAAGTTTCAAATCTGATTGTAATCAAACTTCTTTGAGGAATGAAAAGAATGTTGTTTTAACTGAAACAAAATGAAGTATCAATTGTAATTTGAACGAAACACAAAGGGCTGAACATAAAATTAATCTTGAGAAAGATTTTAAAAACAAATTTTTTTCTAAAGGTTTTATTGAAGATGAAGACTATATTTTTAAAGAAACGAATTTTCGATTCTTTAAAAATAAACTTCGTCAGAATGCTTACCCTGTGAAACAAGTTATATGTAGCCCAGATGTACAGACTGGTTCTTTTCAAGCAATTCCAAAATATCAAAAGCCTGGTCATTCTCCAGCATCAATTCATGTGACAAAGCCTGGTCCTTCTCCAGCACAATCTAATACTGGTCCAATTCCAGCATCATCTGTTCAAATAGCCAAAGAAGCTAAATATAACATCTCAAGTGTTCAAAAATCACCGATTTCCTCGAATCTTTCTAAGATGAACAAGCAATTATGCAATGAAGTAAAGATACGAGAGACTGTACAGAAAGTTAAATCAAAATGTCAATCTGACTTTGGTTTTTATGACAATTTTCACAATTGTCATCCACAGTTTGTTTTCCACACACAACAACAGAAATGTTATCAATGTGAAAACATAAATCATCTTGCAAATAATTGTCCTTATTGACAAAAATCACAAAGCAGACAACGGTTTCATAATTCTATTGCTCATAATAGAAAAATGTTTTTCACTCGTGGAAAATTTTCAAAACCATTAAACACAAAAGTTGTATATACTAATGATGTTGAAAAGAACAAGTATTTGAAAAATGATTTAATAGACAAAATTAAATTGAGAAGTGTTAAAGAAACTGTTAATGTGCACAGCCAATACAATAATCTTACATCATTTTGTCTAAAAGCAACACAGAATGTGCTCAAGACTTGTTTGACTTGGGTACCAAAGACTAAGTAATTCTATTACTTATGCAGGAATGACCGCAAAAGAACGTTGAAAGCTTATGGCATATAGACAGCGGTTGTTCAACACATATGACTGGAAACTTACAATTGCTTCAAAATGTTCAGTCATATAACGGAGGAATGGTAATATTTGCTGGTGAAAGAGGAGGTAGAATTACAAAACGTGGAACAGTTACTAATGGTGTGCTAAGTTTTGAAATTATAAATTTTGTTGAGGAATTAAAACATAACCTGCTAAGTGTGTCTCAAATTTGTGATAAACAGTATTCAACACATTTTACTAATAAGGAATGTTTAATCATAAAATCGGGTTTTGTAATTCCTGATGAATGGATTTTGATGAGGACTCCAAGAGACAATGATACTTATTTGCTTGATATGCATTGTTCAAATTCTTTGGTAACAGCTTCATGTTTATTATCCAAAGCCTTGGAGAATGATTCCATGTTATGGCATCGTCGGTTGGGACATGTAAATCTTAAAAATATGAATAAATTTGTACGTGAAAATCATGTCATAGGTTTACCTGAAAAAGAATTTCAACTAATCAAACATTGTCTGTCATGTTCCAAGGGTAAACAACATAAAATTCCTCACAAACTAGTTGCACACAACTCAATCGAATCAATCTTACAACTTTTACACATGGATTTATTTGGTCCAGTAAGTGTTTTAAGTTTGGGTCGACGATCTTAT
Source organism: Flaveria linearis (assembly GCA_024085815.1). NCBI lineage: Eukaryota > Viridiplantae > Streptophyta > Magnoliopsida > Asterales > Asteraceae > Flaveria > Flaveria linearis. The sequence goes on from CM044001.1 coordinate 80,068,840, forward strand.
TTTTTGGTTATTACTGACGACTTTTCAAGATTTACTTGGGTGTTTTTCTTAGCATTTAAGGATGAGACTCCACAATTATTGATCAAATTCATTAATCTGGTGGAGAATCTGACAGATAAGAAGGTCAAATGCATCCGAAGTGACAATGGAACAGAATTTTACAATCAGACGTTGAATGAGTTTTGTGAATCCAAAGGCATTGCGAGACAATTTAGTGCTGCGGGCACTCCACAACAAAATGGAGTTGCTGAACGATGAAATAGAACTCTTATTGAAGCTGCTCGAACAATGATATCTGCTGCTAAATTACCCTTATTCTTTTGGGCTGAAGCATTAAATACTGCATGTTATGTTCAGAATCGTGTTCTAATAAATAAAAGATTAAATATAACTCCTTATGAAATTTTCAATAAACACAAACCTAAAGTCAAATATTTTAAAGCCTTTGGTTGTTGTTGTACTTTATTACACACAACCAAATCAACTTCAAAATTTTCTGAGAAGGCTGATGAATGTTACTTTGTGGGATATGCAGCTAATAAGGTTGCATATCGGGTTTATAATAAAAGAACAAGACAAATAATTGAGTCATTTAATATTTACAGGCACGAGCTTAACATAACTGATGCAGGATCAGCTCCTTCATGGGTTTATGATTATGAATCATTGTTTAGTAATTTCAAATGTTCTAAATCTTTGACTGAAGATTCAAATTCTATCTCATCATCTTTGGAAAATCAAATCATTGAGGAACTTCCAGCTATCATATCTGATGATTCTGCAATACAATCATCATCCAAGATTATTCCTACTGCTTCTGTACATATATCTGAAAGTACTTGTTTACAAGAAAATATTTCAGACCAGTTACACAATCAGAAGCAAGAAGAATCACTTAATCCACAATTGTCTGCATCGTATTCTTCAGATACAATTGATACTACAATTGAAGTTATTTAGGTTCCATTTGCAGATTCTCCAACTGTGTCCTCTGCTTCTGAAAATCAAACTTCAGATGACACTTTTGAAGAAAATATTGTTTATCAATCTAGAAACTCTGAAGACGTGTTAGCAAATGTTGATCATATAACTAATCTGGAAGATGAAATTATAGCAGATGATATTCCTCAACTTTGAATTCATAAAACTCATCCTACTGAAGCAATAATTGGTCCATTGCATGAAGGTGTTGTGACCAGAAGTCGCTCAGGAGCAATCAATACATGTTTGTATGCTTGTTTTCTATCTCAATTTGTGCCGAAAAATGTTGAATTGGCACTCAAGGAAAACAGTTGGATAGAAGCAATGCAGGATGAGTTGATGCAATTCAAGAAACTGAATGTTTGGCATCTTGTGGAACTACCAAAAGATAAGCTTCCGATTGGAACAAAATGGATATTTCGGAACAAATGGATGAAATAGGTGTTATAGTTCGGAACAAAGCACGTCTTGCGGTGCAGGGATTCTATCAGATTGAAGGATTGGACTATGAAGAGGTGTATGCTCCAGTTGCAAGACTTGAAGCAATATGCATTTTCTTAGCCTTTGCTTCATACATGAATTTTAAAGTGTATCAGATGGATGTTAAAACTGCTTTCTTATACGGGGAAATGAAGGAAGAAACCTATGTTTGTCAACCTCCAGGATTTGAAGATCCAGATCATCCCGATCATGTTTACAAATTGATAAGGCATTGAATGGTTTACATCAAGCACTTCGTGCTTGGTATGCAACTCTGACTGAGCATTTGCTTGCAAATAGTTATTCACGAGGAGCAATTGATCAAACCTTATTCATTCGAAAATCGGAAGATGATATTATTTTGGTACAAATCTATGTCGATGATATCATTTTTGGATCTACTAATGAAAATATGTGCAAGGAGTTTGAAGAAGTGATAAAGAAGAAATTCGAGATGAGCTATCTTGGAGAAATTTCATTCTTCTTTGGTATTCAAGTTAATCAAACTGAAATTGGTATTCAAGTTAATCAAACTGAAATTGGTATTCTCATTCATCAAGAAAAATATGTTCAGACAATATTAGAGAAATACAAGTTTCAGGACTCCAAAGTAGCTCCAACTCCTATGTCTTCTCGTCCTACTCTCACTCCAGATCTGTCAGGCGAATCAGTTGATCAACATCTGTATAGATCAATGATTGGTTCCCTTATGTATCTTACTGCAAGCAGGCTAGATATCATGTTCCCTGCTTGTCAGTGTGCACGCTATCAGAGTAATCCTAAGGAGTCACACATGAAAGCTGTCAAACGGATTTTCAAGTATCTTAAGGGTCAACTAAAACTTGGTCTCTGGTATCCTAGAAATTCCTATTTCAATTTATTTACTTATACTGACAGTGATTATGGTGGTTGTAATTTAGACAGGAAATAGACTACAGGAGGATGTCAATTCCTAGGCAACAGACTTATTTCCTGGCAGTGTAAGCAAAACATTGTCTCAACATCTACTGCCGAAGCTAAATATGTGGCTGCTTCGAGTTGTTGTTCCCAAATTTTCTGGATTCAACAACAACTTCTCGATTATGGTCTTAACATATATGACACACCCGTTTGGTGTGATAACACGTCAGTACTGAACATAGTCAAAAATCCCATTCAACATTCCAAAACTAAACACATTGACATCCGAATACATTTTATCCGTGATTGTTTTGATCGCAAACTTATTCATTTAAAACAAGTGCCATCAACTAAAAACATTGCTGATTTATTTACCAAGGCATTTGATCATTCTCGATTTGATTTCCTTGTGCAATCATTCGGAATGATTAACTTTGGATAAGTTGATTTCTTGAATCTTCATAAAAAGATTTTTCATTTTCAATAAGGACTTAAAATTGTAATTGTTTTCTTTTCCTATAAAAGAATAATCATAATTTTAGGGGGAGAAATTTGAAAATAAGCTTTGAAAAATATTTTTGGTCTTAGGGGGAGTCAAGATTGGATTAATAAAAAGGAATTTTCATGATTAAATGAGAAATGATATTACACAGTTCAAAAAGAGTCTAAGTACTTTAAAAGGCTTAAATAAGAATAGACTTGGATTATGTTTGAGGTGTCAATAGGCTTTGCTTTCAGAAATAAAAAGATCATAAAATGAGGGATTAAACTTGAAGTAAATTGTATGAATTAGTGAGGAACATATTAGAGTTCTGTGACAATACAAAAAATATTCTAAAACAGACTGAGAGTTATTTCTTGTCATACTCAAGCCTGTTATTGTTTGATCCAGTGATCATCATATATAAATATGTATATACAAAAAGAAAATGCAAAAAGGCATGAAAAATATAATATAAATAAAGTACATGAGCAAAAAGAAGCCAGAAGGCCATATAGGATAAAAATGCCAAAGTGCACAAATCAAAAGATATGTCTGAAGACATACATACTATATGGTATATATTTTCTATTTTTGAATATTTTCTGATCACGGGGGGCAAAATCGAAAGATGGGGCATGTAAGTTCGGAAGGCTTGTAAGTCCTAAACATCTTGAGAAGGCAGACATAAGTCCGGATGGCTGTTTGTAAGTCCTTGAACATGTTAATATTCCGTGTTAAGAAATATTTTTCAGGCTAGTTATGCTCAAATAGATATATTTTAGGAATAAACAAATGATATCACATATCAACAATGCATGGTTTAAGTCAAGTTGGGGTGACTTGAAATCTCAATAGTGTCTTGAAGGCTAATAAGTATTTTACAGAAGTTCTGATTGTGGGATCCACTGAATTTATAAAATCACCCAAAATATGATAAAAATCACTCGTTATGTATCTGAGTAAGGACCGAAGTATAAGATTAAAATGGATAAAATATATTGACAATCAACTTAACTAGTTTCATTTTAAATAAGGCTGGATAAAGTCTTGACTTGAAAAAGAACTATATGAGCTCATTATGAAAATTCATAAAAAGAAAATTTTGGTTAATAAACAATTCTGATCTTGATTCTTTATCTGTGTTCATTATGTTGTTATTTTTATCATTTTATTTTGTTTTTGTTTTTGTTTTTGTTTTGTTTTGAGTTAAATAAATAAAAATAAACAGAAATTCAATGTAACACTTTTATTTTAAGAATTCTATAATGTTGAAAATTGAAGATTCCTGAAATTAATTGATCACTTGGTAAATAAAACATTTTTTTTGTTTCATAAATGATAATAAATGATTTTGAAAGATTTAAAATTTAAAAAGATGAAAAAAATCTCTAAGTATTGAAAGGTTTCGCGCGATAACTGGTTTCGCATGACATGACTTTCATATAAATATGTTTATCTTTTCAGCAAATTCATTTTTCGCTCAAGTGTTCATCCGAAAGTCTATTCTCGCTCATAATCATCTCTTCGATTTCTAAAACACATTCATTCGTTATTATTTCTCTGTTGTTGAGACTTAAAGGTAAGATTTCGTTTATACGGTTACTAAAGATGTCAAATCTTAAATGGAAATTAACAACATTAAACTAAAATCTATAAAAATGGTTTAAATGATAAAATTGAATGATGGAATGGATGTCTTGGACTTAGGCAATAGTTAGTGATTGAATATCATTGTACAAAATCACGATTTTGAATGTCAATTGCATTCATGTTCTGAGCGAATCGCGTAAACTAAAATGAACAGACGCGAAACAGATTTTCGCGTGTGAAGGATTTTCGCATGAAGAGCGTTATCGCACAGATTTGATTTTCGCATGTGTAGATTTTCGCACGAAGTGCATTATCATATAAATTTGGTTTTCTTGTGATAAAGTGTTTCGCACGAAGGGTTTATCACGTGAGACTTGTTTTCATGCGACTGAAGCTTTAGAAAACAAATATTTTTTAAGTGTTGAAATCTGATTAAGTGTTAAATAAAACTCATGTGTTATTAAACAATATTTGATCATAATACAATTTAATATGGCATTTTTTATAAACACTTAAAACATATCATTAAATTGATAAAAGTGTTGTCTAAATAAAATCAAGTGTTAAGCGAAGGTTAAATGTTATAAATGATTAAGTATTAGAAAATTATTATTTGTGCTTATGTGATTTAAAATATAATTAACAAATTTTGTTGATGTAATTGCAGATAGCACAAATGATTTTTAATAAAAATTATAACTGTGTAGCATATCTTGATGAAGTTCCAGAAGGAAAGGAGCTATTTGTTTCTATGATCGAAGGATTAAAGACTTCTAGGATCGTTTATGCTCTCTCAGCAAATCCTAACATTTATACTGAGCTTATTGATGCTTTCTGGAATACTGCTGCATTAGAAAAGGATGAAAAGGGAGAACCCATTATTACTGCTACAGTTAAAGAGAAGAGGGTGATTGTATCACAGGCCATTCTTAACCGGGTACTATTACTTGAAGATCAAGTTGATGCACCAACCAGATTGGAAGATGAAGTTCTTATGGATTATCTGACCCGAATGGGTTATGAGTATAGATATCCAAGTTTGGAGAAGAAATGGTCGCCACCGTACTGGAAGTATTTATTTCATGTGGTTATCCATTGTCTAAGCAATCTGAAGGCGGATATGGATAGTCTAAGTGCTGTTTTTGGATCTTTGCTGGTATCTTTGGTGGATGATATCCCATTCAGCATTTCTAGAGTTATATTTCAGGAGATGCAGAAGAATGCGACTGCAAATCCTTGAAAGAAGTTTATTATGTACCCAAGGTTCATTCAGTTGGTGATCAACGATGCTTATCATGAGTTTGCTACACTTAGATCTTCTAAGTATGTTGTTCAAACAATCAAGAAGGAGATATTCACTCATTTGATTGGAGCTAGAGGAAATAAATGTTCGGGAGAAAGCTTTGGCGAAATTGGACATTTTGCTGAAATAGAAGATGATCCCACTCATGAAGAAGTGCAGACTGGTACTTCTACATCTGCTGCAAGAAAAGACATTGATGAGGAGATTGACAGATTATTTGAAGATAATCCTACACAAGATGAAAGAGTTGAAGGAGAAGTTCACTGAGCTTCTAGTTCTGAGACTATAAGTGACCAGATTGGTAATGTTCCTTATGTTCTACAGACTGATCCTACTCCATCTACTCCAACTTCCTCCAGGAAACAATCTGTTGATGAAAGAGATACTGATTATGTTCCTGAGGAATCTCCTAATACATCAATGAGACTTAAACGAATGGCTAAGAGGAAAGCGTATTCAAAAAGACAAAGAGGAAGAGGTGGAGCTATTCCTAAACGTCCAAGAACTCAAGTGATTATTACTGAAGCAGAGCAGACTACTACTACAGAAGTTCATGGATCTCCTGAAAGACTAGTAGTAGAAGAAAAGAAACAAGTAGAGGATGATACTACTGTACCTGAATCAGTATCTGTTTCTGTTACTGAGCCTGTTATTACTGATTCTGTTGATGCTCCTAAGTCTGGTTTTTCAACTCCACCTAGACAAGAAAATTTGGAGTTTGATGTCGATACATTCCTGAACACTCCACCTGAGTTAAATGGAAGAAAAGACACTTCCAGTGCCCCTCAATCTTCTTCAATTACATTGGAAGAGAGAGTGAAGAATTTAGAGAAGGAAAGCTTTGAGAATGTGAAGTTAATAGCTGATCTGAGAAAGGAGAATGATGAAAAGACAAAGATGATTTTGATTGTCCACCTGGATTCAAGTCTAAAAGATTCAAGAATTACTTCTCCGGAGCTTCAAATGAAGAATGTCATTGATTAGACGACTGGATTAGAGAGACAGATTCAGGAGATGAGAGAGTTTATCTCTCAAACTTATCTCCATCAACCTCAAGTTGTATGTTCTACAACTGTGGTTGGTGAGACGAGCAGGAGTTCACCAAGTCCATCCCCTGCAGTTGATGTACAAGAAGGAGAAGGAGTTAAAGAAGCTCAATCTATAGATGAACAACCAAGTACTAGTGTTGATGAAGGTGCTCAAACAACACCTGAAGCACCTAATGTTGAAGTTGTAACTCCTACAGCTTTTGTTGAATCAGAACATATGATGTCTATTCCAATAGTGAATGAAGAAGAAGAAAATAAGATGATTGACTTTAGTGATTCTGATGATGATTTAGTTGATGATGAAGATAATGATGATGATGATGATAATGATGGTGGAGATAATGGTGACAATCGAGGAGGTAATGATGAGAGTGATGATGATGATGATGGAGGTGATGTTGGTATATCTGTTGATCCAACTGGTGACACTTGCAATGATAATGTCTCAGGACCAAGTGCTGGTAATCCAGAAGGATACGAACCTTTGCATCCTGCTACAGAAGATATGTATGAAAAGTAGTTGTATACTTTTCAACAATCTACATCCAAAGAATCTACAGAAGAAGAGTTGGTTTGTTTGATGATGTAGATGAGCCCAATGAATACACTGATATATACGGGAACAATTTACCAGATTTGTTCAAAGATATACATTTGGAAGAAGATGAGATCCCCTCAGAAATTGAAAGTGAAACAAGTAAGTCTGCTTCAAAACAGGAAGATGTTACTGGAAAGATTGCATTGTATACCAAAGGTGGATTACAGTTCAGAGCACCTTCACCTCCTACAGAAACACATTTTTTATATATCTCTAAGCCAAGAGATAAATATGCTGAATTGTCTCATGTTATTAGCTAGGCTTATGATGGAGAGAATAAAGTGTATATGCTTAAAAGGAAGAATGGATAGATAGATTACTTAGAGCGCACTCCAGAATTTTCATACTCTGTGAGCTGCTGATTTGAATGCTATAGGAAAGGTACCATTTTTTAATGAAAGTAATGATGGACAAGCTGAGCTGATGCGATCTAAAATAAGACGTGAAATGAAGACAAACTTCAAGAATTTCAAGACTGCTAAATCTAAACTAATTAATGAATCTTATAGAATAAATGAAAACACTAAAGCTCCGATGCAGATAAGAGTTTATCAACATCCAAATTACATCAGGAAAGTTCCAGTTCATGCTCCAGTACCTCCGGATTCGTTGAAGCAATTTATCAAAGGGTATTGTGAAAAGGATTCAGGTCATGCTGTGATCGAATGCGTTGATAGATCGTATAGAATCATTGATCCAGCTGACTTAATGAAGTTTGGCAAAGACGACTTGAACAAGCTTCTACATTGTCCTATCTCAGCTGACGAGTCTGTTTATTTTCTCTCTTGCCAATATGTCTGGATGACGGATCGAATCCTTAGGAATAAATGGTATGCCTATTCAGGATCATACAAGAAAACAAATGTAGATCTTCACTAAGATTGTTTCACCAAGCCTTGGGGGAGATTGTAGAAGATTATCAAAGGCTCGGAAAAACAATTAAAGTTGAATAAAGAAGGATTTCTAAAGATCAGAGTCGCGCGAAGAACTAGGTCACGCGAAACGGTGTTCCGCGCGAAAAGTCCATGTCGCGCAAGAATCTTTATTTAGTATAAATAGTTTGTTTTCATTTTTGTATTTAGTAGTGAACTTTCAGATCATTTTGTAATCATTCTGTGATTTCGCACAAGACTGTAATTAGTTGTTCTTATTGAATATATGAAGTTTATTAGTTAATTTGATTGCTTCTTATTCCAATCTCGTTAATATTTCGCGTTGTTGAGATTGAGATCTTGGTTGATTGATCTTTGGGAGTTTTAGAGGGTTTTACAATAGCATCCACCCAAGCCCTAGTGTAGCTGCTCTAGTGATTGAAGTAGCAAACATACTTACATTTAAGCTTCCACCACCAATCATCTTTTATTTGGGTACTAATAGTCATAATGTCATCTACTAAGGCCCCGTGCAACATTCTTAGTAGCATAAATGTCTCACTTATTGATATGGACCATTTATTCCATCATATGATGGTCTCATTAGCAAAGTGGCCCAAACTCTCGATTCATGGGGCTTGGGAAGCGTCAACATTTTTTTGTACACTCTTAGTTAATTATTGAAGCTCTCCCAAATACTATCACTACTTTGACATTGGGCATTTATGACTGTAGTTTCAGTCATCAAATATTCATAAATTTACATTCAAAATGGACTTATGATTGGAGCTACAATGATAAAATCTTTGTAGGTAATCCCAATTTGAGACCATTTACAATCATTGAATATTTTTTGTGAATTCTTTTAGCAATGAAATTTAGGTTACAAATTTCAGGATAGCATTGTTCGCATTAGCCTCATTTTCGAACTGATTTCAAAGTAGCTTATAAAAAGACTTGTAAGGCCCCGTTCCCGGGCACCTCACAGCTAGTCATCATCGCACATAAAACACATCATTATATATAATCTTTACAAAAATCATGCAGCGGAAACTGTGAAATAACTTTTCATTTCAATATAAATGCTTTTGCAAGTTAATACAACGTTAAACAATTACTAAATATATATTGTTGCATTACATCACAAAAGCATTGTACAAAAGAATGCCACCCTAAAAGAGCTGAGTAGTCGCCTCGTCCCATGCTCAGCAACCTTAACTGCCAACTAGAAACACATAAAAAGTCAGCATTGCTGAGTGAGTTCTAGTTTTATAATAAAACATACTTCTCTTTCTTTAAAACCGTTCTTTAGATACACGCGATCACACATCATACGTACACATAGATAATATCATCATTATCTTCATCAATCGTTCATTAACTTTCATTCATTTAACGTACATTATTAACATTCACATTCATTACTTTCGTTCACATTCCTTCGTACGTTCGTTACATTCATTCGTACTTTCATTACATTCCATGACATGTACAATACCTCGAACATTGTGCACAAAGCTGGTTACTGGGCCTGAGGTCTTTCATAGACCTCGAACATTGTGCGCGGAGCTGACTCCAGTACCTAGGGCAAGTACACTCAACACTTATCTTTTCTCTTTCATTACGAATCAATGCCATGTGCTATACCCCGAACATTGTGCACGAAACTAGTTACTGGGCCTGAGATCTTTCACAGACCTCGAACATTATGCACGAAGCTGACTCCAGTACCTAGGGCAAGCGGCAAGGATCCCATACATATGGTCAACCATAAGGATTGGACCCCCAGTGTGCATCCTTCTGGGGTAGCTAACCCGCACACGGTTGACCTAACACCCTTCATTGGGTCTGAACCTCCATACATTTGCTTGCAAGCCTTTCTTACTTTCATTCATTCATTCGTTAATGCATGCATTGTTTCATTTCATTCCTCTTTTCATTATCTACCACTTTACTTTACATAATACTTTTCGTTCATTCATAACATAACACGTAAAGCCACAGGAAAGATAAACATACATCACAACGAGGAACATCATCATACACAAATAGCATCATCATACAGGGCAACATCATACATACATAACATACATCATGCATAATCATGCATCATCATTATTATCATGCCCAATATAACTTCTAAGGCCTCAACGTCCATCTTACATGCACTTACGGGAACTTCCACGTCAAAACTTACATCTGCCCTTTCCCCCGTAAGTCAGTAATCAAACTATGCTTCTCCTCGGGTACAACAGCCCTATTTGGGCGTATGGGCACCCTTCAGTCGCATGGCCTCCATGCGACTGAACATCATGCGAATGGACCTATGCAGACGAACACCAATGCGGATGAACACCCAGTCATGCGAATGAACCTCATGTGATTGAACACTATGCGAATGGACCTTATGCGAATGAACCTCATACGAATGGACTTAATGCGGATGAGTACCTATGCGACTGGGCTCTCAGTCGCATGAATCCCCATGCGACTGGACCCCCAGTCGTGCGACTGCACCTCAATCGTGCGACTGAACCCCAATCGCCCTCCAGTCGGCCGTATGGCCTCCAATCGGTCGCCTAGCCCTAACTGATGCAGAATGTAGTTCATCCCGAACCCAATCTGCAATTTTCGACCTCCAAGCTCATCCAAACCCATTCTAAGCCCAAATCAACCTTCCTAAACCTTAGGAATGCATACTACAACACCATTCAAGCACACACAAGCCCAAGAACATACTCCAAACGCATCACACGCAAACACACCTAAATGGGTCAAACACACACATACAAAAACGGGTTTACTATGTGTTCCAGCCCCAAATCAGTTAAAAACGAGTAAAATTGGGGTCCTAGAACTCACACAAACTACAAGAAGAAGAAGAGTTTGGTGTTGACTCGCTACACGACGATTTGGCACGCTCGAATCCACTCGAATCAAGCCTTTTCTCTCTTTTTCTCCCTTTCTCTCTTCTTTCTCTTCTTTTGGCTGAGTTTGCACAAGAGTGGGGAGGATTTGGCTACCCTCCCCCTCTTAATCCCCCATTTTTACAAATTTTCCCCCATTTTGGCAAGTTTGGTCCCTCGACTTTGGACTTTATTTCTTTTTCTCCTTTCGTCGGCTTCAAGGAAAATATCCGGGTGTTACAAGTCCACCCCCCTTATATGGGTTTTGTCCCCGAAACCTGTTATTCCTCGAACAAACGCGGGTAATGCTGTTTCATTTCTTCTTCGGTCTCCCACGTTGACTCGGATCCCTTCCTGTGCTTCCACTGTACACGCACAAGAGGAACCACTTTATTTCCCATCCTCTTCTCTTTTCGATCGATGATCGCCACTGGTTGCTCCATATAATTGAGTCGTTCGTCTACTTTGATATCCTCCAGTGGAACAATCATATCATTATCTGCCAAACACTTCCTTAGATGAGATAGATGGAATGTCGGGTGAATTCCACTTAACTCATCTGGTAACTCCAGTCTATAGGCCACCTCTCCTACTCGAGCAATAATTCGGAAAGGGCCTATGTATCTGGGCTCAATTTGCCCCGCTTTTGGAACCGAATGATACCCTTCTAAGGCGAGACCTTCAACATAACCCGGTCACCCACCTGGAACTCAATCGGTCTGCATTGTTTATCAGCATACGACTTCTGTCTATCTTTGGCTACCTTGATGAATGCCTTGATCCTTTCAAGCTTTTCGGTCATAACCTCAATCACCTTGACGCTCCCTAACTCTTTATGACCAATATCACCCTAACATACGGGTGTCATGCATCTCCTACCGTATAGCATCTCATAAGGTGGCATACCAATGCTAGCATGATAACTATTGTTGTATGAGAATTCAGCTAACGGTAAGTGGTCATCCCAACTTCCCCCAAAATCAATCACACATGCCCGAAGCATGTCCTCTAGTGTCTGAATGGTCCTTTCTGACTGACCATCAGTCTGGGGATGTTAAGCCGTGCTGATATGTAACCTCGTCCCCATCGCATCGTGGAATTTCTTCCAGAATTTGGATGTAAACCGGGTGTCACGATCAGACACAATAGACACCGGCACACAGTGACGAGCCACAATCTCCTTAATGAAAAGATCCACCAACCTCTCAGATAAATATGTCTCACGCATCAGGAAGTGAGCACTCTTCGTCAAGCGATCAACAATCACACATATAGCATCATACCCTTTCGGAGTACGCGGCAGCTTCATAATAAAATCCATTGTGATGTGCTCCCACTTCCATTCCGGTATATCCAAAAGTTGGATCTTCCCATACGGCTTTTGATGCTCGGCCTTCACTTGCAAGCAAGGCACTTACTCACATACTCCACCACGTCACACTTCATGCCCGGCCACCGATAATCTTTCTTCATGTCTTGGTACATCTTTATAGCACCGGGATGAATAGAGTATCGATTCTTGTGAGCTTCATCCATAATCTTCACCCGTAGATCCCTAAAACGTGGAATCCACATTCGTCCAAACCGGGTTCTAACATCAAATGTGCTTTCACCCAACTCCGCGACCAGACCTCTCATTCTTTCAGAGTTAAGATGATCTTCTTTCAATGCCTCATCTTGATACTCTTTGACTTGCTTCATCACATCAGAGGTCGTAATCAGCTGTTACGCCTTGACCCGAATCGGCTCGGGTCTTTCCTTTCGGCTAAGGGCATCCGCCACCACGTTGGCTTTGCCCGAATGATAATGGATCTCACAATCATAATCCTTTATGAGCTTCAACCATCGCCTATGCCTCATGTTCAAGTCTTTCTGCTCGAAGAAATATTTCAAGCTCTTGTGGTCAGTGAATATGGTGCACTTCGTCCCATACAGGTAGTGCCTCCAAATCTTCAGTGCAAAGACCATGGCTGCTATCACCAAGTCATGAGTAGGATAGTTAACCTCATGAACCTTTAACTGTCGGGATGCATAGGCTATAACCTTCCCTCTCTGCATTAACACGCACCCCAATCCCGAGTAGGAAGCATCAGAATAAACCACCGGATCTTCGCTTCAATCGGGTAATGACAATATAGGAGCTTGTGTCAATCTCGTTTTCAATTCTTCGAATGCCTTCTCTTGAGCTTGACCCCATACAAACTTTACATCCTTACGGGTCAACTTTGTTAGTGGAGTAGCGATCTTGGAAAAGTCTTGGATGAATCTTAGTAGTAGCCCGCCAAACCCAAGAAACTGCGAATCTCAGATGGCGTTTTTGGAGACTTCCATTGCATCACCGCTTCCACCTTTGCCGGATCCACCATAATCCCCTCCGGATTCACCACATGACCCAAGAATTGAACTTCGGGCAACCGAAACACGCATTTGGAGAACTTGGCATACATTTTTTCCCTTCTCAACGTCTCCAACACTTCTCGAATATGACCAGCATGCTCTATCTCGCTCTTTGAATAAATCAGGATATCATCAATAAACACAATCACTGATTTATCCAACATCGACTGACACACTCAGTTCATTAGATCCATAAAAGCAGCTGGCGCATTGGTCAAACCAAAGGACATGACAAGAAACTCGTAGTGACCGTAGCGCGTGCGAAAAGCTGTTTTTTGAATATCCTGCTCTTTCACCTTTAGCTGATGGTAGCTCGATCGAAGATCTATCCTTAAAAACCAACTGGCACCCTGAAGCTAATCAAACAAATCGTCAATTCTCGGTGACGGATACCGATTCTTCACTGTCAACTTGTTCAGCTCACGGTAGTCTATACACATCCTCATACTACCGTCCTTCTTCACGAATTAGACCGGAGCACCCCAAGGAGAGATACTCGATCTAATGAACCCCTTATCAAGCAGCTCTTGCAACTGCTACATCAACTCTTTCATCTCCGTCGGAGCCAACCGATACGGTGCCTTGGCAACAGCTTGGGCACCCGGTATCAGATCAATCTGAAACTCAATCTCTCGGTCAGGTGGCACTCCTGATAAGTCTTCTGGGAACATGTCTGGAAAATCACACACAACCGGAACATCGGATAGTTGTGGTATTGGCGTTTTCACATCCTTTACATAGGCCAAGTAGGCACTACATCCACGCCTCATGCATTTTACCGCCACCGCCATTGAGATTACTTTCGGGATCGTGATGACCCGATCCCCGTAAACAGTTACCGAACTCCCGTCAGGCGCTATCAACCGAATCATCTTCTTGTGACACACTATATTCGCTTCGAAGTCCGCCAACCAATCCATCCCAAGAACCAAATCGAAACCACCTAGGATCATCACAAACGGTCTAGCAGGAAACTTATGACCTTCTAATTCCACATCACAGTTCTCTATCATCTTAGAAATCCCGGTAGACTTACCTATGGCAGTTTCTACATCAAAGGGCGAGTTAACACGTCTACTACTAACAGGCAGTTTAGCACAGAAAGTAGCAAAAATAAAACTTCTATTGGCACCTGAATCAAATAATACAGAGGCTAAAGTTTGGTTCACCAGAAACGTACCGGACACAACATCAGGGTCCGTCCTAGCCTCCTCTTGTGTCATAGTGAATGCCCTGGCACTCGCCCTCGGTTCTTCACTCCCCGTCTTCTTCACCTCGGAACCCTCAGCCCTAGGCTTCTTGCAGTCCCTGCTCGCCCTCCCCACCACAGTTAAAACATTTCCCCGCTTTGCACTCCCGTGCCATATGACCTGGCTTCCCGCATTTGAAGCACACATTCAACCCCCACCTACACTCGCCACTGTGCTCCTTCCCACATTTGCCACACTTTTTCGGTCCCTGTACCCGGTGTGATTACACGGCGATCATCCATCCGTGCCTTCTTGCTACTAGTCGAGGCATCACCCCGACCAAACCTCTTTCCTCCCCAGTTCCGACTTCCACCACCCTTCCTACTACCTTCAGCAACCACCACTACAGCCCTCTCATCATATAACCTCCCGGCCAAGTCCGCTGCCGACCTAAACGTGCTTGGTCGGGCAGCGATCATATGCCTGCGAATGTCCATTGGCAAACCCTGAATGTACCTCTTAATCTTCCGTGATAGAGGCGTCACCTAATCCGGCACCAGACATGCCATCTCGTTGAACTTTGTGGTGTACTGTTGGTGTGTCATGGTTCCCGCCTCCAGCTGCAGGAACTCCCTCTCAACCTTATCCATCTCCCGGTGAGGACAGAACTCCTCAATGACCAACTTCTTCAACTCCGACCATCTTATCCTCCCGATAGCCTTGCTACCATCGGCTTGGACTATGTTGTCCCACCAGCATAAAGCCGAGTCCACAAAAGAATGGGCTGCAAACTTCACCTTTTGGTCCTCCTGGCACTCGCTGATATTCAGAACAGCTTCCATTTCCCTCACCCATCGGTGAGCAGCAACAGCAGTGCCGTTACCATCAAAAGTAGGGGGCTTACACCTTTGAAATGCCCCGTAGTTACAGCCTCGTGATGACTCCTGCACAGGCTCCTCCTCCTCCTCCTCATTATCGGAGGGAATCGTTTCAGTCTCCGGTTGCTCCTGACCTCCCGAGGACCGGTTCCTCTCTTGTCTTTCCCCTTCCCGTACTGCCCTGATTACTTCGATCACCACAGACGGTAAAATTGTCTGCATGACCTGATGCACTTCTTCAACCACCGCCTCTTTCACCGAGGCCCTCAAATTTTCACCTCATCACCACCCTCTGGAAGAGGGGTCTCGGGTCCCTCAGGAACCACCTTCTCAACTCTAGGTCTGCCTCTTTTAGGCCGCGATGCAGCACCAGGTCCACCACGTGAGGCTTTGGATGATCTACCACCGGCCATCCTCTATAACACACTGAATGATTCAAACACTAGCACGGTCATTCAAGGTAATAGCTCAGTTTATGTCAAGTATAGTAAGTCCCTAATTACAGTGGCCAGTTATGATTAGCCACTTACTTTACTCTTCGTACCCCTAGCATTACCTGTCCTGACTACATCAGTATTTAAATCTACCAGCAACACATAAACCACATAACATGCGCACATAATACCGGTTAACATTAAGAAAATACCTGATGGCACGCAGCTACTCAGATTTGCATCCCTTCCCTTTCTGTCCCATTCTCAGTTTAAGTTAAGGTTTATTTTGAAAATTTACCCATTTCACTTAAACTTTGGCTCTAATACCAACTTGTAATGCCCCGTTCCCGGGCGCCTCACAGCTGGTCATCATCGCACTTAAAACACATCATTATATAAATGTGAAATAACTTTTCATTTCAATATAAATGCTTTTGCAAGTTAATACAACGTTAAACAATTACAAAATATGTATTGTTGCATTACATCACAAAAGCATTGTACAAAAGAATGCCACCCCAAAAGAGCTGAGTAGCCGCCTCGTGTCATCCTCAGCAACCTTACCTGCCAACTGGAAACACATAAAAAGTCAGCGTTGCTGAGTGAGTTCTAGTTTTATAATAAAACATTCTTCTCTTTCTTTAAACCGTTCTTTACATACACGCGATCACACATCATACATACACATAGATAATATCATCATTATCTTCATCATTCGTTTGTTAACTTTGTTCATTTAACGTACATCGTTAACATTCATATTCGTTACTTTCGTTCACCTTCCATCGTATGTTCGTTACATCATTCGTACTTTCATTACTTTCGATGACATTTACAATACCCCGAACATTGTGCATGAAGCTGGTTACTGGGCCTGAGGTCTTTCATAGACCTCGAACATTAAGCGCGGAGCTGACTCCAGTAGCTAGGGCTAGTACATTCACCACTTATCTTTTCTCTTTCTTTACGGATCAATGCCATGTGCTATACCCCGAACATTGTGCTCGAAGCTGGTTACTGGGCCTGAGGTCTTTCATAGACCTCGAACATTATGCGCGGAGCCGACTCCAGTACCTAGGGCAAGTACATTCACCACTTATCTTTTCTCTTTCATACGGATTAATGCCATGTGCTATACCCCGAACATTGTGCACGAATCTGGTTACTGGGCCTGAGGTCTTTCACAGACCTCGAATATTGTGCATGAAGCTGACTCCAGTACCTAGGGCAAGTGGCAAGGATCCCATACATATGGTCAACCACAAGGATTGGATCCCCAGTGTGCATCCTTCAGTGGTAGCTAACCCGCACACGGTTGAGCTAACACCCTTCATTGGGTGTGAACCTCCATACATTTTCTTGCAAGCCTTTCTTACTTTCATTCATTCATTCGTTAATGCATGCATTGTTTCATTTCATTCCTCTTTTCATTATCTTCCACTTTACTTTACATAATACTTTTCGTTCGTTCATAACATAACACGTAAAGTCACAGGAAAGATAAACATACATCACAACGAGGAACGTCATCATACACAAATAGCATCATCATACAGGGCAACATCATACATACATAACATACATCATGCATAATTATGCATCATCATTATTATCATGCCCAACATAAATTCTAAGGCCTCAACGGCCATCTTACATGCACTTACGGGAACTTCCACGTCAAAACTTACATCTGCCCTTTCCCCCGTAAGTCAGTAATCAAACTATGCTTCTCCTCGGGTACAACAGCCCTATTTGGGCGTATGGGCACCCTTCAGTCGCATGGCCTCCATGCGACTGAACATCATGCGAATGGACCTATGCAGACGAACACCATTGCGGATGAACACCCAGTCATGCGAATGAACCTCATGCGATTGAACACTATGCGAATAGACCTTATGCGAATGAACCTCATACGAATGGACTTAATGCGGATGAGTACCTATGCGACTGGGCTCTCAGTCGCATGAATCCCCATGCGACTGGACCCCCAGTCGTGCGACTGAACCTCAATCGTGCGACTGAACCCCAATCGCTCTCCAGTCGGCCGTATGGCCTCTTGTCGGTCGCCTAGCCCTAACTGATGCAGAATGCAGTTCATCCCGAACCCAATTTGCCATGTTCGACCTCCAAGCTCATCCAAATCCATTCTAAGCCCAAATCAACCTTCCTAAACCTTAGGAATGCATACTACAACACCATTCAAGCACACAGAAGCCCAAGAACATACTCCAAACGCATCACACGCAAACACACCCAAATGGGTCAAACATACACATACAATAATGAGTTTACTATGTGTTCCAGCTCTAAATCAGTTGAAAACGAGTAAAAATAGGGGTCCTAGAACTCACACAAACTACAAGAAGAAGAGCTTCGTGTTGAGTCACTACACGACGATTTGGCACGCTCGAATCCACTCGAATCAAGTCTTTTCTCTCTTTTTCTCCCTTTCTCTCTTCTTTCTCTTCTTTTGGTTGAGTTTGCACAAGAGTGGGGAGGATGTGGCTGCCCTCCCCCTCTTAATCCCCCATTTTTACAAATTTTCCCTCGTTTTGGCAAGTTTGGTCCCCCGACTTTGGACTTTATTTCTTTTTCTCCTTTCGTCGGCTTCAAGGAAAATATCCGGGTGTTACAAGACTGATTCAAAACTGCCTCGTTTTACAACTACTTTACATTGATCCATTTTTTGCCACTAATAGCTCGAATGGCCCTTTTTGCAACTAATTAGTTAATGACCCAAAAAAACTCAACACAAATAAGTATATGCGATATTCAATGTATTTGACATGTCATGTTATCCATTCCCCCCATCAAATGATGCATGTCAAACCATAACTTAAACATCGCAATTTAGGATATCATCTAACTATATGTATGTATAAAACTATATGTATGTATAAAACTATATGTACATGTAGACATATATATGTGTATGTGTTTGAGAGAGGGGGGTTCATGCTAAAACCACAACTTATAAGAATAATACGATAAACTTTATTATGTAAATTAAATTACAAGTTAAATATGTAATACTATGGGTTGCGTATGTGTACTAAAAGTTTGTTACAAGTTACATATATGTAAATCGTTTTTATCATCAAGTGTTCCGTAATGAACATATATTAAATGATTTATATAGTTGAAATAATCAGATGTAAGTTACTCAAATACATTTTAGACAATTAATAAAATTAAATAATTTATAAATGATGTGATTAACTAGATGTGGTTTTCAAAGCTTTCTAATAAGTATGTAGTTTTATCATAAATGACGTAATATATAAGGGGTAGTTGTTTTGTTAACTCTATGATATACGATAACTCGTGAACTCAATATAAACCATTAATCGCCATTTGTACCCATCTTTATTTTAATACAAAAGAGTATTATGGACATTTAATCCGTCACTCAAAATCAAATGTAAGATTTTATTTGGCAGTGACAAGTGTCACCACCTTTTTTCAAAAAATTCCATTGTCTTTCAACTTTACCTCATTGATTTTTAAACTCTCATATTTTTTAATACTCACTACTAGAAAAACTGCAATAGATGACGCGCATTGCGCGTCATCTTTGGGGTCAGATGACGCGCAAATGCGTGTCAAGGAAGGGGTAGTCATAAATGATAGATGACGCGCATCCGCGCGTCATCTGTTTATGACGCGCAAAAGATGACGCGCATTTTATGACGTGCAAAAGATGACGGGCAATGCGCGTCAAGAAAGGGGTAGTCATAAATGACTAGATGACGCGCATCCGCGTGTCATCTACGAAATTTCTATGACGTGCAATAGATGACGCGCAATGCACGTCATAAAATTAGCTGCATTTTTTAAATTTTTTTTATTTTTAATAAATTTACCTGTTGTTTTCTAAAACAAATTGTCGAATAACATTAAAAGCGAAATCCATTAAATACTAACAAAGTTTACAAAAGTTGTTAATTAACAACTACAAAGCATAAAACAAGTCCAAATTCAATTAGTACCAATACTAATACAAGTCCAATACCAATACTAACATAAGTCCAAGTATATCATTTCAGGCATACATATAAATGAAATTCGATACATAGCGCGCCCAATCTTCACGAACTTCATCCAAATCACCATGAGTGTATTCTTCTTTACCTTCTCCAACCTAAGACAAAACCAATTTCATCAAATTAAACTTGTCACTTTTGACCCAAAAATCACTTTATGTAAAACACTTGTAATTTACTTGACTAGTTTATTAATATCAACTACAAGACAACAACAATGGTAATTTACTTATAAAAAACTCATACATAGATAGGTGGGTGAAGTCAAAAAGAACATATATATATATATTTATATGTATATATATATATATGTATATATATATATATGTATATGTATATATATAAAT
Source organism: Flaveria linearis (assembly GCA_024085815.1). Taxonomy (NCBI): domain Eukaryota; kingdom Viridiplantae; phylum Streptophyta; class Magnoliopsida; order Asterales; family Asteraceae; genus Flaveria; species Flaveria linearis. The sequence continues at coordinate 80,089,295 of CM044001.1, forward strand.
GTATATTTATATGTATATATATGTATATTTATATGTATATATATATGTATATTTATATGTATATATATATATGTGTATATATATATGTATATATGTATGTATATATATATATACATACATATATATACATATATATACATATATATACATATATATATATATACATATAAATATACATATATATATATATGCCTACCAAACTACACAAATGTCAAACCAATAACCAAAATACTCATACCTAAGTTAAAATCAGCACAAAAATAGAGACTTAAAGGCCTAACAAAGCTAATATCACTTGAAAACTTCACAGTAACAGATCAATTACCACTAACATTTCATATATACAACAATTAATCAAGTATATTTGATTCAAATAACCAACAATGTTCAGGTTGAAACCTGAATTTCAAGAAATACAATAACCTCAATTAATCAAGTATACTAACCCATCCCCTCCCTCATAGCTTCCGTAACCACCACCTTGATTTCCATAGCCACCACAAATGACCTATCCCCTCCCTCATAGCTTCCGTAATCATGGCAATGAAAAGGAAAAGGACAAAAGGATCTAGTAGAGGTGGCAATTTACTTGAAGCAATTCAGTTTGGGTTGTGTTTTATCGTTAAAGTGTCAAATTCATAAAGTACACAAATAGCTAAAAGAAACCGGTCAAATGTGTCATATGGCTTAAGCAAGGCCTAAAGAGATTTTTTTAATTTATAAAAGCTGCTAAATCATTTTCTTTAAAAAAATTGTTAGTGTTGAAAAGATATAAATTTTTCTAACCATATAAGGCACCCTAATTGTTTAAAGATTTTTTACGAATGTTCAACCCAAGCAAACCCCTAAACAAATTTACCCATTCTCCAATGCCAACCCACCTTCATGGTAAGATTGTTGTGCCTGTCTTAGCTGTTGCTGTCTATGATAACTGTTATATTGTGGCTTTGGTCTCTCCACATAGAGTGGAGCTTGGTACCTAAGCCATGAATAACGCTAATATCAACAACAGAAGAGCTGAAATGTATTTTTGTAAAAGAAAATATTTATTAAAGAAAATGAAAAGAGCCGCGAAGGCTCATAATTTTTGTCATATGTGTTTAATTGCTTTGAAAGGAATCATTTACAAGATAAGCTGGACCTTACCATGGTGAATTCTTGTTTTGCTCCTTAGTTGACAAGGTAATAGAAATCATTGACACCTGCCGAGTCATCTCCACACTGGATTGTTATATAACATAAGTGAAACTTTTAACAAGTATTTTAGCACAATTTATTGGTGGTTTGAAAACAAAAATCAATTCTCTTCTTTGAACTCGAAGCACAAAAAAATTTGTGTCATGATACAAATTTTGGAACTTACGGTAGAAGACCCTCCTCAATTGGCTCCCATACATCAGTTATGCTTGTTGAACTGATGCTAGTATCTTCATGCAATCGAGAAATATTTCTCTGTTTGTAATTAAAGTATCTTATCACTTTTCCACATGAGAAAAGAAAAGGTAAAAAAACAATGAAATTTAAACAAGTAATTTGAGTAGCAAACCTTAATGATCTCTGCAATGGCTACTGTCTTGCTGATTGCTTGTCCCATTGCTTTCAGGACAATTTCTTTCCCACGTTTATCCTATAGAAACAATCCGAGTTAGATTCTTCACAATAACAACAACCATAACCTGTAGTTGGATACAATGTACAACAGGACCAAGATCATTTACTCACAAAAGGCTGGCAATTAAGCGAACTTAAGAAGTAAGAAAAAAGATGTATCAAGACGATAGACAAAACTAAAATTTATGCACTTACTGCAGGAATGCTTGTTATAAATAACTTTTTATGCGCAAACAGAGTAGATAAATAATGTTGAAGAATATTTAAGCAAAGTCTCTCTCCAAAACAACCAGTATTTGACTATTTATAGCTATATTGTGCATCAAAGATAACTAGCTCATAGTTCTCCATGCACTGACATAACGTACTGTGTTTTACAGGACTAATAGGCATAATAGTATAAACAAAGATCATTTTAATTAAGATAATCAGATGCATCCTTCATCACTCCACTCATTGTTTACAGACCAAGCCATCTTTTAGACTCAATGTCGACAACAGATGCATCCTTCATCACTCCACTCATTGTTTTATAAACCAACAGATGTTTTTACAGTATAAACTCGTTGTATAAACATGACTGTAGCCCAATTGAAAATAGGAAGATGAATATATCATAAAACATACAGAAATAGGGTTATGAAAGAAGATATACACATTAACATGTAGGTGTCACAAGTTCAGAAGTTGAGTTAACATAGAGATGATTCAAGTCTTCTCAAACACATGTAACTTACATGATGTAAGTCTTACCCACGCATGAAGGGGCTGGCTGTAGAGTGAGGTCGATTGAGGGCTGGGTGAGGTCGATTGAGGGCTGGGTGAGGTCGATTGGGGCAGGGGTGAGGTCGATTGAGGGCTGCGGGCTGGCTGGCTGCGGGCGCGCACGGTCGATAGGTACTGCAAGGGTGCCGGCGAATGATTGAGGGCTGGCTGCCGGCGGCGGTTGAGGGCTGGCTGCAGATTGCCGGCGATGTGGAGGCAGTTTGGTGGTCGGTCGGGTGGTGTGAAGGGGCTGGCTGCAGAGTGCCGATCGATGGGTATGAAACTAGGGCTTTAGAAGTGGGGGGTTTAATTGGAATGAGAGTCGCGCGGGTTATGATAAACTTATAAAAAATTTTAAAATATGACACACTAAGATGACATGCAAAAATGCGGGTCATACTTTCTAAGAAAATTTTAAAAGATGACAAATAATTTATGATACGCGAAAATACGCGTCATCTTTTTTCGCCCGTCATCTTTTGCGCGTCATCTATTAACAGTTTTCTAGTAGTGACTATGTTGTTTTTTAAGAAACTAGCACCACTAAATTCATCTCATTTATCTGTATAATTTCATTATAGTCTAACCAAAAATTATTCGAATAGGCCGTAGTTACACTAGTGTTACAAACACTTACATTACTGTAACGAACAATTGTAGTAAGATAAATAAGAAAATATTATATATTCTGATATAAATATGCAAGAAGAAATTACCATACAAAATCATAATCACAACAAATTAACAACCAAATGATAGAATCAACAATACATTGTAGATGTAAGTGTAACTTACACTATTGTAAACTTTTTTATGTTTATGAATTTACATATGTACATAAAGGAACATATTTTTATATATGTGTAATGATGTTAATCCATAAAAACATAACATTTTATATTGATCATGAAAAGTAAACACGGTCATCACAATAATAAAGGGTTAACATTTTATAATTACCTATATATAGGATAGGGAATAAATGTTAACTCTTGTTTATTGTGATAACTCATTAACCCAACTACTAGTCCGCAACATAGTACGTTGCCACTGTAACTTAGACTTACAGTGGTAAACTAGTGATCCACAGTAAATGGTAAAAAAAATTAAAAAGAATATAATATACTCATATTAAATATATTAAAATCATATATTTATTAGTGTAACTTGTATTTAAAAATTGAATCATACAATAAAGTTAAGTAGGTTTTAAAAAAAATAGAGTTAATATTTTTAACGAGAGGGAAATACTGAAAATGAGGGAAAAACAACTATATCCATAGTGTAACATGCTGTAAAAATTGGTTACACTATATATATATATATATATATATATATATATATATATATATATATATATATATATATATAGAGGTTCAACTAAGAATAATTAGTTGCCTAAGTTGCCTAAGAAGGAATAAAGAGATTACATGTGACACTCTTCAAATTAGGGTTAAAGGGTATTATGGTCCTAAAACACACTCATTAGTCCCTTTTGTATTTTATCAAAATGCAGCACAACCAAACACAGCTTCCCCACCACCCCCAACTGCAGCATCTCCGCCACGACGCACGAGTAGTTTACTTGGAGATGACGGCAGCTGAGATATTAAGCGAAGGAGGTGAACTGAGACTCTCTAGAGATTTAATCGAACGAATTCTCGTTGATCGTTTATCAGGTGATTTTGCTTCTGCAAAACCTCTGTTTCAATACTTAATTGGAATATATCGTCGTGCGAGTGAAGAAGGGTAGAAGATTAGTAATATGAAGGATAGATCAATTAGGGCTCAGATGGAATCAGTTGTTAATCAGGCGAAGAAGTTATCTGTTTCTTATTGTAGAATCAATTAGGGCTCAGATGGAATCAGTTGTTAATTAGGGCTCAGATGGAATCAGTTGTTAATGTTTCGCCTTTGTTGCCTTTGGTGTTCTCTGAGGTTTCTAGTTCGATTGATGCTTTTGGTGGTGGTGGTGGTAGTGGTGGTGTGTCTTGTCCTGGTTTTTTGGATGAGTTGTTTAGGGATTCGGATTATGATTCGGTGGAACCGATATTGAAGCAGTTGTATGAGGATTTGAGAGGGATTGTGCTTAAGTGTTCTGCTCTTGGGAACTTTCAGCAGCCGTTGAGGGCTTTGATGTACTTGATAAGTTTTCCGGTTGGTGCTTGAGCATTGGTGAATCAGCAGTTGAGGGCTTTGTGTTGTTTTATGAAATACAGCACAACTTTGTGCTGTTTTATGAAATACACCACAGCTTTATGCTGTTTTATGAAATACAGCACAGCTTTGTGCTGTTTTATGAAATACAGCACATCTTTGTGCTGTTTTATGAAATACAACACAGTTTTGTGCTGTTTTATGAAATACAGCATAGCTTTGTGCTTTTTTATGAAATACAACACAGCTTTGTGCTGTTTTACGAAATACAGCACAGCTTTGTACTGTTTTATGAAATACAGCACATCTTGTGTTGTTTTATGAAATACAGCACAGCTTTGTGCTGTTTTATGAAATACACCACAGCTTTGTGCTGTTTTATGAAATACACCACAGCTTTGTGCTGTTTTATGAAATACTGCATAGCTTTGTGCTGTTTTATGAAATACAGCACATCTTTGTGCTGTTTTATGAAATACAGCACAGCTTTGTGCTGTTTTATGAAATACAGCACAGCTTTGTGCTGTTTTATAAAATGCAGCACAAAAACGTTAAAAATGTAGCACAATTTCACATAATTTGATTTTTTTTGTAAAAAAACTATAGTAATACTATACTCAAATTAAAGAGAAAAAAATGCTTAATTTTATGGTGTAATTTATTTAAAAAAATAATGTCGTATGAAAAAGTTATTAGCATTTAAAAAAATAAGGGGAAATTTTAAAAAGTCAACAATTGTGGGTAATATAATAAAATACCCAAATTACCATTGATTACTTATTTTTTCTACACTTTGATCTTAGCCCTTAATTAGATAATTAGAAGGCTAAGATTACTTCTTGGTATTCTTAGGGAAAAATTATTTTTTAGGGGAACCTCCCTCTATATATATATATATATATATATATATATATATATATATATATATATATATATATATATATATATATATATACACATATGTACATATAAGATCAGGATCTTTTCAGAACTCATAAATATCGTAAGAACTGCGAGAACTAATCCGGACCTTTGAATTAATAAATCAATGGTCAAAATAATAATAGTATTTTAATAATTAAATACAAATATTAATGAGTTTTAACTAATGAACCTAAAGGGTAATGTGGGGATTTAACACTATAATTAATTAGTTACTAAATAATTTCTCTCTAAATTGAAAATCACCAAATCTTACCTATTTATTTGCATCGATTACCATATTCTTTTTTAATTTCTTACAATACATTGCACTTTTTTCTATCAATCCCTAGCCGACAACGTATACTATCATCTTTATCTTTTTTTGTCGTGTGCAAGAACTAAAAGATCAAGCCCATATAACTACAAATGACAAAGTAAAGAAACATGTTGTACTTTTATTCGTCCAAGATGACACCTAGGACATCCTATTACTGAATTCCAAGATTTCTACTAAGACCATTGGTAAGTTTGTGTTATTTTAATCCGTTCAACCTTGATTTGTATTGTTTTTACGTAGTTAAATCTTAACTTTGGTATTGTAACATTGTTTTTTCATGATATGTTTATGAAAAAAAAATAGCATATAAGAACCAAACAGACACTAATATCTTTATTGTTTTTTCTCAGTTTTATCATTTTCATAAATAAAATGGACGTTTATTCTTTTTTTTTTGTTCTTTTTTTCTTAGTTTTTTTATTGTTTGAACATTGACAATACAATAATCTAATGCAATAATCTTTCTTGAAAATAAAAAATATATTCTAGTTTTATCATAAGTTAGAAGAAAAGTTTAATATATTTTATATTGAGAAGCCTAGGTAGGGATGAAGATGATCAAATCAACGAGGGAGACGAGAGGGGTTATAATAGTTTCGAGAGGAAAAGTGGGTGTGGTAGTGGCTCATGGTTTATTTTCAAAATTTAGAATAATGAAATTAAATTTACAAATATGGTTAAAGTGGTGCCAGATAGGTTTTATCGAGTGAAATGGTGGGTCACTGGGTTGGGTGTGGAATAATAATGGAACTCGGTTTTTGTGACATCCGTCACCACAAGATCCGTCATTTAACGTGAATTTCGTTAACTATTCTTAAAACAATCATTCCTCACACATATAAACCATTCGTCTGGATATCATACTTGATTTATTTTCTTTTTCAGTGGTGTTATCATTATTTGTATCCGTATCACTTAAAATGCTTATGAATAGCACTGACGACATCACCAACTGAATTATGTTATATAATATAAACATCATTAATAACATCATATTCAAGATACAAACAACATTAATTGCTTCCGTATAATTAATATAACGCGCGTATTTACGTCGTTTTCAACCGAAGCAAATTTGGGAACTCGGGGGCTAAGTGCATGGACTAAAAGTGACAATTGACAAACTAGGGCTGGGTATAAATACCCTTGATTCCAGCCCTAGCCTTCACCATTTCTTCTTCTTCCTTATCTTCTTCTCCACTTTTCTTCTTCATCCTTGCACCTAGAACCGCCCCGTTTTCTTCGTGATTTCACCGTTTAGACTACTACTACAGTCTAGACAACACGTTTCAAGCACGTAGACGACCTTGTTCATCCGTTTTTGCTCGTTTTATTCTGCGAATTCTAGGGTTTCGGGTGCTCGGGTTCAACCCGAGCACAACAGGTCGTGGGGGTGCGTGTGTTGCCTTTCTGAGTGTGCATCTTACTTATATATGTTAGATGAGTGTTTCTGGAGGTCCTTAACGTGTGAAAACTGTGCATGGAGTAACTGAAGGCTGCTCAGCACCCTGCAGTCGCGAACCTACTGTTCAGGCGTCTGGGTCTGTTATGCGACTGAGTCGTGCGACTGGGTGAGTCGTGCGACTAAGTCCATGCGATTGGGTCTGTCGTGCGACTGAGTCCAAGCGATTGAGTGAGTCGTGCGATTGAGCCCATACGATTGTGTGTGTCATGCGATTGAGACATGCGGATGAGTATTGCCATGCGATTGAGTTAATGCGGATGAATGTGTGTGATTGTGTGTATCGCACGACTGAAGGTCCAGTCGCACGAATGAAAGTTCAGTCGTACGAATGAAGCTAATGCGTACGAATGAAGGCGAATCGTGCGAATGGAAGTTGAGTCGTGCGATTGGGTGCTGTGTGGTAGGACTGAATGCTTAGTCGCACGAATGGGGGTTCAATCTTGCGAATGAAGCTGATTCGTAAGACTGAGAGTTGATTCGTGTGAATGGAGTGTCCAGTCGTGCGTCTAGTCATGTTGTGCAATTGGAGTCATTGTGTGTGGATTCTTCCTATGTGCGGTGTATGTTGTCGTGTGATGTTAAGGTGACATCGACACGGTTGCCATTGCTAATGACGATCTTTAAGATTAACACTATTGAACTTATCAATGTTATATCAAATCCAACCAACTTAACATTTTACAATTAGTAACAAACGATTCATAACACAAGTGCTTACCAAGTATTTCTATGACAACATGTAACACCCGAAATTTTGACTAGACAAAGAGAAATAATAAGAAGAAAAGAAAAGAAAGGATATTGGAAGGAAAGGAAAAGAAAGAAAAAGTGGAAGGGGGTATTGTGTAAAAAGTACAAAGAAAATGCAAATATCTGATATACATAGGGATGGCTGCCCACTCTTTTCTCACAACCCCAAGTCAGCAAAAGTTTTAGAGAGAGAAAGAGCAAACAACAAGATTTGAACGAAGAACAAGAAGAAGAAGAAGACTGATTCGAGGTACTGGGTTCCACAGCGACCGATTTTGAAGAGGCCATAGCCAGCGACACAATGTGAGTTCTAAGACCCCTTCTTTTATGCATTTTTCGAATGATTTTAGGGCTGGAACGCATCGACAAACTGTTTTCGGGATTGTGTGCTTAAATCTGTGTATGTATGTATGAGTAGGAGTGCGTGTATGGTCCGCTTAGACTGCTATGCCTAATGTATGTAAGATTTTTAGGACAGATAGGTGAATTTCAGCGTGTAGATCGTATGCGTACTGCTGATGTATGTTTTAGAAGTCATTCTTATGATATGCATGATGTTTAGTTTGTTCTAAGTAGCTGATATGATAAATCAGTGCTAATGTATGTTGAGATGATGATTGAGAGCTGAAAAACAGCACAGGTTAAGTGAAGGGTGAACTGCTCATCCGTATGGACTAATGCGGGTGACCAGAAAATGCAGGTAAGGCAAACATTATTCATCCGTATTGACCTAATGTGGATAGGTTAGAATGCGGATTAAAGCATTCTTCATCCGCATCGATTTAATACGAACAAAATAAGAAAATGACTAAGGCAGTACTCGGCCGCATTGATCTAATACGGACGAGTCAGGAAGAATGATCAAGGCATTGTTCAACCGCATTAACCAATGCGGGTAGTTCACGAAATACGATTAAGGCATTTCCTCATCCGCATTGACTAATGCGGATGGCAAGAAATGCGGATGAACTGAAGAAGGAAATGCGGATAAGGCATTCCTCATCCGCATTGACTAATGCGGATGACCAGCCAAATGCGGATGAACCAGATTATGAATGCGGATTAAGCTTAGTAAGATCTGATTTATTTGGGTAAACGAGTAACATAGGCATGATGATGATGATGATGTTGCATGGGTATACCTGCTGTATACCATATATGTATGATGTCTTGTATGATGATGAATGAATGTTATGTGTGTGTTCCTAATAATCATGTATGTTTATCTTTCCAAAACTTTACGAATTATGGAAATGAACGAATGAAGTATTATGTAACGTAAAGTGAAAGATAATGAAAGAGGAACATGATGATGAATGCATGTATTAACGAATAAATGAAAAGAAAGATGATGATGAATACATGCATTAATGAATGAACGAATTAAGTCTTGCAAGCATTGAATAAGTCGATTGGTCTTTCTTTGTGATTGACCATGGTCATTGTACCTCTACCGCTTACCTACTAGTACTGTGGCATACGCTTTGTTGTTCATTTGTTGACTTCGGCCCAGTAGCTAAGACTGATCGGGGTATAGCATATGGTATTGGTACAAAAGAAATTCAATGTGCAAGCAAAGATGAACGGGATCCTTGTCATTCGACCACAGTAATCATAGTCAAGTGCTATGAAGTGGGTAAAGCCTGACAGGATCCATATGAGAATTTAAAGATAATGATGTATAACGAATGATGAAGATAATAAAGAATATTATCTATGTGTACGTATGATGTATGATCATGTGAAAGAAAGGAATGGTTTATAATGTAAATAAAGTATGTTTATTATAAAACTAGAACTCACTCAGCAACGCTGACTTTTATGTGTTTCCAGTTGGCAGGTAGTGTTGCTGGGGATGGCACGAGGCGACTACTCAGCTCGTAGGGGATGTCATTCTCCTTTTGATAATGCTGCCACGCAATGTGTTGTGGGCCCATAATGCACGCAACACATTATGTTGCATGCAAGTGCAAGATTCCTTTAGGATCCCGATAAACGGGATTACTTAAGGAATCTTCTTTATGATGAAAATTTTAATATCTTTATACTAGAGGTCACTGTTTATGACCATTTTGTAATCAGTAACGATGTAATCTTTTGTACAAGCTTTTATGATGAAAAGAAATGTATCTTTTGAATGTTTCCGCTGCAATGTTTATTTAAGATGTTTATAATTATATACCAAATGTATGTTTTATGTGCAATGAACGACCAACCGTAAGGTGCCCGGGAACGGGGCCTTACAAGTTGGTATCAGAGCCAAAGTTTAAGTGAAATGGGTAAATTTTCTGAATAAACCTAAACTTAAACTGAGAATGGGACAGAAAGGAAGAGAATGCCATCTGCGTAGTTGCGTGCCATCAGGTATTTTCTTAAAGATTAACTGGTATTATGTGCGCATGCGATGTGATTTATATGTACTGTTAGGTTTAGATACTAATGTAGTCAGGACGGGTGATGCTCGGGGTGCGAAGAGTAGAGTAAGTGGCTAATCACAGCTGGCCACTGTAATTAGGGACTTACCCTACTTGACATAAACTGAGCTATTTCCTTGAATGACCGTGTTGGTGTTTGAATCTTTCAGTGTGATAGAGAATGGCCAGGGGTAGATCTTCCAAAGCTTCCCAGGGTGGAGGTGGTGGCGGACGTGGTGCTGAACCGCGTGTCATGAGAGGGAGACCTAGGGTAGAGAAAGTGGTTCATGAGGAAACCGAGACCCCTCATCAGGAGGGAGTAGACGACAGCGCAAATTTGAGAGCCTCGGTAAAAGAGGCAGTGGTGGGAGAGGTGCATTAGGTCATGCAGACGATCTTAACGTCTGTGGTGACCGAAGTAATTAAGGCTGTCAGGGAAGGTGAAAGAAAAGAGAGGAATAGGTCCTCGGAAAGACAGGAGCAACAAGAGCCGGAAACAGTTCTATCTGATAATGAAGAGGAAGAGGAGGAGGAGCCGGTATGGGAGACAACACGTGGTTGTAACTACGGGGCATTTATGAGGTGCAAGCCCCCTACTTTTGACGGTTCTGGCACTGCGGCTGATGCTTACCAATGGGTGAGAGAAATGGAGGCCGTCCTCGATATTAGTGATTGCCAGGAGGACAAGAAGGTGAAGTTTGCTACCCACTCTTTCACGGGGTCGGCTTTGTGCTGGTGGGACAATATAGTCCAAGCCGAGGGTAGCAGGGCAATAGGGAAATTGAAGTGGGCCGAGTTAAAAAGGATGGTGATCGAGGAGTTCAGTCCTCATCGGGAAATGGACAAAGTCGAGAGAGAGTTCCTGCAGTTGGAGGCGGGGACGATGACCCACCAACAATACACCACCAAGTTCAATGAAATGGCGCGGTTGGTGCTGGATCAGGTGATGCCGGTGTCTCGAAAGATCAACCGGTATATTCAGGGGCTGCCAGCTGACATCCGCAGGCATTTGATTACTGCTCGACTGAGCACCTTTAGGTCGGTAGTAGATTTGGCTGGGAGGTTATATGACGAACGGGCTGTGGTGGTGAAAGTTGATGTTAGTAAGAAGGGAAGTGGTTAGAGAAACTGGCAGGGGAAGAGGTTTGGTCGAGGTGATACTTCGACGAGTATCAAGAAGACAAGGGTGGAAGACCGCCGTGTGGTCATGTCAGGAGCCGGGTTGAGGAAGTGTGGCCAGTGTGGAAAAGAGCACTCGGGGGAGTGCAAGTGGGGATCAAACATCTGCTTTAAGTGTGGAAAGACAGGGCATATGGCCAAGTATTGCCGAATAGGCAAATGTTTTAACTGTGGGGAAAGTGGTCATATGAGCAGAGACTGCAAGAAGCCGAGGGCTGAGGGCTCAGGGGTGAAGAAGACGGGAGGAGAAGAACCGAGGGCAAAGGCCAGGGCATTCACGATGACGCAGGAGGAGGCCAGGACGGACCCTGATGTTGTGTCCGGTACGTTTCTGGTGAACCAAACTTTAGCCTCTGTATTATTTGATTCGGGTGCCAGTAGGAGTTTTATTTCTACTGATTTCTGTGCCAAACTGCCTGTTAGTAGTAGACGTGTTGATGTGCCCTTTGATGTAGAAACTGCCATAGGTAAGTCTACTAGGATCTCTGAGGTGATAGAGGGTTGTGATGTTGAATTGGAGGGCCACAAATTTCCGGTTTGACCCTTCGCTATGACTTTAGGTGGTTTCGATTTGGTGCTTGGGATGGATTGGTTGGCGGACTTTGAGGCGAACATCGTGTGTCGCAAGAAGATGATTCAATTGACAGCGCCCGGTGGTGGTTCAGTGACAGTTTATGGGGATCGGGAAACTACGATTCCGAAGGTGATCTCAATGGCTGTGGCGAGAAAATGTATGAGGCGTGGGTGCAGCGCCTACTTATGTTATGTAAAAGATGTGGAAAAGCCAACACCACAACTATCTGATGTCCCGGTTGTGCGTGATTTTCCAGACGTGTTCTCGGAAGACTTATCGGGATTGCCACCTGACCGAGAGATCGAGTTCCAGATTGACCTGATACCGGGAGCTCAACCTGTCGCCAAGGCCCCGTATCGATTGGCCCTGACGGAAATGAAAGAGTTGATGGAGCAGTTGCAAGAGCTGTTGGATAAGGGGTTCATTAGACCGAGTATCTCACCTTGGGGTGCTCCGGTCCTGTTTGTGAAGAAGAAAGACGGTAGTATGAGGATGTGCATCGACTACCGTGAGCTGAACAAGTTGACAGTGAAGAACAGATACCCCTTGCCAAGAATCGATGATCTGTTTGATCAACTTCCAGGCGCCAGTTGGTTTTCACGAATAGATCTTCAATCGGGCTACCACCAGCTGAAAGTGAAGGAACAAGAAAACCCTAAAACAGCTTTTCGTATGCGCTACAGTCACTACGAGTTTCTTGTCATGTCATTTGGTTTGACCAATGCGCCGGCTGCTTTTATGGATCTGATGAACCGAGTGTGTCGGTCGATGTTGGATAGATCAGTGATCGTGTTTATTGATGACATCCTAATTTATTCAAGAAGCGAAACGGAGCATGCCGGTCACATTCGAGAAATACTAGAAACGTTGAGAAGGGAGAAGTTGTACGCCAAGTTCTCCAAATGCGCATTTTGGTTGCGTGAAGTTTAGTTCTTGGGTCACGTGGTTAATCCGGAGGGGATTATGGTCGATCCAGCAAAGGTGGAAGCAGTAATGCAATGGAAGTATCCAAAGACGCCATCCGAGATCCGTAGTTTCTTGGGTTTGGCGGGCTACTACAGAAGATTCATTCAAGACTTCTCCAAGATTGCTTCTCCACTGACCAAGTTGACCCGGAAGGATGTGAAGTTTGTATGGGGTCAGGCTCAGGAAAAGGCATTTGAAGAATTGAAGATGAGGTTGACCCAAGCTCCTGTGTTAGCATTACCCAATGGAAGCGAAGACTTGGTGGTTTATTCTGATGCTTCCTACTCGGGGTTGGGGTGCGTATTAATGCAAAGGGGGAAGGTGATAGCCTACGCATCCCGACAGCTGAAAGTTCATGAGGTTAACTACCCTACTCATGACTTGGAGCTAGCAGCCGTGGTCTTTGCATTGAAGATTTGGAGGCACTATCCATACGGGATGAAGTGCACCATCTTCACGGACCACAAGAGCTTGAAGTACTTCTTCGAGCTGAAAGATCTAAACATGAGGCAAAGGCGATGGTTAGAGCTGATAAAAGACTATGATTGTGAGATCCACTACCATTCCGGGCAAAGCCAACGTGGTGGCGGATGCCCATAGCCGAAAGGAGAGGCCCGAGCCGATTCGGGTGAAGGCTTATCTGCTAATTATGACCTCTGATGTGATGACACAGGTTAAGGAGTTCCAAGGCGAGGCTTTGAAAGAAGATCGTCTTAACTCCAAAAGGATGAGAGGTCTAGTTACAGGAATGGGTGAGAACACTCTTGGTGTTAAGACCCGATTTGGACGAATGTGGATTCCTCGGTACGGGGATCTACGTGGGAAGATCATGGATGAGGCCCACAAAACTCGGTACTCCATTCATCCCGGTGCTACCAAGATGTACCAAGACATGAAGAAAGATTACTGGTGGCCGGTATGAAACGTGATGTGGTGGAGTATGTGAGTAAATGTCTCACTTGTTTGCAAGTAAAGGCAGAACATCAGAAGCCGTATGGGAAGATTCAACCTTTGGATATACCGGAATGGAAGTGGGAGCACATCACCATGGATTTCATTACGAAGCTGCCGCGTACTCCGAAAGGGTATGATGCGATATGGGTGATTGTTGATCGCTTGACGAAAAGCGCCCACTTCCTACCGATCCGCGAGACGTATTCATCTGAAAGATTGGCGGATCTATTCATCAAAGAAATCGTAGCTCGTCATGGCGTGCCGGTGTCCATCATGTCGGATCGTGACACCCGTTTTACATCGAAATTCTGGAAGAGATTCCATGATGCGATGGAGACGAGACTACATATCAGCACGGCTTACCACCCTCAGACGGACGGTCAGTCTGAGAGGACGATCCAGACACTCGAAGACATGCTTCGGGCGTGTGTAATCGATTTTGGAGGAAGTTGGGACGACCACCTGCCATTAGCTGAATTCTCATACAATAACAGCTATCATGCCAGTATTGGCATGCCACCTTATGAGATGCTATATGGTAGGAGATGCAGGACACCCGCTTGTTGGGGTGATATTGGTCAGAAGGAATTAGGAAGCGTCGAAGTGATCGAGGCTACGACTGAAAAGCTTGAAAGGATCAAGACCTACATGAAGGCAGCCAAAGACAGACAGAAGTCGTATGCCGATAAACGACACAGGCCGATCGAATTCCAGGTGGGTGACCGGGTTATGTTAAAGGTCTCGCCTTGGAAAGGAATCATTCGGTTCCGAAAGCGGGGCAAGTTGAGTCCGCGATACATCGGCCCTTTCCGAATCATTGCTCGAGTAGAGAGGTGGCCTATAGATTGGAGTTGCCAGATGAGTTAAGTGGAATTCACCCTACCTTCCACGTATCTCATCTGAGAAAATGTTTGGCCAATGAGGATCTGATTGTCCCACTGGAAGATATCGAACTGGATGAACGGCTGAATTATGTGGAGCAACCAGTGGCAATCATCGATAGAAAAGAGAAGCGGCCTAGAAATAAAGTTGTTCCCCTTGTGCGTGTACAGTGGAAGCACAGAAAGGGATCTGAGTCTACATGGGAGACTAAGGAAGAGATGAGACAGCATTATCCACGTCTGTTCGAGGAGTAACAGGTTTTGGGATGAAACCTTTATAAGGGGGGTGGACTTGTAACACCCGAAATTTTGACTAGACAAAGAGAAATAATAAGAAGAAAAGAAAAGAAAGGATATTTGAAGGAAAGGAAAAGAAAGAAAAAATGGAAGGGGGTATTGTGTAAAAAGTACAAAGAAAAGGCAAATATCTGATATACATAGGGATGGCTGCCCACTCTTTACTCACAACTCCAAGTCAGCAAAAGCTTTAGAGAGAGAAAGAGCAAACCACGAGATTTGAAGGAAGAACAAGAAGAAGAAGAAGACTGATTCGAGGTACTGGGTTCCACAGCGACCGATTTTGAAGAGGCCATACCCAGCAACACAATGTGAGTTCTAAGACCCCTTCTTTTATGCATTTTTCAAACGATTTTGGGGCTGGAACGCATCGACAAACTGTTTTCGGGATTGTGTGCTTAAATTTGTGTATGTATGTATGAGTAGGAGTGCGTGTATGGTCCGCTTAGACTGCTATGCCTAATGTATGTAAGATTTTTAGGACAGATAGGTGAATTTCAGCGTGTAGATCGTATGCATACTGCTGATGTATGTTTTAGAAGTCATTCTTATGATATGCATGATGTTTAGTTTTTTCTAAGTAGCTGATATGATAAATCAGTGCTAATGTATGTTGAGATGATGATTGAGAGCTGAAAAACAGTACAGGTTAAGTGAAGGGTGAACTGCTCATCCGTATGGACTAATGCGGGTGACCAGAAAATGCAGGAAAGGCAAAATTTACTCATCCGCATTGACCTAATGCGGATAGGTTAGAATGCGGATTAAAGCATTCTTCATCCGCATCGATTTAATGCGGACAAAACAAGAAAATGACTAAGGCAGTACTCGGCCGCATTGATCTAATACGACGAGTCAGGAAGAATGATCAAGGCATTCTTCAACCGCATTGACCAATACGGGTAGTACACGAAATACGATTAAGGCATTTCCTCATCCGCATTGACTAATGCGGATGGCAAGAAATGCGGATGAACTAAAGAAGGAAATGCGGATAAGGCGTTCCTCATCCGCATTGACTAATGCGGATGACCAGCCAAATGCGGATGAACCAGATTATGAATGCGGATTAAGCTTAGTAAGATCTCATTTATTTGGGTAAACGAGTAACATAGGCATGATGATGATGATGATGTTGCATGGGTATACCTGCTGTATACATGTATGTTTATCTTTCCAAAACTTTACGAATTATGAAAATGAACGAATGAAGTATTATGTAACGTAAAGTGAAAGATAATGAAAGAGGAACATGATGATGAATGCATGTATTAACGAATAAATGAAATGAAAGATGATGATGAATACATGCATTAATGAATGAACGAATTAAGTCTTGAAAGCATTGAATAAGTCGATTGGTCTTTCCTTGTGATTGACCATGGTCATGGTACCTCTACCGCTTACCTACTAGTACTGTGGTATACGCTTTGTTGTTTGACAGGATCTCAGCCTCTCGTTTGATCAATCAGATTGGTTTGCAGCGGATTTAGCACGTTAATTAGTGATTAATGCAAGAACATAAAAGATATTGCAATTAAAAGCACGAATATAGAGAGAGAAAAGAGTTCTGCGAAAAATTAATTTTCTATTGCTCAACACGTTTCGGCCATTTAAAACAGCATAGTTCACCATCCTTTTATAGGCGGCAAAAGGATGGTGGTGATGTCCTTTCTCTGACATCAACCGATTATTAAAATTACAACTGACGGAACATAAAACTACTGAAGATGTCAACAGCTGACATCTTCTTACAAAAGTGTTCCTATCTTTTACAAGTACAGACAAAAGTAAACTACTGAAATCCTACAACGACTGAACAAAAACTTCTTCAGTCGTTTATAACTACTGAAACAATAACAGCTGAAGAACAAGCTCTTCAGCTGTTGTACAACTACTGAAACAAAATAAACTACTGAAAGTCAAAAACCATCACAACAACTGAAGAAGACTTCTTCAGCTGTTGTGACAAACTCTGAGTCTTCAGCACTTGTTCTTCAGACTTGGCTTCAGATGATGTAACAGCTGACGACTTCAGCAGATGTCATCAGCTGTTGTCTTCAGTCTTTGTCTTCAGACTTTGTGCTTCAGTAGAAGGTCTTCAGTTCTTCAGTTCTTCAGCTTTTGATTCTTCATACTTTGATCTTCAGACTTTGTCAGAACAGCTGATGGGAGTCTTCAGCAGTTGTTGCAGTGGCATGTGGGACTTAGAGGTTTTCCTGATCTTGGCTCATTGGTTCTTTTGGTCCAACAAACTCCCCCTGAACCAATGCAGCCAAAACCTTTAATTATTTGTTGTCCCACTTATTGTTGGCATAAATATTGGTCTATTTCCTTCTAGATCATATTAGAAGTTGACCCAGATAAGCACTGGCCTGGGAGAAGGTTTCTAGTGTTTGTTTGGCTAAGTATGGATGGGAGCTCTGTTTTGGGGAATTGGACACAGAGTTGTTATCCCATCCATGAAACCTACCTCCCATGTACTAGCCTGTAGGATTCTCTGGTGTAGGCTTGGACGAAAATCATTTGTTCTTCTTTGGTCATGTCTTCAGCCCCACCATCGAATAATCCTTCACGGCCGTACATCTCTGAGACAAACTTGACCTGTTTGCCATTCTTGAGATCAACTGTTGTGATTTGCTTATATGCAAATTCATCCGGATGTCTGCCTTCTAGCAACAAGTTGAGCTCATCTTTGCGGAAGTTCTCAAGCTTCTTATAAACTAAACCTTTTCTAACCATCCTGTTCTCCAACATCATTTCAGGAGATTGCTTAGACTTATAAGCTTTCTCGAACTCATCCACAATTTCCCAGGGTGTTACTACAAGAGCCACTGTGATTATTTCATCTACAATCCTCTTCATCTGGCTCTTGTATCTCACAGGAATGTCTTTCTTTGTAATCCTGTGAGCCACCCTAGGATCAGGCCAAGTCCTCACTCTCTCTTTGTTATATTGGAAGGTTTGTTTGAGAGTGAAGAGTCTCAGAGCTTCTTTCTTCATGTTCATGATAGAGGTAGAGGCAGCATATGATTGGTCAATTGACTTAAGCATTTCAGCATCATGAAGTTGCTGCTGCTCCTCTTCCTCTATCTTAACCCTCACAGTATCCATCTATGAGTGGGAGTGATGGTTTGTGATTTGGCTCTAGGTAGAGGTATAACTGCAGAAATGGGCAGACTATCCTCCTCATCCTCCTCCTCTTCTTCTTCTTGCAGCCTCAACACCCTTCTCTTCTTCTTCAAGGGTGGATCATTGGCTGCGGGTTTTGATAGTGAAGGGGTTGGTTTTGTGGGTTGTGGTTTGGTGGTTGGTGTGGGAATGTTGGCAGGCACTGCTAGCAACCTAGAAATAAGAGCAGGTTTGGTTTGTTTTACTAGCAGGGTCCTGTTCCCAGCACCGGCTTCTGAGAGGGCCTCAACGACCAGTCCTTTTGTGAAGTCACCAGCTGAACAGATCTTGGCGGCTATAGCCAAGATTCTGTCACTAGTCCATGCTTTGACATCAAGGACTAGCCTACCCAGATACTTCGAAATGAATCTACTCATAGCCTCGAGTCTCTTTTTATCCTCTTGGCTATAAGTAGACCATCGGTATTCGATCTCCCTAGTCTCCATCTTCCTGAGCTCCTGATCTAGCAATGCTGTGTCCTTGTCAAAGCCTTGCCTGAACAGCTGACCAATGGAAGAGTCCATTGATCTGCTTTGTTCAGCATCAGCCTCCTTGACAAGGGCTGCTAGAGCGGAGTCAGCCACCTTCTTTCCCTCCTCTCCCTTTTTCTTATAAGTGACACTGAAATCCTTCTGGATTCCAGCCACTTCTGTATGCTCAACCTCCCTCTCTTTCCTCTTCCCTTTCTCCCTCACCCTACTACTCTCCTCAGCCATCTCCCTCTCAACCACCACCTCTTTCTCTGCCTCTAACTCCTCCTCTCCCCTCTTCCTCTTGGCTTGCACTGATGTCTCCCCTTTTTGGGTGCATTGGTTGGGGTTTGACTATCAGCAAGCGCCTTAGTAATGGCAACCTCCACCATGGGTTGAATATAAGTGGAAAGCCTCTCATCAAGGGTTTGAATGACTAGATCTTTAAGTATGGGTGTGATGAGAGGCAGGGATTTCTGGAGGATAGCATTCAGCTGCTCAGGGGGGTTCTGACCCTGAGAGCTAGTGCCAGAAGCAGGGGCTGGTGGCCTAGTTTGTGGGAGTGGCTCAGTGTTTTGAGACCTTCGGGTGAAGGTGCCATCCGTGGGGTCATGGTGGCAGATGGACTTCTATCTTGAGTCATTTGAGCAAGCAGCTCTTTGAGTCTGCTTATCTCATCCTCTAAGATATTGTTTTGAGCAACTACGTCAAAGAAGAAGCTCAGGTCATCATCAGTATAAACTGAATCATCTGACCTCCTGACAATGTCAGGATGTACATGCTCTGAGTGTGGCTCAGATACAGCATGTGCCCCTTGTTCATGGTACTGGGGACTTCCAGCCTCCGGATTGGATCCATCATCGGCAGTTGCCTCTGGTGAGATCTTATGGATGTTACCAGCTTCACCCTGCTTAGATGTTGATGCAGAGTAAGTGGCAGCCTCACCAGATTGTCCTATCTCCCTAGCCACACTGGGGGATTGGTCTTGTGATTCTCTGTGCTGTGGGCTCCCACCGGCACTTGTATCCACCCCCTCTTCGGTTGGAGTCTCCCCAGTTGTAATAGGTTTCTGGGGAGAGGGTGGAGTGCTCAGATGGGTCAGCACTTTGGCGATAACCAATGTAGGGCTTTGTGGGGCGGTCTCATCATGAGATGGGCTCGAAGCAGTGTGCACAGGGGGAGGACTATGCTGTTCAATGGCAGTCCTCTCAATTGAGATAGACCCCAGTAGTGTGGTTGCCCCAGTATTGGTTGCATCAGGCTCCTGTTGAGAGGACGCCTGTGCGGTTGTGGTAGGTGGAGTCGTGGTACCTGCTGGGAGAATCGAACCAGCAGGCACAGCCTGCCTTTGAGTTGCAGGGGCATCCTCAGGGGACTCATCTCCCTGAGTAGCCTTTTTGGGCTTCTTTTTGGCTTTTGGTTTGGTGGGGACTTTGGATTTGGAGGTGGAGGCTGTGGTTCCTGCTGCGTGGGTTTTCGCAGCCGGCCAGCCTGTTTGAGTGTTTTGTCAGTGTTGTGCCTGGAGTATACCTCGGCTAGAATAGCCATGGCAGGGACCCCAGTGCCAACTAGTCCCTCAGCCTGAAGCTGGTTTTCTATCATGGTCATTAGGAACCGTGGATACAAGATCCAACGGTTAGAAAGAGGTTTGTGGCCATGTCTTTAAGTTCCAAAAAGATGAGATCAGTTAAGTTCAGAGGTTGATGCTCAAAGATAGAAAACAATACCTGTTGCCACCTTGTGGACATCTGGTCCCACGAAGAGGTTTTGGGAGCCAGACACACGTTCACCATATGAAAAATGAGGCGTTGGGGATCAGAGAAGTGCTTCTTCAACAAGGTGGAGGCGGAGAGGTCACCCTGGTAGTCGTTGGATGTGAAGGATAGATCCAGGGCACCTTTGGGGTAGGAGGTTGGGTGGGTGGCATTCTCCAGCTGTAGGGTTTGGCGTAGAGTAGCTGGAGTGATAACCACAGGGTGGTTGTTGACTGAGGACCGGAGAGAGACCTCGCCATCCTGCTCTCCGGTTTGAACGGTTATGTTTGTCCAAAACTCCGTCAAGGAGTCGGTATATATAGTGGGGTTCAAGAGAAAAGCCGTTTTGTATGGTGAGTCGTGCATAAGATCGACGGCTTGGTGAAATTTGGGCCATAATGGTGATTTGGTGAGATGGGCGACACAATTGTGTCGAGGTTTCAGTTGCATGTTCGCCATTAATGGTGTATGGGAATTTCAGAGGTTTTGAAAGATTAGGTCAAGTGAGGAGTAAATGCTCTGAAGGTGGGGTATTTATAGGGTAGGGCAAAGGCTTGAAAGAAAACTACTGAAGGTTTTGGTGTTAGTGATCAGTTGTTGTAACGACTGATGACGTGGTTTTAACCTTCAGTGGTTGTAACATCTGAGGACTTGGTGTTGGTCTTCAGTAGTTGAAACTACTGAGACTTTGGTTTTGTCCTTCAGATGTTGTAAACGTCTGAAGAGTTACTGTCAGTCTTCAGTAGTTATGAACTACTGATGACCTGATATTCTTCTTCAGACGTTGTAACAACTGAAGACTTGGTGTTAGCCTTCAGTATTTGTGAACTACTGAAGACGCGGTATTGCTTCAGTTGTTGTAAACAACTGAGGACTTGGTGTTATCCATCAGTAGTTGTGAAACTACTGAAGACATGGTTTTGTCCTTCAGTTGTTTGGGTATGTAACAGCAGCTGTTGTCATCAGCTGATGAGAAATTACTTATCAGCTGTTTCCGTCAATCAGTTGTTTCATACTAGCCTCTACACTTACTCATCAGCTCTTTGGCTGATTTTCAGATGTTTCATCGACCCTTCAGCTCTTGTGAATATTTATGCCTTCAGCTCTTGTGATCAGATGTTCACAAGTGCTGATGAAATACTCTTCAGAGTTGGTGAACAAAATCTGTCTTCAGTACTTGTGTAGGATTACACATTAGTACTTGTGAGCAAAATTTGTTCTTCAGTACTTATTTATTTGAAAATCATACATCAGTAGTTGTAATCCACTTCACTACATCAGTTGTTTTCAATAAATAATGTACATCAGTACTTTGAGTCAATTTAGTCTTCAGTAGTTGTGAAAGAGCTGAAGTCTGAATTACTCATCAGTACGTGTATTTGACCTAATGCTTATCAGTAGTTATGAAATAAGAGCACTAGCATAGGTCAAATCAATCAAGCTGCAGCATACCTAGCCTTAGTACCAAATTTTGGAAAGTGGCACTATCTAAAGGCTTGGTAAAAATATCTGCAAGCTCATCAACACTAGGAACAAACTTAGGATCAATCAGACCTTTTTCATAGCAATCCCTGATAAAATGATGTCTGATCTCAATATGTTTGGTCCTAGAGTGCTGGACTGAATTCTTAACAATACAAAGAGCTGAAGCACTATCCATTAGTAATGGAGTCTTAGTCTCAGTAATGCCATAATCCAGGAGTTGATTCTGAAGCCAGAGTATTTGAGAGGTACAACTTGCAGCAGCAATGTACTCAGCTTCAGCAGTGGATGTAGCAATTGAGGTTTGTTTCTTACTCTGCCAAGAAACTAAACAATTGCCTAGGAATTGGCAACCACCAGAAGTGGATTTTCTGGTGACTTTGCATCCTACATAGTCACTATCAGAGAAAGCAACTAGTTTGCAAGAATGCCCAGTTGAATACCAGAGACCTAGTGATTGGGTACCTTGCAGATATCTAAAGATCCTTTTGACTGCAATCAAATGGGATTCTTTAGGTGCAGCCTGAAATCTAGCACAAACACATGTTGCAAACATGATGTCTGGTCTAGAAGCTGTAAGGTACATCAAGGACCTAGTCATACATCTGTAAAGGGTTTCATCAACCGCTTTACCTTTCTGATCTACATCTAGTTGTGTGATGCTGCTCATGGGAGTAGAACAGGGCTTACAGGTTTGTAAATCAAACTTATTCAACAACTCTTTTGAATATTTGGACTGATGGATAAAGATTCTATCATCCTGTTTTTGATTTGCAAACCTAGAAAGAACTGTAATTCTCCCATAGAACTCATTTCAAACCTTAGCTTCATTAGCTTTGTAAATTCATCACACAACTTTGGATCAGAGGATGCAAAGATGATGTCATCTACATAGATTTGAACAAGGAGCTTATGTTGTCCCACAGTCCTAATGAATAAGGTTTTATCAATGGTGCCTCTAGTGAACTTATTTTCTAAAAGAAAAGTTGATAGTGTCTCATACCAAGCTCTAGGAGCTTGCTTCAGCCCATAAAGAGCCTTATCAAGCTTGTACACCCAATCAGGATGTTTATTTTCCTCAAAGTCTGGTGGTTGACACACATAAACTTCTTCTTTTATTTTTCCATATAAGAAGGCACTTTTGACATCCATTTGATAAACCTTAAGACTGTGAAAGGCAACATAAGCTAAGAATAGTCTGATTGCTTCCAGTCTGGCCACAGGTGCAAAGGTCTTATCATAATCGATGCCTTCCTCCTGTGCAAACCGTTGAACAACCAGTCTAGCCTTGTTCTTGACAATTTGGCCCTTCTCATCTGTTTTGTTCCTAAATACCCACTTGGTGCCTATAGCACACTTACCTTTGGGTAGTGGAACAAGCTCCCACACCTGCTGCTTCTTAAACTGAAGAAGCTCAAGCTGCATAGCTTCCACCCATCCATTGTCTCTTAAAGCAATATGATAGTTCTTTGGCTCATGCTAACTGATGAAGAGAGCATAGAAGCAGAAGTTGGACAATTGATTCCTGGTTGAAACTCCAGCATGAATATCACCAATGATTTGAGATGTGCGGTGATTCTTGAGCTCTTGATAGACTATGATATCTGTGCAAGTGTTTGTAGATCCATCAGCAGCAACAGATGATGATGGAGATTCCTGAAACCATGTAGAGGATGGCAACTCAAACGAAGTAGAGCAAGCAGAAATCTCATCAGCATTTGTAGTGGATGGAGCTGCTGAGGCTACAGGAGCATCAGGTTCAGTGGACTTAGGTAGGTTGTCACTAAACCTGAAGAGGTGAGTACTGACTACATCATC
Source organism: Flaveria linearis (assembly GCA_024085815.1). NCBI lineage: Eukaryota > Viridiplantae > Streptophyta > Magnoliopsida > Asterales > Asteraceae > Flaveria > Flaveria linearis. The sequence goes on from CM044001.1 coordinate 80,113,264, forward strand.
ATCAGTACCACCAGGTGAAGATCTGTTGACAGGCTCAACAGATGGAGGTTGATAAGGAACATATTGCAGTATGTCCAGATCAAACAACTCCACAGGGTTTTGTGGAATCTTGTCCTTTGGAGATTCATTGAACTTAACATGCAGAGTTTCTTCAACCCCCTTTGTTCTACAGTTGAAGACTCTGTATGCCTTGCAAGTTGATGAATAACCAACAAAATAACCTGCATCCACCTTACTAGCAAACTTCTGGAGTGGGTTGCTAGTGTTGAGAATGAAACATGGACACCCAAAGGCTCTAAAGAATGAAATCAGAGGAGCCAAATGATAAAGAACTTCATAAGGAGTCTTCATCAACCTCTTATTCACTAAAGCTCTATTCTGTACATAGCAAGCTGTATTGACAGCTTCAGCCCAAAAGGTCAGTGACAACCCTGAGTCAGCCAACATTGACCTTGCTGCTTCAATGAGGGTCCTGTTCTTTCTCTCCACCACTCCATTCTGCTCAAGAGTTCTAGGAATACTAAACTGCCTTCTAATTCCCTTGGACAGGTAGAAGTCATCAAGTGTGTGGTTTCTAATCTCTGTTCCATTGTCACTTCTCACATACTTGACCTGTAGGGAATACTGCTTTTCTACAAGTAGCACAAAGTTCATTGTAGTCTTGGTTGCTTCATCCTTGGAGTGCAAGAAGAAAGTCCATACAAACCTGGAATAATCATCCATAATTACCAGGCAGTATTTCTTCTTTGCCATGCTCATCACTCTGACAGGACCAAAGAGATCCATGTGCAGAAGCTGTAAGCAGGCAGTGGACTTTGGTACTTCTATTGAAGGGAATGAAACTTTGTGTTGTTTTCCTTTCAAGCAAGCAGTGCAGTCATCTTCACACTTGAACTCCTTCTGAGGCAATCCTCTTACTAAACCATGGCTTATAAGCTGATTCATGTTCTTGAAATTGACATGACCCAGCCTTCTATGCCATAGTGTAGACTCTTGAGGAGATGCCTTGGAGAATAGGCAAGGATGGCCTTTTAGATCCATCTTTTTGGAAAGATCTAAAGCATACACTCTTCCTGTCCTGTTGGCCTTCAGGAGAGTGTGTTCATCCAATGCCTTGTCAATCAAACTCAGAACTTTGGATGATAGAATCCGACAGTTCTGGCTTGTGAAAAGGGCAACATGGCCTTTGTCACACATTTGACTGACGCTCAAGAGGTTGTACTTGAGATTCTTAACATGGTTAACATCATCAAACCTTATTTCCCCATTGGAAACAAATCCTTTTCCGATGATGTAACCCTTTGCATCATTGCCAAAGGAAACAAATCCCTTCTTTCCTTGAGAGTAGTCATTAAGAAGGGAGCTGCTTCTTGTCATGTGCATGGATCCTCCACTGTCTACATACCAGATGCTTCTATGGCATGTTGAAGAACCCTGCAAACACAACCATGTGTTAGTTGGTCTTGGAGACCCAAACCTGCTTGGTTTTGGGTCTGTTCCCAGCTACAGGTGCAGCACTAACAGTTGTGTTATGTGTGACAGCCTGAGGTGAAGAAGATGGTGCGGAAGAGGAACCCTTTGGCTTGGGCTTCCTTTTCTGTGGTTTCAACACAGGAGCATCTAAGTGGTTGACTCTTCCCACTAGTTGCTGAACCATCATCACCAGCTGTGTCTGATTTTGTGATAAAGCCTTCAGCTCTTCAGACATACTGGAGTTTGCTGATGATGAGTTCCTATGTTGTACCATCTTTTTCTGAGCAACCTCAGCTGTTGCCTGAGTAATCCCTACCTTCTTTTTAGATTCAACTTTGGACTTAGGGATTTCAGGCTTGGATGTTGCTAGTACAAACTTGGTTTCAAACTCATTCTTCATTTTATTGATGTTCTCATTAATTTTCTCCTTCTGTTTGAGTTTGGAACCCCTTTTGTACCAGCAATCATCAGTAAGATGATTGAACAAACCACATATCTCACATGGCTTTTTCTTCATCTTATGCTGATCATCAGCTGAAGAGGATTTAACTGCTGAAGACTTGTTCTTCAGCTGTTTGCCATCAGTACCAGCAGTTTTCTTCCTAGTGCCTGCTTTCCTGGTAACCTCTCTAGTTGTCTTCAAACCTTTCCTACTGTTAGTTTTCTTCTCTTTAGTGCTAACAGTATTTGAGGTTTGAACTTCAGATGTTGTCACTTGCTCTCCAGTACTTTCAGTACTTCTAGTGACAACACCTGAGTTGATCAGCCTTTTGGTCATGTGACAGTCAGCATTTGAACCATCAGCTGTTGTAGCATCAGCTGATTGGTTTTGGCAGAAGTTAATGCTGACTTCTATCTCTGATGATGCTGATTCAGAAGATAGTAGGTCACATGATGAGAAGGATTGGTTATTGCTCTCTCCATCAGATTCAACTTCTGCTCTTGGAGTGAAATCTGTAGGAGGAGCAGTGTGATTGTAACCAATGCCAAACTTCACATTGGAAGCTGATTGCTTGCTAATAAGCATTTCAAAACCCTTGCATGATTGCACCCATCGATCACACTCAACTTGGGTGGTTGCAAGAGTTTCCTTGAGGTCTCTGTACTTCTCTAGAAGTACATCTTCCCTAGCTTTATCATCTTTGATTTGGCATTTAAGCTTGTAAATCTCATCATTTTTATCTTTCAGAGCAACCTCAAAATCAGCTTTTCTTTTGGAAATAGTATGCTCAAGCTCAAGATTTTTATCTATTAAAGCTACATTTGCTTCTCTAATAGAAGCAAATGCTGCTATGCATGATTCAGAACAAAGCTTGGCTTTTGCCTCAGTGGATACCTGAGATGAGGCATTGGATGATGACCCTTCAGCAGAATCAAGGGCCATCAGAGCAAGATTTCCAAAAGGTTGGTCACCACCATGTTGACCAGCACCTTGGAGTAGTTGATCCTGACCAGATAGCTCTTCTGGTAGACTACTCCAGTCAACAACACTTGGGGTGAAAAAGCTGTGTTGTTGAGGTTGTGTGTGATGATGAGATTGGGAAGATTGAGGCTCTGGAAGAGCATGAGGTGGTTGAGCCAGGGGTGCTTGAGTTTGACTAGGCCGAGGCATGTAGTAACAGGGGTAAGGATATGGCATATGACCCTGTGGCACAAAATAAGCAGGTGGTGCCTGTGCTTGTGATGGATGGCCAGAGCTGGAGGAAGGTTGCCCTCTATGCTGTGAGCTATTGCTGGGAAAAGTCACAAAGGGTGCAGAGGAGTTAGATCCAAACGATCTACACTCTCTTGCAAAGTGTCCAAGCCTTTGGCACTTGTGACACCTCAACTTGCTCTTGTCAAAACCAACTTTGGTTTTGCCAGAGAGTCCAGGGAATTTCCTACCAGTTCTCTTGTAAAACTTTTGAGAGCGGATATTTATCATTGCCATTTGGTTCAAAATATCCATCTCTTCCAGATCATCATCTGGAATGCCCTTCAAGTCCTCCATCAAAAAGCACAAGTTGTCACCACCACCTCCTGAACTACTAACACCAACAAAAGCTTGTTCTGAGTTGGTAGAGAAATCAATATGCTCATCATAAGAACTTTCTGATGAAGCATATTCTGACTCATGACTTATCAAAGTAGTATTACCTTGGACAAAGTCATCAGCGAGCTTGCCAGAAGAGGACAACTTCCTCTTTTGCTCTATCTCTCTCTCAAAAGTGAGCAGTTTCCCATGAAGTTGGGTGAGAGATAGAGTTTCCAGATCAGCACTGGAGCGTAGGACAATGGTGTATGTGTCCCATCTCTCAGGCAGTGACCTGAGGAACCTGTTGTTCATCTGGCTGTTGGTGTACTCTTGTTTGACCATCTTCAGCTCAGAGATCAAACAAGAGAACCGCTCAAACTGCTGGGTCAGAGTCTCACCCTTTCTATATGAGAATGTCTCATATTGTTGGGCGAGGATTTCTCTATTGTTTGCTAAGACCGAATCAGTTCCTCCAAATTGTTCCTTTAGAGCAACCCATAGGTCATGAGCAGACTCATGATGCAAGAGCCCTGAATAAATCTCATTAGGAATAGCCATGGCTAGAATTCCATGGGCTCTAGCATCCATTTCGAACAGCTTTAGATCTTCATCCGAATATTGTTCAGGTTTCTTCGCAACCTGTTCATTAGATTCCGGGACGCTCACCATAGGCTTGTATGGTCCATGCACCACTGACTTCCAACAACCAGCACTGTTGACAGCCAAGTGGTGTAGCATACGTCTTTGCCATATGTTATACTCGTTCCTAACAAGCATCGGAGGCTTTGTTGAGGAACCAGTATTGTGAGGATCATTAGTTGGTGTTGTCATCTCAGGTTTAGTCAAAAACAAGTTTAAACAAGACAAACGTAACTCAAAACCACCTGAGGACCTCAAGATTTTGGCCAGAAACAGCAGAAACTCACTCTCTATGGCTAATTCTTGCAAATTGCTAATTCGATCAAACAGAGAGATCCAAAGAGCAGTTTCAAATGATCAATAGTGAAATCGATCAATGATTAACCTGCTCTGATACCATTTGACAGGATCTCAGCCTCTCGTTTGATCAATCAGATTGGTTTGCAGCGGATTTAGCATGTTAATTAGCGATTAATGCAAGAACATAAAAGATATTGCAATTAAAAGCACGAATATAGAGAGAGAAAAGAGTTCTGCGAAAAATTAATTTTTCTATTGCTCAACACGTTTCGGCCATTTAAAACAGCATGGTTCACCATCCTTTTATAGGCGGCAAAAGGATGGTGGTGATGTCCTTTCTCTGACATCAACCGATTATTAAAATTACAACTGACGGAACATAAAACTACTGAAGATGTCAACAGCTGACATCTTCTTACAAAAGTGTTACTATCTTTTACAAGTACAGACAAAAGTAAACTACTGAAATCCTACAACGATTGAACAAAAACTTCTTCAGTCGTTTATAACTACTGAAACAATAACAGCTGAAGAACAAGCTCTTCAGCTGTTGTACAACTACTGAAACAAAATAAACTACTGAAAGTCAAAAACCATCACAACAACTGAAGAAGACTTCTTCAGCTGTTGTGACAAACTCTGAGTCTTCAGCACTTGCTCTTCAGACTTGGCTTCAGATGATGTAACAGCTGACGACTTCAGCAGATGTCATCAGCTGTTGTCTTCAGTCTTTGTCTTCAGACTTTGTGCTTCAGTAGAAGGTCTTCAGTTCTTCAGTTCTTCAGCTTTTGAATCTTCATACTTTGATCTTCAGACTTTGTCAGAACAGCTGATGGGAGTCTTCAGCAGTTGTTGCAGTGGCATGTGGGACTTAGAGGTTTTCCTGATCTTGGCTCATTGGTTCTTTTGGTCCAACATTTTTCATTTGTTGACTTCGGCCCAGTAGCTAAGACTGATCGGGGTATAGCATATGGTATTGGTACAAAAGAAATTCAATGTGCAAGCAAAGATGAACGGGATCCTTGTCATTCGACCACAGTAATCATAGTTAAGTGCTATGAAGTGGTTAAAGCCTGACAGGATCCATATGAGAATTTAAAGATAATGATGTATAACGAATGATGAAGATAATAAAGAATATTATCTATGTGTACGTATGATGTATGATCATGTGAAGAAAGGAATGGTTTATAATGTAAATAAAGTATGTTTATTATAAAACTAGAACTCACTCAGCAACGCTAACTTTTATGTGTTTCCAGTTGGCAAGTAGTGTTGCTGGGGATGGCACGAGGCGACTACTCAGCTCGTAGGGGATGGCATTCTCCTTTTGATAATGCTGCCACGCAATGTGTTGTGGGCCCATAATGCACGCAACACATATGTTGCATGCAAGTGCAAGATTCCTTTAGGATCCCGATAAACGGGATTACTTAAGGAATCTTCTTTATGATGAAAAATTCAATATCTTTATACTAGAGACCACTGTTTATCACCATTTTGTAATCAGTAACGATGTAATCTTTTGTACAAGCTTTTATGATGAAAAGAAATGTATTCTTTGAATGTTTCCGCTGCAATGTTTATTTAAGATGTTTATAATTATATACCAAACGTATGTTTTATATGCAATGAACGACCAACCGTAAGGTGCCTGGGAACGGGGCCTTACACAACAATAACACTTTTACCCAAATATCATCGACAATGGCAACACTTCTAGTACTCGGATCTACATAAGATCTATTGCGCGTGTTTGTGTGCAAGTGTTACCCATGACCGAATCGATATGACCCGACCCAACTAAACAATATTATTAACGACAGGCATATCATTAATGCTTAACATAACTGTCAATAGGTGATTGACCGTTCATACATACATACAAGTTTGGGAAGTTTCATCATACATACTTACCACTTAACAAGTGAGTTTCGTGGCCCCTTTTTATGCTTATACAATTGTTTCAATCTTTTACAAACATGGGGGAAAAGTATGCTCACACGTTTTCAATGTTGTACAACATACATACAATTTTCATACTTGGAATCAACATGATATTGTTTTGTGAGTACTTATCTGATGCATACATGATATTACTATGTGGTTCTTCTTACAACCATTAATTCTGGTGTTGGAACCAACAGATAGGTATTAGTAGTACTACTGGGTTGACACCCCACCCTTGACAGATGGTTACTTGTGAGTACCATCACACTGCCAGGAACGGGCCTTGGGTGAATATATTCTGACAAGTTGCTGTGTGTATGTCATTAGGTTTGGTTGTATAAAACTCATGGTATGTGATTTTGCTTGCTTATAACTGTATGCACGGTATTCCACTACAAATAGTATACAACATCAATTACATGTTTACAATTTAAACCTGCGAAGCTCAACAACATTATTGTTGACAAGTTTGAGCATATCTTTTCAGGTAACAATGAGAACTGAAGATCTAGGAGTGCTTCCTTAGTGGAGACCCTAGGATGCATTTTTTAGACTGAACATACATGATGAACAATTATTTTGTACATTGTTGTCATCCATTAAACAATTAACATTCTTTTGGATACTTGTTCCCGGGTTATGGGAATTTCATACAAGAATACAATTATTATGATTATTTGAATCATTTATGTGAATCTATTACAAGTTTCTGTTTATGCTTATGGCTATGCTGTCGTGGATGTTGACTAAACACGACACAAGTCTCCGTTTGTGCCGGGTGTCGTCATGACATGCTATGTCATCAATTACATACATATTGCATCTCTATTGTTAACCATGTGATATGACGATCCCGTCTCGCTCGCATCCCCATGTTTCCGCTCTCAGCGGGGGTGTGACAGACTGGTATCGGAGCCATTGGTTATAGAGAATTAGGCAATTCATTTGACCTAGACTATAACCTAGGAACCTTCATGTAGAATGCATGCTAGGACTGGCTTGCATATGATGTTACATGTATGTTCCTATATACTTGTTTCATGTCTCTAGACATGATTCTATACATACATGCTTGTTATCTGATCATCCTGAGGAAGACAGTATTACTCTTAGTCTTTCTTCACGGGATATCTTATACTAAAATCTTACATTTGTATACGCACTACATTATACCATTAGGTCAGAATACCCAAATTGAAGGGAAACTTCAGATATCACGTGTAGCGTCGATCTCAAATACTAAATCCGACCCTAAGATAGCGTGCCTGAGATCCTGAAAGTATGAAGGATAGGCAACTATCGTTAGACTAATTGTGTTTATATGATTGGAGTTTATTTGCTATCACATACTACTATTGGAATACTAATGGCTCATGGACATGAGGGCATTACATGATTCGTGCATGATGAATGTTGACAATACTATGATGTTAACTTGGGGTAGGTGAAGCTAAGGGTGACCATGCAAGGCAAATTACCATTATGGGTGCACACGTAATTCCAATTTGCAGTACATGAGAAGTCTGGCTAATCTTACCGTGAGGTAACGATCATGAGTATCACAAGTTTCTATTCTATACCCTAGGGTGCTAGGATCATAATTCTAGTAAGAACTTGTTAAGGGTAACAAACATTACCAACACCTACTATTACCTATGTCCTGTCCTACTTAGAGCCTTCATGGTATTTCCAATCGTGACATTGATGTTATTCTCCACGAAACATTCCTCCACTTAGCATTTCAGTAACTAAGGAACTGATTGAATACTTAGAATGAAAGTGGACTTCAAGAAATGTAGAGTAGTGATGACACTCTCTACACATACATTATGTTATTCATTGGGATGATGCTAAGGAAAATAGGATGTCAAGTAAATGGCTTAGGCATCATTCTAGGTATATCGTGGATGTGGTGGGAATGCTGTGGGGAACCCTATATATAAGCATCACCGGTATACTAAGAATGTGCTTGAATTGGGCTACGTGATGATCCTGATTGACTGAAGCATGGATTGTTGGAACTTGATGAATGGAATCATACATGTATCTTCAAGTGACTAAGATTTACATGTTCACTAAAGTTTACATGTTTACTCCCTTATGATTAGAGGATGCCGCCTCGAAGAGTCACACGCAGTACCAATCAAGAAGGTGAGACCCCACAAGGCAGAGGTAGGGGTAGACCACCAAGAACAGGTGGTGCTCCCGCTGGCAACAGTCAGGGAAATGACAACCCTGACATAGCTGCTATGATTGCTCACCAGCTAGCCGCACTGATTCCAACTGTAGTGATTCAAGTGAGTGACACTCCTCTAAATCATAATATCCACGGGGATCATGATACTAATGATCAGCATCACCAAGGAACAGGGGAAGACACTGGGATTAGCGGAACAACTGGGAACGAAATTGGGGTCGATAATACAAGACGGGGATGTTCTTACAAGGAATTTGTGGCCTTCAAACCCAGAGAATTTGATGGGAAAGGTGGGGCGATAGCCCTAACTAGGTGGCTTGAAAAGATGGAGGCAGTGATTGACATCAGTGAGTGCCTCGACAGTCAAAGAATCAAGTATGCCACATGTTCACTACAGGGCAAGGCATTAACCTGGTGGAACACCCAGGTTCAAGCTAGAGGAAGAGAGTCCGCGATGCGGATGTCATGGGATGAGTTCAAAGCTTTGATTACTGAGGAGTACTTCCCCTCAATGAAATGTAGAAATTGGAGCATGAATTCTGGAATCATGCTATGGTGGGGGCTAGGCATGCCACTTATACTGATCGATTCCACGAACTGGCGAGGCTAGTTCCACATCTGGTGACTCCAGAATCAAAAAAGAATCGAGAGGTACATATGGGGACTTGCGCCTTAGATCCGGGCAATGGTAACAACAGCTACTCCTCCAACAATTCAGAGTGCAATTCTGAAGGCTGGCGCTCTGACTGACGAGATGGTAAGAACAGGGGTATTGGGTAGGGGAGCAGAGAGGAGAAAGGATGTTGGGGAAACAAGCCGGACAAATGCCGGGAAATCTTATAAAAGGGCCAAGATCACCAGAAATTTCATCGCTGTGACTCAGGCAAGAGAGAGTATGTCGGGCTGCACCCCAAATGTGACAGGTGCAACTATCATCATCCCCCAGAGATGCAGTGCCGGGTGTGTATGAACTGTAGGCGCCCGGGGCACCTAGCGAAGGATTGTCGAACTGCGCCGAATCTAGTGGCACCTATCAACGTGGTTAACCCCGCTGGGAATGCCAGAGTCTGTTACGAATGTGGAAATTCGGGTCACTACCGAAACATGTGCCCCAAATTGAATAGGGAACCGGGTCAATAAGGGAATAACCAGCAGCAAGTGATGGCCATAGCTGGGAATCAAGGCCCGGCTAATCAAGGGAATGTCTCTCGGGGACAGGCATTTGTCATTGGAGCTAACGATGCCCGTCAGGACCCGAATGTCATTACGGGTACGTACTTGCTCAATCACCACTTCGCATCCATATTGTTTGATACTGGAGCAGACAATAGTTTTATATCTTCCGATTTTGCACACATGCTTGCCTTGAACCCTAGTAGACTAGAACCAATCACATGATCAAAAAGTTGATCACTTCAGGTGTTATCTCACAAAGTACTGAAAGTACTGAAGAGCAAGTTATAACACCTGAAGAACAAACCCAAACTACTGCAAGTACTAAAGGGAAGAAAACTACAAGTAGAAATGGTGGGAAAACTACTAAAGAAGATATCAGGAATGCAAGTACTGATAGAAAACTGCTGAAGAACAAGTCTTCAGTAGTTTCATCCTTTTCAGCAGATGATCAACATAAGATGAAGAAAAAACCATGTGAAATATGTGGCTTATTCAATCATCTTACTGATGATTGCTTGTATAAAAAGGGCTCCAAACTCATACACAATGAGAACATTAAAAAGAAAATGGACAAAATGAAAACTGAGTTTGAGACCAAGTTTGTGCCAGCAACATCAAAACCTGTAACCCCAAAGTCCAAAAGAAATCCAAAAAGGAAGGGGTTAATCAGGAAACGGCTGAGGTTGCTCAAAGGAAGATGGTACAACACAGGAATCCATCAAACTCAAGTACTAATATGTCTGATGAGCTGAAGGCTTTATCACAAAATCATACATAACTTGTTATGATGGTTCAACATCTATTGGGGAGAGTCAACTAATTAGATGCTCCTGTGCTGAAACCATAGAAAAGGAAATCCAAGCCAAAGGAATCCACTTCCACACCATCTCCCTCACCTCAGGCTGTTATTCATAACAAACCAGTTAGTATATCATCTGTTGATGTGAACAGACCCAAAACCAAAAGGTTTGGGTCTCAAAACCTAACTAATTTGTTGTGATGATTGCAGGGTTCTTCAGCATGCCAAAGAAGCATCTGGTATGTAGACAGTGGAGGATCCATGCATATGACAGGGTGCAGCTCTCTTCTTAATGACTACTCTCAAGAAAAGAAGGGGTTTGTCTCTTTTGGCAATGATGCTAAGGGTTACATCATCGGCAAAGGATTTGTTTCCAATGGGGAAATAAGGTTTGATGATGTTAACCATGTGGAGAATCTCAAGTACAACCTCTTGAGTGTCAGTCAAATGTGTGATAAAGGCCATATTGCTCTTTTCACCAGTCAGAACTGCAGGATTCTGTCATCCAAAGTTCTGAGTTTGATTGACAAGGTGTTGGATGATCATACTCTCCTGCAGGCCAACAGGACAGGAAGAGTATATGCCTTAGATCTTTCCAAGAAAATAGATCTAAAAGGCCATCCTTGCCTATTCTCCAAGGCTTCTCCTCAAGAATCTACTCTATGGTATAGAAGGCTGGGTCATGTGAATCTAAAAAACATGAACCAGCTGATACACCATGGTTTAGTAAGAGGGTTGCCTATGAAGAAGTTCAAATGTGAAGACAACTACACTACTTGTTTAAAGGGAAAGCAACACAAAGTTTCATTCCCTCTAATAGAAGAGCCAAAGTCCACTGCCTGCTTGCAATTACTGCATATGGATCTTTTTGGTCCTGTCAGAGTGATGAGCATGGCAAAGAAGAAATACTGTCTAGTAATTGTGGTTGACTACTCCAGATTCGTATGGACTCTTCTTTCATTCCAAAGATGAAGCTGCAAAAGCTATTATGAACTTTGTGTTATATGTGGAGAAGCAGTATTCCCTTCCAGTCAAGTGTGTGAGGAGTGATAATGGCACAAAATTTAGAAATCACACACTTGATGACTTCTACTTGTCAAAGGGAATCAAGAGGCAGTTTAGCATTCCAAGAACTCCTGAACAAAATGGAGCGGTAGAGAGAAAGAAGAGGACCCTTATTGAAGCTGCAAGGTCAATGTTGACTGATTCATGCTTGTCACTGATCTTTTGGGCTGAAGCTGTCAATACAGCTTGCTGTGTGCACAATAGAGTGTTAGTAAATCAAAGGTTGATGAAGACTCCTTATAAAGTACTACATCATTTAGCCCCTTTGATTTCATTCTTTAGAGCATTTGGGTGTCCATGTTACATTCTCAACACAAGCAATCCACTCCAGAAGTTTGAATCAAAGGTGGATGCAGGGTATTTTGTTGGTTATTCATCAACTTGCAAGGCCTATAGAGTTTTCAACTGCAGAACAAAGATAGTTGAAGAGACCCTGCATATGAAGTTTAATGAATCTCCATAGGACAAGATTCCACAAAACCCTATGGAGTTATTTGATTTGGACATGCTGCAATATGTTCCTTATCAGGCTCCAGCTGTTGCTCCTGTCAACAGTTCTCCACCTGGTGGTACTGATGATGATGTAATTCAGTACTCACCTTTTCTGGTTTAGTGACCAAATGCCTAAGTCATCTAAACCTGATGCTCCTGTAGCTTCAGCAGCTCCATCCACAACAAATGCTGATGAGATTTCTGCATCCTTAACTTCATTTGAGTTGCCATCACCAACATGGTTTCAAGAATCTTCATCAACATCTGTTGCTACTGAAGGTCCTACAAACACTTGCACAGACCTCATTGTTTATCAAGAGTTGAAGGATCATCCAATGTATCAAATCATTGGTGATATCAATGCTGGAGTTTCAACAAGAAGTCAATTGTCCAATTTCTGCTTCTATGCTCTCTTCATCAGTCAACAAGAGCCAAAGAACTACCATGTTGCACTAAGAGACAATGGATGGGTTGAAGCAATGCAGCTTGAGCTTCTTCAGTTCAAAAAGCAGCAAGTGTGGGAGCTTGTTCCTTTACCCCAAGGTAAGTGTGCAATAGGCACTAAATGGGTGTTTAGGAATAAAACAGATGAAAAGGGCCAAATTGTTAAGAACAAGGCCAGGTTGGTTGTACAGGGGTTTGCACAAGAAGAAGGCATTGATTATGATGAAACCTTTGCCCCTGTAGCCAGACTGGAGGCAATTAGATTGTTCTTAGCCTATGCTGCCTTTCACAATCTTAAAGTTTTTCAAATGGATGTCAAAAGTGCCTTTTTATATGGTAAAATAAAAGAGGAGGTTTATGTGTGTCAACCACCAGGTTTTGAGGACAATAAACATCCTGATTGGGTGTATAAGCTTGATAAGGCTCTTTATGGGTTGAAACAAGCTCCTAGAGCCTGGTATGAAACATTATCAAATTTTCTTCTCCAAAATAATTTCACTAGAGGCTCCATTGATAAAACTTTATTTATAAAGAAAGTGAGACAGCATAAGCTACTTGTTCAAATTTCTGTTGATGATATTATATTTGCATCCTCTGATCCACAGTTGTATGCTGAATTTACAAACTTAATGCAAAAGAAGTTTGGAATGAGTGCCATGGGAGAATTACAGTTCTTTCTAGGTTTGCAAATCAAACAAAGGACTGATGGAATCTTCATTCATCAGTCCAAATATACAAAAGATCTTTTGAATAAGTTTGATTTACAAAATTGTAAGCCCTGTTCAACTCCCATGAGCAGCACCACACAACTGGATGTTGATCAGAAAGGTAAAGCGGTTGATGAAACCCTTTACAGATGTATGATTGGGTCCTTGATGTACCTTACAGCTTCTAGACCAGACATTATGTTTGCTACATGTGTCTGTGCTAGATTTCAGGCTGCACCTAAAGAATCCCATTTGATTGCAGTCAAAAGGATCTTTAGATACTTGCAAGGTACCCAATCTCTAGGACTTTGGTATTCCACTGGGCATTCTTGCAAATTAGTTGCTTTCTCTGATAGTGACTATGCAGGATACAAATTGACCAGAAAATCAACTTCTCGAGGATGCCAATTCCTAGGCAATTGTTTAGTTTCTTGGCAGAGTAAGAAACAAACATCAATTGCTACATCCACTGCTGAAGCTGAGTACATTGCTGCTGCAAGTTGTACATCCCAGGTACTTTGGCTTCAGAATCAATTATTGGATTATGGCATTACAGAGACTAAGACTCCATTATTATTGGATAGTGCTTTAGCTCTTTGTATTGTTAAGAATCCAGTCCAGCATTCTAGGACCAAACATATTGATCAGACATCATTTTATTAGGGATTGCTATTAAAAAGGTCTAATTGATCCAAAGTTTGTGCCTAGTGCTGATGAGCTTGCAGACATATTTACTAAGCCTTTAGATAGTGCCACTTTTCAAAATCTGGTGCTAAGACTTGGTATGCTGCAGAAGGAATAAATTGACTGATACTAGTGCTGATCAGCCAAGTACTGATGAGCATTAGTATACAAAAGTCAAATATAAGTACTGATGAGTTATTTAGTCTTCAGCATTTTTCATAACTACTGAATACTAAAATACTTCAAAGTACCGAAGTGCATTATTTGTTGAAAACAGCTGATGTAGTTACAACTACAGATGTGGTTATAACTACTGATGTCTAGTTTTTCCAAATAAGTACTGAAAAACAAATTTTGTCCACAAGTACTGATGAGTAATTTTACACATAAGTACTGAAGACAATATGTGTTCAAAAGCTCTGAAGAGTAAATACTGACAAGAGCTGAAGCCCAATGAAACATTTGAAATTCAGACAAAGTCTGATGAGTAAATATTAAGGTCAGAATAAAACAACTGAATTGACGACAACAGCTGATGAGTAAATTTTACTCTTCAGCTGATTTCAACATCTGCTGTTTCATATCCAAACAATTGAAGGACAAAACAATGTCTTCAGTAGTTTTACAACTACTGATGACTAACACCAAGTCCTCAGTTGTTTACAACAACTGAAGCAAAACCATGTCTTCAGTAGTTTACAAGTACTGATGACTAACACCAAGTCTTTAGTTGTTTACAACGTCTGAAGATGAAAACCATATCTTCAGCAGTTCTCAACTACTGATGATTAACAAAAAGTCTTCAGTCGTTTACAACCTCTGAAAGCAAAACCATGTCTTCAGTAGTTTACAACTACTGATGACTAACACCAAGCTTTCAGTCGTTTACAACCTCTGAAAGCAAAACCATGTCTTCAGTAGTTTACAACTACTGATGACTAACACCAAGCTTTCAGTCGTTTACAACCTCTGAAGGTTAAAACCATGGCATCAGTAGTTTCAAACAATTTATGACTAACACCAAAACCTTCAGTCGTTTCCTTTCAGCTATTTCATAACCATTATAAATACCTAACCCTAACTTCAGAATTTTTAATTCTCTCATAACCTAACGTTCAAAGACTCTAAAACCTCTCTCCTCACATTAATGGCGACCATGTAGCTCATACCCAGACACAACTGTGTTGCCTACCTTACCAAATCACCATTTTGGACCAAGTTCGACAATGCCATTGATCTCATGGTCAATTCCCCATACAAAACGGCCTTCCTTATCAATCCTACCATCTACGCCGAATCCCTAAACCAGTTTTGGACGAACGTCACCCTCACTGGGGAGAATGACACCAAGGTCTCTCTCCAGTCGTTCGTCAACAATCACAAGGTGGTCATCACTTCAGCAACCATTCGCCAAACCCTAGATTTACATGATGCCACCTTCCCTACTGGATATCCAAAGGGCACAACTAATCTATCCTTTGCCCACCATGGATACCAGGGTGACCTCATTGCTTCTACCATCCTCAGGAAGCATTTCCATGAGGCGGAATGCCTTATATTCCACATGGTGAATGTCTGCTTAGCCCCAAAAACCTCTTCATGGGACCAAATGTCCTCCAGGTGGCAGCAGGTATTATTCTCTATCCTTGAGCAACAAAACTTAAATTTTTCTGAAATAATATTTTACAACTTAAGGATATGGCCTCAAAACCTTTTGCTAACCGATGGATACTATATCCACGGTTCATTATGGCCATTATAGAGAACCAGTTGAATGCTGAGGGACTTGTTGGCCTTGGAGTCCCTGCTATGGTTGTATTGCCTGAAGTATACTCCAGGCACAACTCTGACCAAACACTGAAACAGGCTGCCAAGCTGCTAAAACCCAAGCAGCGGGAACCCACAACCTCCACCTCCAAATCCAAAGTCCCCACCAAACCCAAATCCAAAAAGCCCAAAAAGGCTACTCAGGGAAATGAGTCCCCTGAGGTTTCCCCTGCAACACAAAGGCAGGATATATCTACTGGCATTAATACCCCAGTAGATACAAGGACTCCACCAACCTCTCAAGCTCAGGCATCCTCTCAACAGGAGCCTGAAGCAACCACATCAGGGGCACCCACACATCTGGAACCTTTCTCACTTGAGGAGGTTGCCATTGAAACGCACCAATCTCCCCAGGTGCACACTGCTTCTACCCCATCTCCCATTGCAACCGCCCCCCAAAGCCCTACTATTATTATTGCAAAAGTACTGACTCAGCTCAACACTCCACCCTCTCCCCAGGAACCTATAACAACTAGGCAAACCCCAACAAATGAGAGGGAGGACACAAGTGTTGCTGAGAATCCCCAGCACAGGGATTACCATGTTCAATCTCCTAGTGTGGCAGAGGAGATAAGAACATCTGGTGAGGCTGCCACTTCCCCTGATTCAGCAAATGAACAGGATGAAGCTGGTAACATATCTAAGTCCTCACTAGAAGCAACTGCCGATGAAGGTTCTAGTCCTGAGGCAGGAAGTCCCCAGTACCAAGAACATGGGGCACATGTGTATACTGAGCCACACTCAGCACATGTACATCCTGATCCAATCAGGAGGTCAGGTGATTCAGCTACAGCTGATGATGACCTGGGCTTCTTTTATGATGTTCTAGCCCAGAACATTATTCTTAAGGAGGAGGTAAGTAGATTAAAAGAGCTACTTGCCCAACTCTCTCAAGAATCAAGTCCATCTGCCACCAAAATAACCCAACAGATGGCACCTTCATCTGAAGGTCTCATAAACTCCGAGCCACTCCTAAAATCTTGACCACCAGCCTCTGCTTCTGGCACTATTTCTCAGGGACAGAACCCCCCTTAGCAAATAGCTGCTATCTTTCAAAACTCCCTGCCTCTCATCACACCCATTATCACTGATATAGTGATCAAAACCGTTGATGAAAGGCATCCCTCTACTATACAGCCACTGGTGGATGCTGCTGTGACCAAGAAGCTTTCTGATAGTCAAACCCTTACAACCAATGCACCCAAAAAGGGGGAGACTCAGTCAGTGAAAGCCATCAAGAGAAAGAGGATTGAGGAGGAAAAAGAGAAGGAGAAAGAAACTGAGAAAGAGGTGGAAATAGAGAAGGCGTTAATGGTGGAGACTGAGAAGAAGAAGGAGGTTGAGAAGGGAACTGACATGGAGAAAGTGATTGAAAGTGCAAAAGACTTTCATGTCACGTACAAGAAGAAGAAGAGAGAAAAGGAGTCTGAGAAGTTGAATGAGATGATAAAGGAAGCTGATGCCCAACACAACCGATCAATGGATAACATCATTGATCAGTTGTTTAGGCAAGGTTTTGATACTAAACAACTTGACTCAGAGATCCGGAAGTTAGAGGTACAAGAGATAGAAAACCGATGGACTTGCTATAGCCAAGAAGGGAAGGAGAGACTTGAGGCTATGGCAAGGTTCACTTCGAAGTATCTAGGGAGATCAGTCCTGGAGGTCAAGTCATGGTCCAGGGACATCATCTTGGCAATAACCACCAAGATCTGTTCGTCTGAGGAATTTACCAAAGGGCTGGTCATAGAAGCCCTGAGTGAAGCCGGTGTTGGGAACAGGACTGCTCTAGCCAAGCAAACCAAAGCCTCACTCACATCTAAACTGCTAGAACGGCCTGCCAAAATTCCTACACCGAAACACCCACTACCACAACACACTAAACCAACTCCCTCACCCACAAAACCAATAGCCTATGATGCACCCTTGAAGAGGAAGAGAAGGGTGTTGAGGCTAGAAGAAGAAGAAGAAGAAGATAATGAAGATGAGGACAGGATGCCAATCTCAGCTGTCATTCAGTTGCCTAAGGCCAAAAGTCTCCCTATAACAATTACTCCAGAGCTCCAAAGACAAACAATTAAAGTGAAGCTAGAAGAAGAAGAGCATCAAAAACTACATGATGAGGAGTTGTTGAGAAGGGTAGACAAAGCTTATGCAGCATCCTCATCAATCATAAGCATGAGGAAACAAGCTTAGAGACTGTACACTCTCAAGCACACATTTCAATATCAGAAAGAGAGAGTGAGGATTTGGCCTGATCCCAGGGTGTCTCACAGGATCCAAAAGAGAAACAATCCTCAGAGATACAATGGGCAAGTGAAAAAGATTGTAGATGCAGTGATCACACTTGCCATTGTAGTATCACCCTGGGAGAACCTTGAAGATTTCAAGAAGGCCTTTACATCCAACATGCCCCCACAAAAGATGCTGGAAAATAGAATGGTGAAAAAGGGGCTGCTGTATAAGAGGCTTGATGAAATCAGGAAGGATGAGCTCCAACTATTACTTGAGGGTAGTCACCTGGATGAGTTTGCTTACAGAGAGATCACAACAGTGGAGCTCAAGACATAGTTCCCATCCATCCTTTGCCAATCAGATTCTTGAGACTTCTTCCCAGGCCTTCGGGCACTTGACAGTTGAATGCCCCAATTCTGACAAGGGTCACTTCTGAGCTGATCTAGAAGACAAAAGACCAATCTTTCTACCTTAATAAGTGGGACACTTCAATAAGATTAAAGGTTTTGGTTGCATTGGTTCTGGGGGAGTTTGTTGGACCGAAAGAACCAATGAGCCAGATCAGAAAAACCTTTAAGTCCCACAAGACATCACAACAACTGCTGAAGGCCTCATCAGCTGTCTGACAAAGACTGAAGACTTCAACAGCTGGAGACTAAAGTACTGAAGATCAACAGCTGAAGACTAAAGTGCTGAAGACTTCAACAGCTGAAGACTAGAGTACTGAAGATCAATAGCTGAAGACTAAAGTGCTGAAGACTTCAACAGCTGAAGACTAAAGTATTGAAGATCAACAGCTGAAGACTAAAGTGCTAAAGACTTCAACAGCTGAAGACTAAAGTACTGAAGATCAACAGCTGAAGACTAAAGTAATGAAGATCAACAGCTGAAGACTAAAGTGCTGAAGACTTCAACAGCTGAAGACTAAAGTACAGAAGATCAACAGCTGAAGACTAAAGTACTGAAGATCAACACTGAAGTACAAAGACTGAAGACAAAGACTGAAGACATCAGCTGATGACAACTGAAGACATCAGCTGATGACAACAACTAAAGTTCAAGTCTGAAGTCCAAGTACTGAAGCCTTCAGACTTTGTCACAACAGCTGAAGAAGTATTCTTCAGTTGTTGTGATGGTTTACTTTCAGTGTTTTCTTTTCAGTAGTTTCATTTCTTTTTCAGTACTTGTAAAATGACTGAAGAGCATGTTTTTCAGTCGTTGTAGTTTCAGTAGTTTCTTATCAGTAGTTGTAGTGATAGTTAACACTTAGTATTTTTGTAAGAAGATGTCAGTTGTTTGACATCTTCAGTAGTTGTGTTAACTTTCAGGAGTTTGTTATAATAACATTTAGATGTCACTATCAAGTGACATCAGCTGACGTCATCTTTCCCTATAAAAGGAAAGATGACCTAATTGTAATGTCGCGAAGATTATATTAAATGAAATACATCCTTTGTGTAGAAACTCTCTCTTATTCTATAATCGTACTGTTTCATTGATAAATCTCTTGTGTTCTTGTTTGAATTTATTAAGTCGTGTACTAATTCCGCTGCAAATCCAATCTAATTGATCAAACAAGATGCTGAGATCCTTTCAGTTAGATATACCTAGCTGCCCTATTTCATAAATGTTTCCTTTTTTACATAATACAAATATGGATCAAATCCAAAATAATGATTGACATGGACTTCAGATTAACCTATGGACCACATCTCTTCAAAGGAACATTTGATTCTTCAAAACTTATAAACAAACAAGATCACTTAAGATCAGGAAGCATGTCCAGACCAGAATCTAAAATCCCCTCAACCACTCCACTTTTAACAGGATAAGCATGAAAGCCGGAAGCGCACCAAAAGATAATGAAAAATACAATATTCCCTAAATTGTTTACAATAGTAAGAAATCCACCAAAACATACTATAAATAGAGGAAAACACCATGCATTCAAGCATCCCTGATATTTAAGCCCCTCTAAAACAAACCCCAACTCATGCATCGCCACGAAACATCAGGAAACCCTTCGGGTCTAGTCTCCTGTATGTTCTGACCATGAATTTAGAAAGCATGAGCTAGAAACAAATAAACTTCTACAAAAACCCTAACCATCCTTAAACAGTTTATGAAACCCTACCCCTAACCCTAACCCTAACCCTAACACCAACACCAAATCAAAAGACGCTAATCATGAATCATAAACCACAACCACTTAATTAACCACACAAACAACTTTCCTACCGATATTAACGACCAATTGAAAATGTTACTAAACAATATAACACAGATAAACTCATCATTAACATGATGAGGTATGTGACAGCTAGATCAGCCAACACACCACGATTACATTCACAAACAACAAATCATATCAGCAAATCAAAATCAACAAGCACAAAACCAAGCTAAAACCAAACCAAACTCCGTAAACTACAACCCCAAATTTATCTACCATCAATCAATCAATCAAGAGAGTTGGTGAGACAAAAGCAGTTGGATCTGACATTTAAAGCACGAATGGTGATAAAAATGAGTGAACTCACCGGTGAGGGGGGAGAATCGCAGAGTAAAATCAAGCCATTTTGAGGGTTTGAGATAAGATGAGATGAGGGTAGAGAGGGGATGGAGAAAGAGGAAAGTGAAATAATGAAGACCACCACCAACAAGAAGGAGGCTTTAGAAGCAAATACACTCTTTTTCTTACACATTTCGCTTCTACCAGACTCATCTAGGCTATCAAGAATGTTGCTGACCTCCTAAAACTCTAATTTTGTTCTTCAATCTGAAGACTATGAAATGCTTTCTTCCTTGTTCTGTTCTCCACAGGTAAGTCTCCATCTCTTCTCTGCAATTGTTTTGGCTCCCTCTCTCTCGCGGGCCTCTCATTATAATAATCAAGTACAGTGGATGAATACTTGTTTGTTAAACCCTAAGATGTATAATAAGTAGAGATTAGAGAAACTTACCGTTCATTTCCTCCGATACTCACTTCAGCCGGAAACCGCAATTCATCATTAGGAAGTGTCAACGGTTGCGGCACGGCGGACGATGACCAGTGCTCCAGCAGTGTTTAGGGCTTGTAAAGGCTGAACCCCATCAGCATGCGAGAGAAGACCTTATTTGAGAGAGAGAGTGCGTGCGACAGAATAGACTGAACAAATTTGTGATTTGAATTTTGAAATCAGAATGTTGTTTGGTGGGGGTTTTTTAAACAAGCTGGGATTTCAAGCTTTGTGAGTAGTACTTTGTGCTATAAGAGTTGTAAAACTCTTAAATTTAAGAGATTTAGTGAAATGACTATCTTACCCTCCCCAAATGCTTGTTAATATTGTATAGATATATCTTTGGTGTTTAAATTTCTATGTGTTATGTGTTAGATAAGATTTGTTTTAAAAAAAATTTAATTATTAATTATAATTAACTATAATGAATCATGCCGCTAAAAAGAAACACTCGTCCTGTACGAAGAACAGCACAAGTTGGACGACCTAGAACCCGACTTGGGGAAGAAAGACCTGTGAATAATAACACAAATGAGGATGAAAGGATCTCTCAACTAGTAGCTCAACAAATAGAGGCTACATTACCTACTCTGATAGTCCAACTACAACAGAATCTGAACTTTGGAACCATATCACACCAAAATGAAAGACTAGAAAATGTTAATCCAGAGGAACAACAAGAGGAAGAAATCTTAAATGGAGTAACAAAAGGATGCTCTTACAAGACTTTTATGTCATGCAGACCCTGAGAATTTGATGGAAGAAGAGGAGTTGTACAAGCCGTACGTTGGTTAGATGAAATTGAAGCAGTCTTAGAAATTAGTAACTGTGCCGACAATTATAAAACACTGTTTGCTTCGCGTTCACTTAAAGGACAGGCACAATCCTGGTGGAAAATGGAAATGCAAACTAAAGGTAGGCATGTCATGAATAAGATAAGTTGGGAAGAATTCAGAAACCTGGTAATAGAAAAATACTGTCCTTATAATGAAATAGAGAAATTAGAAACTGAATTCCTGGCAATAGAGATGAGAGGAGCTGCACATCGGGAATATACTGACAAGTATAATGAACTCTCCAGATTAGTGCCACACCTAATAACCCCTGAACCTAAAAGGATAGGAAGGTATATTTGGGGATTAGTACTACAAATAAGGGGATTAGATAAATCTTCGATGCCCAAAACCTTCCAAGAGGCTGTAAGCTTGTCAGGAAGTCTAACAGACGAAATGATAAGAAATGGGTCACTAAGCAATCCAAGGATAGGGGAGAAAAGAAAGTGGAATGATAACCATACAGGAAGGAAATTTGGAGAAAACCCTCAGAAGAAAATGACCCGGCCCCCACAATGAAATTTTCTAAGAGCAGCACAGGAAAAGAAAACCCAGACAGAAGGACGACCATGGTGTAGTACCTGCCAAAGATATCATCACGGAAAATGCATGATAGTAATTTGCTATAATTGCAAAAAGAAGGGACACATATCCCGAGACTGCAGGAATCCTACCAACCCCAAACCTGTCTGTTACCAATGTGGAAATGAAAATCATTTTCGTAATGAATGTCCACAACTGAAAGGTAAAGCTCCAGCTAACCAGAACAACCCTCATGGGAGAGCTTTTGTAATAAAAGATGAGGAGGCTTGGCAGGAACCAGAAGTAGTTACGGGTACGTTCCTTATCAATAATCACTACGCAATAGTATTATTTGATACAGGAGCAACTCGTAGTTTCATTTCGAAAACATTTAAATTATACCTGGCAAGATGGGCGGGTCGGGTTAGGTCGGGTGCTAGGTCAGAATAGGTTTGGGTTAGGATGGGTTTGGGTCAGAATGGGTTTGGGTCAGAATGCACTAATTTAAAAATGGGTTAGAATGGATTCGGTTCAGGATGGGTTTGGGTCAGGATGGGTCGGGTCAAAATGGGTTTAGACTAAAAAAAACCACATGGATTAACAATTCCATACACAGATCAACCCAACGTAGCGGGCAACCACGTTCTAATGAAAGAAAAAATATAATTAAGTATTATTCTAATACCTTAAGTAGGGTTGTTTAAACCGCTCGCTGCTCGCTCGGTGTTCGTTCAAAATTTGCTCGAAAAATGTTCGTTTGAATTTTTGCTTGAAAAATACTCGTTCGAATTTTTGCTCGAAAAATGCTCGTTCGAATTGTTGTCCGAAAAATGCTCGTTCAAATTTTTGCTCGAAAAATGTTCGTTTGAATTTTTGCTCCAAAAATGCTCGTTTGAATTTTTGCTCGGTCGTAAACAAGTCGATCGACTCAGATCGGTTTGTAAATGAGCCAGCCATAAGCAAAGGTCCGTTCAGTTCGGTTCGGATTGAATTAATGTGTTTTTTATCGTTTATACGTAGCACTCTAATAGATTTGATAGTTTTATACAAATATATAATTATATTTATGCATAACTGATCACTCAACCTGATGAAGAATTCTATATTAAACATAAAAGTGAAATCTTAAGCCGTTAAAAAGATATTTTTTAGATCATCTCCCGCTCTCACCGTCATCGTTATCTGCAATATGTTCTTCGCCTTATCGGATACAACCTTAACTTCATCGTCAGCCACAACGTATTGTTATTCATGAAAATATTATGTAATAAAATGTGGCTTAATTTTAAGTCATTAAACTTTATTCGCTGAAGTATAAATCGTATGACACATAAAATAACTGAGTTGTATAAATTGTTTTTTGCTCGTTTGCGCTCGCTCGACTCTCGCTCGAAAATTTAAGGCTTGAAAAATGCTCGTTCGATTTTCCGCTTGGTTGTAAACGAGCCGATCGGCTCGGCTCGGTTTGAAAACGAGCCAAGCTTGAGCAAATGTCCGCTCGGTTAGGCTCGACTTGGCTCGTGAACAACCCTACCTTAAGGTATAACTAGACAAACGCATTTAAAATTAAACTTCAAGCAAATATTTATAAAATAAAAATAAAAAATTATAAGCTACGTGGTGATGGTAGACGTGGGTTGTGCATGTATATTGTGGTCTTTTACGACGCCCGTTTGCCAACCCGTTCATCTCATATGACCCGTAAACCGATCTTGACCATTTCATAAATCCAATATGTTTATCGCTATCACTTAGATGTGAGACTATGTGTGGATTTTGGAGAAAAAATAAGATGAAGAAAGATGGGTTATGAGAAAATCTAATTAACCCATCCTGACCTGTTCCTTGTTTTTTATGACCCATCTTGACCCGTTCCTTGTTTTTTATGACCCATCTTGACCCGTTGATAATTTTTTCTAGATTTAGAGTTCCCCAACTTGACCCTCTTAAAAATATAGTTTAACCCAATCTAACCCATTACTTAATTATTACTACCCAAATCAACCTAAATATACACTCTTGGGTCAAAATTGCCAGGTCTAATTTAAATCATTGCTTAATCAAACCCCTGAGAAATTGAATCACAAATTCATGATAGAATTAGCTGATGGTAAAATAATTGAAGTCTGTGAGATTATTCCTAACTGCATCTTAACCCTAGACGATTACTGTTTTGATATATATTTGATTCCTTTTGAGTTAGAAGGTTTTGATATTGTTGTGAGTATAGATTGGTTAAGTACGAATCATGCTGAAATTATATGTGGTAAGAGAATGATAAAAATCCCTCTGATTAAAGAAAATAGAACTCTCTGTATATACGGTGAAAAGCCTAGTGGTATTATGAAAATAATTTCGTGTAAGCAAACACAAAAATGCTTAAGAAAGAAATGCTTAGCTTTTCTGGCTCATATAGTTGATACAAAGCTAGATAAGGACAACCTTAATAGTGTTCCGATTATAAATGAATACCCTGATGTTTTCCCTGATGAGTTACCCGGATTGCCACCCCTCGCCAAGTGGAGTTTAAAATAGAATTAGTCCCGGGAATAGCCCCAATTGCTAAAGCACCATATCATTTAGCACCAACAGAAATGAAAGAACTAATGAATCAATTACATGAATTATTGGATAAGGGATTTATACGTCCTAGTGTATCACCTTGGGGAGCACCAGTTCTTTTTGTCAAAAGGAAAGATGGAACTTTTAGGATGTGTATTGATTATAGAGAACTCAATAAAGTTACCATAAAGAATAGATAATCCACACCCTAGAATTGATGACTTATTTGATCAATTGCAAGGATCTAGTTATTTTTCCAAAATAGACTTAAGATCCGGATATCATCAGTTAAGGGTACAAGAAGAGGATATACCAAAAATTGTATTTAGAACTAGGTATGGTCACTATGAATTTCCGGTAATGCCATTTGGGTTAACTAATGCTCCAGCAGTATTTATGGACTTAATGAATAGAGTGTGCAAACCCTATTTGGATAAATTAGTCATAGTATTCATAGATGATATTATGATGTAATCCAAAATAAGGAAGACCATGAGCAACATTTGAGACTAACCTTGAATTTACTACAAAAAGAAAAATTGTATGCAAAATTTTCAAAATGTGAATTTTGGAAGAGAGAAGTGCAATTTTTAGGACATGTAGTCAATCAAAAGGGAATACAAGTAAATCCAGCAAAAATTGAAGCAGTAAAGAAATGGGAAATTCCAAAGACGCCAACTGAGGTACGACAATTCTTAGGTTTGGCAGGGTATTATAGAAGATTTATAGAGAATTTCTCTAGAATAGCTCAACCCTTGATAGAGCTAACTCAAAAAGATAAAAAGTACATATGGGGAGAAAAACAAACTGAAGCCTTTGAACTTCTCAAGAACAAGTTATCTAGTGCTCCTATTTTAGCATTGCAAGAAGGAACAAGTAATGTTGTAATATACTGTGATGCATCATGTCAAGGTTTTGGATGTGTTTTAATGCAAAAGGACAAAGTAATTGCATATGCATCAAGACAACTTAGAGGCAGTAAGAAGAATATACTACACATGATCTAGAAGTAGGAGCAGTACTATTTACCCTAAAGATTTGGACACACTACCTGTATGGAACTAAGTGTACCATTTATACAGATCATAAAAGTTTGCAACACATATTTGATTAAAAGATGTTAAATACGAGACAAAGGAGATGGGTAGAACAACTAAGTGACTATGACTGTGAAATTAAGTATCACCCAAGAAAAGACAATGTAGTGGCAGATGCTTTAAGTAGAAAAGAAAGTGCTAAACCATTACGAGACCGTGCTATGAGAATAGGAATACAATCAGATTTGATGAATCAAATTTGGGAAGCTCAACAAGAGGATAGATTGAAGATCAAAGGACAAATAAAAGAACAGGAAAAGGAGCGGATGGAATTCTGAGATTTAAAGGAAGAATTTGGGTACCGGAACACACTTTGCTTAGGAAAACTATCCTACAAGAAGTACACAAGTCAAAATATTCTATGCATCCAGGAAATAATAAGATGTACAAGGATCTGAAAAGTCAATATTGGTGGCCAAGTATGAAAAGGTCAGTCGGAGAATATGTAGAAAAATGTGATATATGTTCTAGGGTAAAAGCTGGGTATCAAAAACCATCAGGATACTTGCAACAACCAGAGATTCTAGAATGAAAATGGGATCAAATTACTATGGATTTTGTAACCAAGTTACCAAAAACCTCAAGTGGTTATGACACAATATGGGTGATAGTAGATAGATTAACTAAGTCAGCACATTTCTTACCTATAAGAGAAGACTACAAGATAGAAAGACTAGCTAGAATTTACGTGAAAGAAATTGTGTCTAGACATGGAATACCTGTATCAATTATATCAGACAGAGACAGTAGATTTACTTCAAGATTTTGGCAAACATTACAAAAGGCCTTAGGAACCCAAGTGAATATAAGTACAGCTTATCATTCACAAACTGATGGACAAAGTTAAAGAACAATACAAACACTAGAAGATATGTTAAGAGCTTGTACTATAGATTTTGGTGGGAATTAGGATACTCACTTACCATTAATTGAATTTTCAAACAATTACAGTTATCACTCTAGTATTGGATTAGCTCCATTTGGAGCCTTGTATGGAAGAAAGTGTAGACCACCCTTGTGTTGGAATGAAATAGGTGACAGACAACTTACAGGCCCTGAATTGATACAAGAAACATCTGATAAGATCACTGAAATTAAAAATAGATTGAAAGCAGCCCGTGGTCGACAGAAAAGCTACACAGATAAGCGAAGAATGCCATTGGAATTTCAAGTTAGAGATAAAGTCTATCTAAAGGTATCACCCACAAAAGGAATTTTCCGATTTGGAAAGCCTAGTAAGTTAAACCCTAGGTATGTTGGTCGATTTAAAATCATTGATAGGATTGGCCCTATAGCATATAACTTAGAATTACCTCAAGAGCTAAGTGAAGTACATAACACTTTTCACGTATCCAACTTAAAGAAATGTCTAACGGAGGAGGCATTAAAGATATCAGTTTAGGAAGTCAAAATATATAGGAAACTTCATTTTGTGGAAGAACCAGTAGCCATTATAGACAAGGAAGTAAAATGATTAAGAAAGAATAGACTCCCTATAGTAAAAGTTAAGTGGAATGCAAAGAGAGGACCAGAATACACATGAGAAAGAGAAGATGAAATCAAAAACAAATATTCTCACTTGTTCAGAGTTGGTAATCAGATAAGTTCTACTCGATTTTAGGAACTACTCTCAAATGAATTTCAGGACGAAATTCTTTTAACAGGGGGAGAATGTGACAACCCTAAAATTAAGGTTAGATACACCTTAAAGATTTTTACGTGTTAACTATTATGTGACCAACTTGTTATGATTTATTTATTTTTTTTTCATGTGTATGTGTGTATGATGTACGTATGCATGCTTGCATGCATGCGAATTATGTATACATGGACACACTTTTACGTGTGCATGTATAAATAATGTTACCAAATGATGTTTAAACCTAAAATACATTATCATTATAAGATAAAATGTACCATATCACAACTCAACCAAACAACACAAATCCAATGAAACATTAAAGGTACTTTAACATCAAAACAAAACTAAGAAAACCTTGAACACCTAAAACATCAACCTAAGTAAAACTTAATGTATCAAACTCGGATCATTAAGCTAACAACTCATCCGATTAAGCATCTAAACTTGACTAAACTTGCATTAAGTGAACTAGTGACTCATGCACCTCTTGGTTCGACACCTAGCACCAAGGAGTTCCAAGAACTTGCCACCTAGCACCTAGTGTCCAACTAATCAAGGCGATAATTGCCTAATCACCACCCTTTGATCCTAGACTAATCATGACCAAATCTCCACCATTTACACCACCTCTCGGCTGAGGGACATAACCACACTTCCATCGACCACCACCACCTTTCAAACTCTCGGTTTCTTTGAACACCACTTTGGTCCCTTAAACACAACCGGATACCACCAGCTCCATACACTCTCAAACTCTCGGTTACCACCTTTCTAGCTCTTGGGTTTCATAAAACAACCACTTATCACCACCACTCTCGTCACCCTTGGTTAACATAGTCACCAAACCGGAGATCAAGATTTGGAAGTCAAGACCCTACTCGATTCATCAAGGCAAGAGGAACGTGTATCAAACACCTTTTCACCCTCTCCCTCTGTCAAAATCAAGGTTCTAGCTTTAAACTGTTTGTTAATTAGATTACCAAATTGTATGTGTTTGATAAACACATGTAAAACAACCCTTGTAATATAATGATATAAAAAGTTTTGCATCATAACTTTATTAAACTATGTTGTTCTGATCAAATCTCTAAGAAAAAGGTTTAACAAAGTCTAAAAACTCAATAAATTATGAAAATAATCAAAAAAGGGTTGAATTATGGTGTAAAATCTTGTTAAATTCAATTATATATTTAAATGACTACGATTGTGGGAGTAAACATTAGAAAACATTTAGAAAAATTTTGAATTATTATTCTGTAAATTTTGGTAAAAATATAATAAGTAAAATAATTTATATAAATTATCTAAGTAAATTAAAAGAAATTAGCAATTGGAAGAACCGAAACAGGTAAAATTCTAGAAACATTATATAATGATTCACATGTATTACACGATACAATCAAATAGAAAGCCCCAAGGGCGCCATATATTAAATAAATCAAAATCAATAAAATAAGTAAATAAAAATGAAGTAGAAGAAGGATCAAAACCCTCCACACCCCATGATGGCTTGTTTAGAGATGTTTTCGCTGGTATTGGCCCAGAGCCACAAATGCCCTTCACTCGGAGTTCGCTCCCAGAAATATAGCCAACCCTGCCCCCTCACGTCAATCCCACGAGCCTCGAGTAAATAGCTCTACGAATGAATGGATTGGCTGATTCTTCAAAATCAATCGGTTCGGACCTCCACTTAGTTTCACCAAGCTCCAGAATTAATTTTGGAATTTAATTCCTTTTTATGACTAAGATATGTATTTTTATATGATCTGTAAAGGAAAAATCAAAAGAAATACTTAAACAGTATGATAAATATCGAAAAATTCACCTAAATTATAATGGTCTGAACCTAACACAATATATAAGTTTCATAATTTTTGGATTTGTATAGCTATTTTTGCTAAATTTCGGGATTATTTGGAAAATTACAGAAAAAGACCTACTGTGAATTAGATATCAAAAAATGTATGAGGTGATATAAATTATTGGTACAACATTCTAGAAAAATTTGGGAATTTATGGACGGCAGTAACTATTTTTGATGATTTATGGTAAGTTTGTAATAATTTTAACAAATTATCTAAAATAAAATGGAAGTTGGAATTTTTATATGATTAGTGATATTATTTGATGATGTTAATATTAAACTTTTGGAAACTTTAGATAAAATACTTCCATCTGAGATTCTGAAAATATTAAAGAAAATCATGTATCTAACTTATAATTAATTTTATAGGTTATCGCTGGAAATAAAGGTGAGGCTAATATAAATTATTGGTACAACATTTTATAAATTACTTCCAACCAATATAAATTATTGGTACAACATTTTATAAATTACTTCCAATTTTACGATTGATGCATTATTATGAAAATTTTGAGATATACTTTTATTTATGATACATCCATTAATTCGGATGTGGAACCGTTGGATAATATAGGTAGCGCTACTTAGGAAAATATTTCCTGCACCAACAGGATGAGTGTTGTGATGCTATATTATCTGATTTTATGAATTATGTTGTGATAGTTGTGAATTATCAGATTATTAAGTAAGGTTTGGTTGTATTTGATGCATAAAATATATTTTGTTTCGAATTAAACCTATGATCTCATCAACTTTATGTTAACTATTTTGAGTATGCTTTTTCAGGTAATCTAACAATATAGAGTTCTCTTTTGATGTTTATAATCGCTGGGGAGAAGTGGTGGGAAGAGTTTGTGTGAACTTGACTGTTAATATCTATGATTTCAGTGTTACGGTGGATGCTCATTTCCATCGACTCTGAAGATGTAGTAGTTAAATAATATGTGTGTAATAGGATTATGTCAAATTTTGATTACTTATATACGATGTAATCCTAACTTAAACTATCTTGGGATAAATTAATGTATTATGTTATGTTATGATATGTTTTGATGTATTAAAGTTTACTTCTTTTAATCGATGCGTTCTGAACAAGCAAGTCACATCCAAAACGCTTCACGCTTCCACCGAGATGTGACATAGATACACACGGGTGTTCAAAATGAACTTTGTAAAAATGATTTTATATACATTTTCAGCGCCAAAGAATTAAAACAAGTAAAAATACGGGGTCTAGAACTCACCTTTGCTACTCTCAAGTCTCAACTCCAAGTCTTGAACTTCCCAAAGGATTCAAACACCTAGAAACCCACAAAACACACATTCGAACACATATAAACACATATAAGCACTTAACCAAGGCTAATTCTAGCCAAGAACAACTTAAAAACACTAAATCTTTACCTTAACTTTGACTTCTTCTTCTTGTTCTTCAAATATACAAGAGCTTCTGCTCTTTCTCTCTCTAAAATCGACAGAGAGGTGAAAAGTAGCATGGCATGGGCGGCCATGCCACTTTTGTACAAAATTATATAAGATTTTGTACTTTGGACATGTTTAACCCCTCAGTTTAGGTTAAATTACATTTCTTTCTTTTTATTATTCTTTTACAATCTTTTTAAAATTATCTGGGTGTTACAAGTCCACCCCCCTTATATAGGTTTCATCCCCGAAACCTGTTATTCTTCGAATAGTTGTGGGTAATGTTGCCTCATTTCCTCCTCAGTCTCCCACGTAGAGTCGGAACCCCTCCGGTGCTTCCACTACACGCGTACTAGTGGAACTACTTTATTCCTTAGTTTCTTTTCTTTCCGATCGATGATCACCACTGGTTACTCTACATAGTTAAGCCTTTCATCCACCTCGATATCCTCCAGTGGTACAACCATGTCTTCATCAGCTAAGCACTTTCTCAGATGAGATACATGGAATGTGGGATGAATTCCACTTAACTCTTCTGCCAATTCAAGTCGATAGGCCACCTCCCCTACTCGTGTGATGATTTGGAAAGGTCCTATGTATCTCGGGCTTAGCTTACCTCGTTTCCTGAATCGGATGATCCCCATCCAAGGTGAGAACTTCAACATAACTCGGTCGCCAACCTTGAATTCTATTGGTCTATGCCTTTTGTCAGCATACGACTTTTGCCTATCTTTCACCGCCTTCATGAAGGCTTTGATCTTTTCTAACTGCTCAGTCGAAGCCTCGATCACCTCGACACCTCCCAGCTCTTTCTGCCCAATGTCTCCCCAACATACGGGCGTCCTACACATTCTTCCGTATAGCATCTCATATGGTGGCATGCCAATACTGGCTTGATAAGCCGAAAATCGATCATGCACGCTCGAAGCATGTTCTCGAGTGTCTGGATCGTCCTCTCATACTGACAGTCCGTCTAGGGATGATAAGCCATACCAATGTGTAGCCTCGTCCCTATCATGGAATCTCTTCCAGATCTTCGATGTGAGTCAAGTGTCACGATCCGACACGATAGACACCGACACACCATGACGAGCTATAGTTTCCTTGATGAACAAATCTGCCAGTCTCTCGAATGAATACGTCTCGCGGATTAGTAGGAAGTGAGCACTCTTCGTCAAATGATCAACTATCACCCATATAGCATCATACCCTTTCGGGGTACGTAGTAACTTCGTAATAAAGTCCATGGTGATATGCTCCCACTTCCACTCGGGTATATCCAACAGTCGGATTTTCTCGTACGGCTTCTGGTGTTCTGCCTTCACTTGTAACAAGTAAGGCACTTACTCACGTAATCTACCACGTCACGTTTCATACCTGGCCACCAGTTGTCCTTCTTCATGTCTTGATACATCTTGGTGGCACCGGGATGAATGGAGTATCAAGTCTTGTGAGCTTCATCCATGATTCGCCCTCGCAGATCTCCATAATGAGGGATCCACATTCGTCCAAAGCGGGTTTTAACCCCGTGGGTGTTTTCTCCTAGTTCTGCGACTAGGCCTCTCATTCGTTCAGAGTTGAGACGATCTTCTTACAACACCACATTCTGAAATTCTTTCACTTGAGTCATCACGTCCGAGGTCATCACTAACTGATACGCCTTCACCTGAATCGGCTCGGGTCTCTCTTTTTGGCTAAGGGCATCGGCCACCACGTTGGCCTTGCCCGGATGGTAGTGGATCTCACAATCATAATCTTTGATGACCTCTAACCATCTCCTTTGTCTCATGTTGTGATCCTTTTGTGTAACACCCGGTTATTTTAAGAAGTTGTAAAAAAAGAATAAAAGTGGAAAATACAATTTAACCCAAGTTAAGGGGTTAAATGTGTCAAAAGTACAAAATAATATATTATTTTTTGTACAAAATGGTGGTATGGCTGCCCATGTTTGCTACACAACACCTTTTCAACCGATTTTAGTGAGAGAAAGCGTAGAGAGTTCAGGTTTTTGAAGAAGAATAAGGAGAAGTCGAATTTAAGGTAAGAATTTGATGATTTTTAGGTGTTCTTGACTGATTTTAGTTCTAATTTATACTTATGTATGTGTATGTGCGTTTGTGCGTGTGTGTTTTGGTGGGTCTTAGGTGTTTGAGCTGATAGCAAACGGGTTTGAGGGAAGTTATACCCAAAGTTGCATAAGGTGAGTTTCTAGGACCCTTTTAACATGTTTTTAAAAATTTTGGGGCTGGAAAATGCATGTAAACCTGTTTTATGAAAGATGGGTTTTCACTCGTATGTATGTGTGTGTAAATGTGTATGTGGGTGGGTGTAAATTTGGGATATATATATATATATATGTGTGTGTGTGTGTGTGTGTGTGTGTGTGTATGTACCTGTTATGATGCTTATAATGTTAATACTAAGTTTAGATCATGATATAAGATGATTTGGGACTGATTTATGTTAATTTAGTAAGAGTTAGTTGCCCAAACGTCCAAACAGTGGCCCATGCGCCAACGGTTAAATTTACTAAGGTGCTGTTTGTTTTTTAGAAAAAGAGCTTCTAAAGCTCTTTTGTCTGCTCCAAAAAGAGGCGGGCAGATGTTTGAGGTCTGCAGAGTGTTTGTTTTTTTGAAGACGTTTCATTAAAAAACGTCTGCGTGACCTCTTCTTGGAGAAGAGGGGGAACAATGTCTTCACACCTCTTCTAACCTCTTCACAGTTCATTTCAGTCCTGGAGAAGACCAAAAACCGCTATCATCGCCGGCCACCTAATCGCCGGCCACCCCATCGCGGGCCACCCTATCGCCGACCACCTCTTCGTCGGCATCCCTTGCTCGACCGTCCCTTGCTCAACCGCTAGTTCCTGCAAAATGGGAGTCAAAATTCAACACACAATCTCCTTCCATATGCTAAATCACCATCAAATCATCAACGATGTCATCAATCTAAAACAAACCCAACACAAATCATCTTACAAAACACCGATTTAAAGATTCAAAGTGTCTAAATTAACAAAATCACAGAGACCCAAGTGATGAAATTGGAAGATAATTGAAACCCAGATGAGAAAACTAACCTTGAGCAGGGGATGTGGATCTGCGGAGTGATCGGTGAGTTGGAAAATAGGGGTGGAAGAAGCTTCTTCGAATTGGGGGTGAAGCATCTTATATTAGATTTTATATAAAGGATGTTGTTTTTCAAACTATCAATTTGTACACGTTATGATATGTAAAATCAAAATTGAAAACACACCAAAGATTGTAATTTGTCGAACCTTGAGTTTTTAGCACTTGTAACTTAACTTGTATTTGTATGATTTTTATCTATATTTTAATGTTAAAGTATTTTTTAAAGTTTAAAAATTAGATTTACTTTAATTACAGAATATTTTAACTGTCTGCAGATATTAAAAAACAAACAGTCTTATTTTTTGCAGACTGCAGACGTTTGGTCCACCTCTTCTACTGCAGATGTCTGCAGATATGGTCCGCAGACTGCAGACGTTTTACCTCCTCAGAAACAAACAGCACCTAAGTGTTCCCAACCTCCCAGAAATCCCAAACGTCTGAACAGTACCCAACCGCCTAGATGTCCATGCGTCTAAGTCAGGCCCATGCGCCTGAATAGTACCCAAGCGTCTGGAATACTGCCCAGAATGACTAACTGTTGGGCCAAGCACCCAAATAGTGCCCATGCGCCCAAATAGTGCCCATACGCCCAAATAGTGCCCATGCGCCCAAATAGTGCCCATGCGCCCAAATAGTGTCCATGCGCCCAGAACCTTTCCATGCGCGTAAGTGTTCCCATGCGTCTAGGAGGTCGAGCGCCTGCATAGTGCCCATGCGCCTGCATAGTGCTCATGCGCCTAAAAACTTAGAAGTATTTTTAAGAGGTTTTAACAGGAAGATCTATTTTTCTATAACAAAATATGTTATATGAATGTGTTAACAGCCCGACCCCAGCCAGGGCCGTTGCCCCTTGGACCCCACTAGGGGCTGCCGCCCCTAGAACCCCGCTGTCAGGGGCTGCCGCCCCCGAACCCCCACTGTCCCATGGAGGCTCGGTCATGTTCTGAGATGACTTGTTAGGTATGTGTATGTGTATGTGAATGGATGATACATCATGTTTATGATGATGTATGATGATGTTATGATTATGTATGATATGTTTTCTTATGCTCCTTATTATGTATTATTCCGCGACCTACGTATTATGAGTATGAGATGAACATGAAGTATTATGTAACGTAAAGCGGAAGTTAATGTTAATGATATGAGAAGCACAAAGAAATAATGAATTGTCACATCCCTGCGGAAGCGTGAAGCGATAATTGGGTGTGACTTGTTTGTTCAGAACCCAATTGATTACAAAAAATTTAAATCACAATAATATGAAAATATAAAACACATACTTCATATATATATATATCATAATTTGGATTACATCATTACATATAAGTCAAAATTTGATATAACCCTTATTACAACATATTATTTAGCTAAGATCTTTATGTACGATGAAAATGCGCATCCACTACCACGCTGCCATCGTAGATATTAACTGTTAGGCTTACACATACTCATCCCACAACTTCACCCCATCCATTGTAAACATCAAAGGAAAAGTCTTTATTATTAGTCATTTTCACCTGAAAAAGCATACTCAAACAGTCAACATAAAGTTGGTGAGATCATAGGTTTATATCCAGACAAAACATTTTATTGATGCACCAATTACAACCAAACCTACTCACACACATAATCATACTGTCACGAAACAATTCACAAGATCAGATAATATTACATCTCAACCCTTATTCGGTTAGGTGCAAGAAAATGGCATCACAACACTCATCCTGTCGGTGCAAATATTCTCCTAAGTAGCGCTACTAATAATATCAGACGGTTCCTCATTCGAATTAATGGTTGTTTCACAAATGACAATAAGTCTCAGAAAATTTTTAAAAATAATGCATCAACAAAAACAGTATGCTTTTCCCCCAAAAAAACTTTACAAATACCAAAAGTTCAAAATGGGGCTATGAGTCTCACCGTTTCTCCAAATTGTAACCTATAAAATAATTCATAAGTTAGACATAAATTTGTAAGGCCCCCTTCCCAGGCACCTCACAGTTGGTCGTCATCACACATAAAAATACATTTGATATAAACATAATAACATAACGCAGTGGAATTTATAAAGTTGGTCATTCTCATTTCATCATGAAAGCTTTTACAATGCATTACATCGTGATTTAATTACAAAATACAAGCCTTCTTTATAATGCCTAACTTTTACTATGATTGTTGCTGAAGCATATGAAACCGAGGATTTCTTAAGTAATCCCGTTTATGTGAATCCTCAACAATCTTAGGGTCATAAACAGTGACCTCTAGTATAAGAACATAAAATTCTTCATCATAAAGAAGATTTCTTAAATAATCCTGTTTATCAGGATCTTCAAGAAATCTTGCACTCGCATGCAACATAATGTGTTGCGCGCATTATGGGCCCACAACACATTGCGTGGCAGCATTATCAAAAGGAGAATGCAATCCCAAAAGAGCTGAGTAGCCGCCTCGTGCCATCCTCAGCAACCCTACCTGCCAACTGGAAACACATAAAAGTCAGCGTTGCTGAGTGAGTTCTAGTTTTATATGTGGTAAAACACTTTCTATATGTAGTATATAAAAATACTCTTTTCTGTAAAATACTATATTGTACTGTATATGCGAGCACGCATCAACTGTGTGAACAAATAACGTTCGTTCTTTGTACTATATGCCTTGTTTGTAAACTTTATCTTTATGTTTCACTTTCTGTATGGACCAGTGAGCGATACCCCAACTATATGCTCTATGGGAAAACGGATGACGGGCCATCTATATCCCCCGAAGGGTCAACTGTATTCCCCCGAAAGGGCTATGTGTATCCCCCGAAGGGTCAACTGTATTCGCCCGAAAGGGCTCTGTGTATCCCCCGAAGGGTCAACTGTATTCCCCCGAAAGGGCTATGTGTACTGTGTACAAGGCCGGCCCGATCATCCGGGGCACGCCACAAAGGTCCAGCCAATCTTAATTGATTGACCCTGTGTGCGTCAATGGGTAGCTAGCCCGCAACACAGTTGAGCTAACGACACATAGTCGTGTAACTCCTATAAGCTTGCAAGACTTGTTAACTTTTATTAATGTTCCTTCACTTTCTTTATTACTCTTTCACTGTACTGTACATAATACTTTCATTTCATCTATTAGTGATAACATGTAAAACTGTGGAAAGATAAGCATGCATCTAATCGAGGAACATCGGTATTTACAAATCATCAGTCATTACTATCATATAAGGCTACATCATACTTAGCCTACATACATCATACATACTCTTCCCTCCACGTTCACACCAGCCCTATTTGGGCGATTGAACCTACTCCAGTCGCATGGCCTCCATGCGACTGGGTCATGCGAATGGGCATACAGTCATGCGGATGGACTTCTATCGTACGAATGAACCCTATGCGAATGGGTATCTATGCGACTGAAACCTCAGTCGTGCGTCTATACTACTATGCGAATGGACCTATGCGACTGAACCCTCAGTCGTAGGGCTTGTCATGCGACTGAGCCCCAATCGTACGTCTGAGCCTCAATCGTATGATTGAACATCAGTCGTTCCTCAGTCGTGCGACTGGCCCTTCAGTCGCATAACCCTAACTGGGCAGCGACTGAAGTTCATCACGAACAGCAGCCGCGACGCTCGGCTGAAAAACCCTTCTAAACTCCATTCAAGCCCAGGTTAACCCTCCCAAACCTTAGGGAATCATACTAGGACATCATATAAACATGTGTAAGTCCTAAATCATACTTTAAACACATTATCCAAGATTTCACCCAAATGGGTCGAACATACACTTTTACAAAACTAGGGTTTAGATGTGGTCCAGCCCCAAAATCATTTGAAAACATGTAAATGAGGGGTCCTAGAACTCACATTATCAAGGAGAAGATGAAGAGCTTCGATTTGGCTAGCTTCTCGACAAATCTCGTGCCCGAATCACAACGTTCTCCCTTTCTTTCTCTTCTTTCTCTGTGCTCTGGCTCCCTGCCCTTTCTCCCGACTGAAAAATGTAAGTGTTAGGAGGAGAAGAGAACTACTCCTCTTTTATAGGTACAGCCCAGTCGCCCGAAGTCCAGGGGCGACTGGACCTTCATTCGCATGAACACCATGCGACTGGACCTCCAGTCGCAGGAGTTCCATGCGGGTGAACCTTCAGTCGTGCGATTGAACTCCAGTCGTACGGTTGAGCTTCAATCGTTCTTCAGTTGTGCGTTTGAACACCATGCGACTGGAACTCCAGTCGCATGAATCACATGCGACTGAGACTCAGTCGCATACCACTCCAAAAGTCAAACTTCCGGGTGTTACAAGTCCACCCCCTTATTTAGGTTTCGTCCCCAAAACCTGTTATTCCTTGAACAATCGTGGGTAAAGCTGTCTCATTTCTACCTCAGTTTCCCACGTTGATTCAGATCCCTTCCTGTGCCGCCACTGTACGCGCACAAGGGGAACCACTTTATTTCTTAACCTCTTCTTTTTGTGATTGACGATCGCCACTGGTTGCTCTACATAGTTGAGCCGTTCGTCTACTTCAATATCTTCCAGTGGAACGATCAGATCCTCATCGGCCAAACATTTTCTCAGATGAGATACGTGGAAGGTCGGGTGAATTCCACTTAACTCATCTGGTAGATCCAACCTATAGGCCACCTCCCCTACTCGAGCAACAATTCGGAAAGGGCCTATCGCAGACTCAACTTACCCCGCTTCTGGAATCGAATGATTCCTTTCCAAGGCGAGACGGTGTCCTGCATCTCCTTCCGTATAGCATCTCATAGGGTGGCATGCCAATACTGGCATGATAGCTGTTGTTGTACGAGAATTCAGCTAACGGTAGGTGGTCATCCCAAATTCCCCCGAAGTCAATAAAACATGCCCGGAGCATGTCCTCCAAAGTCTGAATGGTCCTTTCAGACTGACCATCAGTTTGAGGATGATACGCCGTGCTAATATGTAACCTCGTCCCCATAGCATCGTGGAATTTCTTCCAGAATTTGGATGTAAACCGGGTGTCGCGATCAGACACAATCGACACTGGTACTCCATGACGAGTCACAATCTCTTTGATGAAAAGATCGGCCAACCTTTCGGACGAATAGGTCTCGCGCATCGGTAAGAAGTGAGCACTCTTCGTCAGACGGTCCACAATCACCCATATAGTATCATACCCTTTCGGGGTACGTGGCAGCTTTGTGATAAAATCCATGGTGATGTGCTCCCACTTCCATTCCGGTATATCCAAAGGTTGAATCTTTCCATACGGCTTCTGGTGCTCGGCCTTCATTTGCAGACAAGCAAGGCACTTACTCACATACTCCACCACGTCACGTTTCATACCCGGCCACCAATAATCTTTCTTCATGTCTTGGTACATCTTGGTAGCACCGGGATGAATGGAGTACCGAGTCTTGTGAGCTTCTTCCATAATCCTTATTCGCAGATCCCCAAGACGAGGAATCCACATACGCCCAAACCGAGTCTTGACACCCAACGTGTTTTCACCCAGTACCACGACCAGACCTCTCATTTGTTCAGAGTTAAGATGATCTTCTTTCAACTCCTCATCTTGGAACTCTTTCACTTGCTTCATCACGTCAGAGGTCATGATCAATTGGTACGCCTTCTCCCGAATTGGCTCGGGCCTCTCTTTTCGGCTAAGGGCATCCGCCACCACGTTGGCTTTGCCCGGATGGTAATGGATCTCATAATCATAGTCTTTTATCAGCTCCAACCATCGCCTCTGCCTCATATTTAAATCTTTTTGCTCGAAGAAGTACTTCAAGCTCTTGTGGTCTGTGAAAATGGTGCACTTCGTTCCGTAGAGGTAGTGCCTCCAAATCTTTAACGCGAAGACCACAGCTGCTAGCTCCAAGTCATGAGTAGGGTAACTAACCTCATGATCTTTCAACTGCCGGGATGCGTAAGCTATAACCTTTCCCCCCTGCATCAACACGCATCCCAATCCCGAATAAGAAGCATCAGAATAAACCACCAGATCTTCGCTTCCCTCGGGTAATGATAGAACTGGAGCTTGGGTCAATCTCGTCTTCAGCTCTTCAAACGCCTTTTCCTGAGCTTGACCCCATACAAACCTCACATCTTTCCGGGTCAACTTGGTTAGTGGAGAAGCGATTTTGGAGAAGTCTTGAATGAATCTTCGGTAATAACCCGCCAAGCCCAAGAAACTTCGGATCTCAGATGGCGTCTTTGGAGACTTCCACTGCATCACCGCTTCCACCTTCACCGGATCAACCATAATCCCATCCGGATTTACGACGTGACCCAAGAATTGAACTTCACGTAACCAGAATGCACATTTGGAGAATTTAGCATACAACTTCTCCCTTCTCAACGTCTCCAGGACTTCGCGAATGTGACCGGCATGCTCAGTCTCACTCTTCGAATAAATCAAGATATCATCAATGAATACAATCACTGATTTATCCAACATCGGCCGGTAAACCATGTTCATCAGATCCATAAAAGCAGCTGGCGCATTGGTCAAACCAAAAGACATGACAAGGAACTCATAGTGACCGTAGCACGTACGAAAAGCTGTTTTAGGGATATCCTGCTCTTTCACTTTCAGTTGATGGTAGCCTGATCGAAGATCTATCCGTGAAAACTAACTAGCACCCTGAAGCTGATCAAACAAGTCGTCGATCCTCGGCAAGGGGTATCTGTTCTTTACCGTCAACTTATTCAACTTGCGTTAGTCGATGCACATCCTCATACTACCGTCTTTCTTCTTTACAAACAGGACCGGAGCACCCCAAGGTGAGATACTCGGTCTAATAAACCCCTTATCCAGCAGCTCTTGTAACTGCTCCATCAACTCTTTCATCTCCGTCGGGGCCAATCGATATGGTGCTTTTGCGACAGGTTGGGCACCCGGTATCAGGTCGATTTGGAATTCGATCTCTCGGTCAGGTGGCAATCCCGATAAGTCTTCGGGAAACATGTCTGGAAAGTCACACACCACAGGGACATCAGATATTTGTGTTGTTGGCATTTCCACATCCTTTACGTAACATAAGAAGGCGCTACATCCACGCCTCATACATTTTCCCGCCACCGCCATTGAGATCACCTTCGGAATCATAGTAACCCGATCGCCATAAACTGTCACTGAACTACCGTCGGGCGCTGTCAAATTGATCATCTTCTTGCGACACACAATGTTTGCCTCAAAATCCAACAACCAATCCATTCCAAGCACCAAATCGAAACCACCCAACGTCATCGCAAACGGTCTAACCGGAAATTTGTGGCCCTCTAATTCCACATCACAACCCTTTATTACCTTGGAAATCCTGGTAGTTTTACCTATAGCAGTCTCTACATCAAACGGTACATCCACACGTCTACTACTAACAGGCAATTTGGCACAGAAAGCGGCAGAAATAAAACTCCTACTGGCACCCGAATCAAATAATACAGAGGCTAAAGTTTGGTTCACCAGAAACGTACCGGACACTACATTGGGGTCCGTCCTAGCCTCTTCTTGCGTCATTGTGAATTCACCGGCGCTTGCTCTCGGACCTTCACTTCCCGTCTTCTTTACCCCTGAAGCCTCAGCCCTGGGCTTCTTACAGTCTCTAGTGATGTGGCCAGGTTGACCACACCTGAAGCATACGTTCATCCCCAGTCTGCATTCCCCACCGTGTTCTGTCCCGCATTTACCACACCTCTTTCCTCCTGAACCCGACGTGACCACCCGGCGGTCATCCACCCGCGTCTTCTTATTACTCGTCGAAGTATCACCTCGACCAAACCTCTTCCCCTGCCAGTTTCTCTCTCCGCCTCCCTTCTTATTACCCTCAGACTTTACCAATGCAGCCCGTTCATCGTATAACCTTCCCGCCAAATCCACCGCCGACCTGAAAGTGCTCGGTCGAGCAGAAATCAAATGCCAACGAATTTCAGCTGGCAGTCCCTGAATGTACCGGTTGATCTTTCGAGACACCGGCGTCACCTGCTCTGGCACCAACCGCGCCATTTCGTTAAACTTGGTGGTGTATTGTTGGTAGGTCATCGTCCCCGCCTCCAACTGCAAGAACTCTCTCTCAACTCTGTCCATTTCCCGACGAGTACTGAACTCTTCGATCACCATTCTTTTTAACTCAGCCCACTTCATCTTCCCTATGGCCCTGCTACCCTCGGCTTGGACTATATTGTCCCACCAGCACAAAGCCGACCCTGTGAAAGAGTGGGTAGCAAACTTCACCTTCTTGTCCTCCTGGCAATCACTACTATCGAAGACAACCTCCATTTCTCACACCCATTGGTGAGCATCAGCAGCAGTACCAGAACCATTAAAAGTCGGGGGCTTGCACCTCATAAATTCCCCGTAGTTACAACCCCGTGTTGTCTCTCGTACCGGCTCCTCCTCCTCTTCCTCATTTTTAGATAGAACCGTTTCCAGCTCTTGTTGTTCCTGCCTTCCTGAGGACCGTTCCTCTCCTTTATTTTGCCTTCCCTGACGGCCTTAATTACCTCGGTCACCACAGACGGTAAGATCGTCTGCATGACCTGATGTACCTCCACACCACTGCCTCTTTTACCAAGGCTCTTAAGTTAGCGCTCTCATCTACCCCCTCCTGATGAGGGGTCTCAGTTTTCTCGTGAACCACCTTCTCTACTCTAGGTCTTCCTCTTGTGGCTCGTGGTTCAGCACCACGTCCGCCACCACCTCCACCCCGGGAAGCTTTGGAAGATCTACCACCAGCCATTCTCTACCTCACACTAAAAGATTCAAACACCAACACGGTCATTCAAGGAAATAGCTCAATTTATGTCAAGTATAGTAAGTCCCTAATTACAGTGGCCAGTTGTGATTAGCCACTTACTTTACTCTTCGCACCCCGAGCATTACCTGTCCTGACTACATTAGTATCTAAGTCTAACAGTACACATAAACACATATCATGCGCACATAATCATGATTAACTTTAAGAAAATACCTGATGGCACGCAACTACTCAGATGGCATTCTTTCTTTTTTTTTTCTGTCCCATTTTCAGTTTAAGTTTAGGTTTATTTTGAAAATTTACCCGTTTCACTTAAACTTTGGCTCTGATACCAACTTGTAAGGCACCCTTCCCAGGCACCTCACAGTTGGTCGTCATCACACATAAAAATACATTTGATATAAACATAATAACATAACGTAACGGAATTTATAAAGTTGGTCATTCTCATTTCACCATGAAAGCTTTTATAATGCATTACATCGTGATTTAATTACAAAATACAAGCCTTCTTTATAATGCCTAACTTTTACTATGATTGTTGCTGAAGCATATGAAACTGAGGATTTCTTAAGTAATCCCGTTTATGTGAATCCTCAACAATCATAGGGTCATAAACAATGACCTCTAGTATAAGAACATAAAATTCTTCATCATAAAGAAGATTTCTTAAATAATCCTGTTTATCAGGATCTTCAAGAAATCTTGCACTCGCATGCAACATAATGTGTTGCGCGCATTATGGGCCCACAACACATTGCGTGGCAGCATTATCAAAAGGAGAATGCCATCCCAAAAGAGCTGAGTAGCCGCCTCATGCCATCCTCAGCAACCCTACCTGCCAACTGGAAACACATAAAAAGTCAGCGTTGCTGAGTGAGTTCTAGTTTTATATGTGGTAAAACACTTTCTATATGTAGTATATAAAAAAACTCTTTTCTGTAAAATACTATACTGTACTGTATATGCGAGCACTCATCAACTGTGTGAACAAATAACGTTCGTTCTTTGTACTATATGCCTTGTCTATAAACTTTA
Source organism: Flaveria linearis (assembly GCA_024085815.1). Lineage (NCBI taxonomy): Eukaryota > Viridiplantae > Streptophyta > Magnoliopsida > Asterales > Asteraceae > Flaveria > Flaveria linearis. The sequence goes on from CM044001.1 coordinate 80,157,112, forward strand.
TCTTTATGTTTCACTTTCTGTATGGACCAGTGAGCGATACCCCAACTATATGCGTGATGGGAAAACGGATGACGGGCCATCTATATCCCCCGAAGGGTCAACTGTATTCCCCCGAAAGGGCTATGTGTATCCCCCGAAGGGTCAACTATATTCCCCCGAAAGGGCTATGTGTATTCCCAGAAGGATCAACTGTATTCTCCCGAAAGGGCTATGTGTACTGTGTACAAGGCCGACCCGATCATCCGGGGCAAGCCACAAAGGTCCTGCCAATCTCAATTGATTGACCCTGTGTGCGTCAATGGGTAGCTAGCCCGCAACACAGTTGAGCTAACGACACATAGTCGTGTAACTCCTATAAGCTTGCAAGACTTGTTAACTTTTATTAATGTTCCTTTACTTTCTTTATTACTCTTTCACTGTACTGTACATAATACTTTCATTTCATCTATTAGTGATAACATGTAAAACTGTGGAAAGATAAGCATGCATCTAATCGAGGAACATCGGTATTTACAAATCATCAGTCATTACTATCATATAAGGCTACATCATACTTAGCCTACATACATCATACATACTCTTCCCTCCACGTTCACACCAGCCCTATTTGGGCGATTGAACCTACTCCAGTCGCATGGCCTCCATGCGACTGGGTCATGCGAATGGGCATACAGTCATGCGGATGGACTTCTATCGTACGAATGAACCCTATGCGCATGGGCATCTATGCGACTGAAACCTCAGTCGTGCGTCTATACTACTATGCGAATGGACCTATGCGACCGAATCCTCAGTCGTAGGGCCTGTCATGCGACTGAGCCCTAATCGTACGTATGAGCCTCAATCGTACGATTGAACATCAGTCGTTCCTCAGTCGTGCGACTGGCCCTTCAGTCGCATAACCCTAACTGGGCAGTGACTGAAGTTCATCACGAACACCAGCCGTGACGCTCGGCTGAAAAACCCTTCTAAACTCCATTCAAGCCCAGATTAACCCTCCCAAACCTTAGGGAATCATACTAGGATATCATATAAACATGTGTAAGTCCTAAATCATACTTTAAACACATTATCCAAGATTTCACCCAAATGGGTCAAACATACACTTTTACAAAACTAGGGTTTAGATGTGGTCCATCCCCCAAATCGTTTGAAAACATGTAAATGAGGGGTCCTAGAACTCACATTATCAAGGAGAAGATGAAGAGCTTCGATTTGGCTAGCTTCTCGACAAATCTCGTGCCCGAATCACCACGTTCTCCCTTTCTTTCTCTTCTTTCTCTGTTCTCTCGCTCCCTGCCCTTTCTCCCGACTGAAAAATGTAAGTGTTAGGAGGAGAAGAGAGCTACTCCTCTTTTATAGGTACAGCCTAGTCGCCCGAAGTCCAGGGGCGACTGGACCTTCAGTCGCATGAACACCATGCGACTGGACCTCCAGTCTCAGGAGTTCCATGCGGTTGAACCTTCAGTCGTGAGATTGAACTCTAGTCGTACGGTTTAGCTTCAATCGTTCTTCAGTTGTGCGTTTGAACACCATGCGACTGGACCTCCAGTCGCATGAATCACATGCGACTGAGACTCAGTCGCATACCACTCCAAAAGTCAAACTTCCGGGTGTTACAAAATTTCTTTAAAATTTTTATAACCTCAGATCTTATTAATTCTTTAAAATTTGACTGTAAAATAGTCAAATAATGTTACCATAAAATTTTCAATATTTATTCTATTATACATAAATAGGTATAATTATTTCAAAGTCTCCATAAATCACCAAAAATAGCTACGGTTATCCAAGAATCAACAAAAATTTACAGAATATTATTTCAACAGTTTAAATCATCCTATAATTTTCTTGATGTCCAAGTCCCAACAGATTTCTTTCTGTAAATCTCACAATATTCCCAAAAATCACTAAAAATAGTTATATATCTCCAAAAATTATGGAATTTATACAATCTTTTGATTTTGTTCCTTTACAGATCACTTAAAAATTCATTTTTCAATAATAAGGAAGTAAAATACAAAATAATTCCTTGAGTTTTTATATCTCAAAAGAGTCATTCTGTGATTTTTCCAGATTTTTCCTAAGTTTATATTCTAAGTTCTTATTGTTTTTTTTGTAGAACCTTTTTATCAAGTTTTATAAAAAAACATGTTTGTTGCCACAATCACATTTTGTTTATTAGGTCAGAAATCCCTTAATATACACGTGAAAAGGTTGAAAACCTTTTGTTATTGCTTGCTATAACCCGAGAGGTGTGACAGTTTTTGAAGCCAAGACCCGAGAGCTGGAATGTGCGGATGAAGGTGACCAAATGAGGGTGTGGAGGTGATTATGCGGTTGTAGTGTTGGCGTTTCAAGGAATTCCCGATGGACAAGTTTGCAAAAGGGTGGAGGTGTATGGTTGTCAAAGGAACCCGAGAGACAAAGGTTGCCAGATGCGACTGGAACTCCGAGTGGTTTGTGTGTGCGACTGGAAGTGTCCGCATAGGGGGGTCCTTATGGCGCTCGGCCATGGTTAGGTAATTATGAGGCTATGCTATAGCCTAGGTGAGTCAAGAGAAGAGGTGGCGGTTTCTATGGTGACTTTAGCCGAGAGGTTACCACCTTGCTTCTATGGTAATGATTGTGGTGATGTGGTGGCGAGTGGTGGTGTGTTGGGCGGTGCTAGGTGGCGAGCTATGGTGGTTGATCACATGTTTATTTTAACTGGGTGGTTTGGTGATTAAAGGAACCGGTTTGTTTAGTTTTGAGGTTAACAATCGGGGGCTTAATGTCTAATGAACCAAGATTTGGTTAAATGGTGTTTAAGGGAATCGGGCTTGATGGTTTAGGGTTAACCATCGAGTGGTTTAATGGTAAAAGAAATCGGGTTTAGGTGTAGCGTTTAGATATATAAGGTTTTTAATGTTTAGTTTTCATGTATCATGATGTTTTGATTTGATGTTTTATGTGTTTTGGTAGATGAGTTTTGGGTTATGATGATCATAACTAATCACAAAGTTAAGTATATACATATGCGTACATGAACCATTATACATGCATGCATGCATGCATGCATACGTACTATATATCATAATATCAAAAGCATACATATACATGCACACGTAAATTTATACATGTAGACGTGCAACGACACAATACACATAACTAACAATAGCAAGGTTCATTTAATTCGACTTGCACGTAAACATGCATACGTAAAACATGTATGTCATATATATAAAACATATATGTAATCAAAAATAGTTATCATATAAGAAATCCTATGTGAATCTTATTTGATTAAATTTTTAGGGTCATCACATTCTCCACCTGTTAAAAGAATTTCGTCCCGAAATTCCTTGGGGAGTGATTTCTTAAATTTAGAAGAACTTTATCCGATCATTACCTTTGAATAAGTGGGGGTATTTCTTCTTGATCTCATCTTTTCTTTCCCATGTGTATTCTGGTCCTCTCTTTGCATTCCATTTAACCTTTACTATAGGGATTCTATTCTTTCTTAACTTCTTTACTTCTTTGTCTACAATGGCTACTGGTTCTTCCATGAAATGAAGTTTCTTATCTATTGTGACTTCTTGAATTGGTACCTTTAAGGTTTCATTGGTTAGACATTTCTTGAGGTTGGACACATGAAAGGTGTTTTGCACTTCACTTAATTCTTGAGGTAATTCCAACTTATATGCCACAGGGCCAATTCTATCAATGATTTTAAACGAACCAACATACCTAGGGTTTAGTTTACTTAGTTTTCCAAACCGGAAGATTCCTTTTGAGGGAGATATCTTTAGATAAACCCTGTCTCCTATTTGAAATTCCAATGGCTTTCTTCATTTTTCTGCATAACTTTTCTGGTGATCACAAACTACTTTCAATCTATTTTTAATCTCAGTGATCTTGTCTATGGTTTCTTGGATTAATTCAGGACCTGTGAGTTGTCTATCACCTATTTCATTCCAACACAAGGGTTATTTACACTTTCTTCCGTACAAAGCTTCAAATGGAGCTAACCCAATGCTAGAGTGATAACTGTTATTGTATGAAAATTCTATTAATGGTAAGTGACTGTCCCAATTCCCACCAAAGTCTATAGCATAAGCTCTTAGCATATCTTCTAGGGTTTGTATTGTTCTTTCACTCTGTCCATCAGTCTATGGATGATAGGCTGTATTTAAATTTACTTAGGTTCCTAAGGCTTTTTGTAAAGTCTGCCAGAATCTGGAAGTAAATCTACCATCTCTATCTGATATAATGAATACAGGTATTCCATGTCTGGGCAAAATTTCTTTTATGTAAATTCTTGCTAGTTTCTCAATCTTATAATCTTCTCGTATGGGTATGAAATGAGCTGACTTAGTCAATCTATCTACTGTAACCCAAATTGTGTCGTATCCATTTCTGGTTCTTGGTAGTTTAGTTATGAAGTCCATTGTAATTTGATCCCATTTCCATTCTAGAATTTCTGGTTGCTGTAGGTATCCTGAAGGTTTTTGATATTTAGCATTTATTCTTGAACAGACATCACATTGTTCCACAAATTCTCCGACTCATGTTTTCATACCTGGCCACCAATATTGACTTTTCAGATTCTTGTACATTTTATTATTTCCTGGATGTACAGAATATTTTGACTTATGAGCTTCTTGTAGGACAATTGTTCTAATCATGCTATTGTCAGGTACCCAAATTCTTCCTTTAAACTTCAGAATTCCATTTGTTTCTTCTTTCATGTCCATTAATTGTCCTTTTAGTTTCAACACGTCTTCTTGTTGGGCTTCCCGGATTTGTCTTAACAAATCTGAACGTGGTTCCATTCTCATAGCACGTACTCGTAATGGCTTATTTCTTTCTTTCCTACTTAGAGCATCAGCAACTACATGGCTTTACCTGGATGATATTTGATTTCACAGTCATAATCTCTTAATAATTCTACCCATATTCTCTGCCTCATCTTTAACATCTTCTGATCAAAGATGTGTTGCAGACTTTTATGATCCGTATATATTAGACACTTAGTCCCATACAGATAATGTCTCCAAATTTTCAGTGCAAGTACTACAGCTCCAAATTCTTGATCATGGGTGGTATAATTCTTTTCACTAACCCTAAGTTGTCTGGATGCATATGCAATTACTTTATCTCTTTGCATTAAAACACATCCAAAACCTTGACGTGATGCATCGCAATACACTATGAAATTATCTGTCCCTTCTGGCAACGCTAATATGGGCGCACTACATAACTTACTTTTGAGGAGTTCAAAAGCTTCATTTTGTTTTTCTTCCCATATATACTTTATATCTTTTTGGGTCAATTTTGTCAATGGTTGAGCTATTCTCGAGAAATTTTCTATAAATCTTCTGTAATATCCTGCTAAACCTAAGAATTGTCGTATTTCAGTTGGGGTTTTTGGAACTTCCCATTTCTTAACTACCTCAATCTTTGCTGGATCAACCTGAATTCCATTCTGGTTAACTATGTGTCCTAGGAATTGTACTTCTCTTTTCCAAAAGTCACATTTTGAGAATTTTGCATATAATTTTTCCCTTTGTAACAATTCCAAAGTTAACCTCAGGTGTTGTTCGTGGTCTTTCTTATTCTTAGAATAAATCAGAATATCATCTATGAAGACTATAATGAATTTATCTAAATAGGGTTTACATACTCTATTCATTAAATCCATAAACACTGCTGGGGCATTGGTTAATCCAAATGGCATTACAAAAAATTCATAATGTCCGTACCTAGTTCTGAATGCAGTTTTAGATATATCGTCATCCTGTACTCTTAATTGATGATATCCAGATCTTAAATCTATTTTTGAAAAATAACTAGATCCTTGTAGTTGATCAAATAAATCATCAATCCTAGGGAGAGGATATCTATTCTTTGTAGTAACTTTATTGAGTTCTCTATAATCAACACACATTCTAAACGTTCCATCTTTCTTTTTGACAAACAAAACTGGTGCTCCCCAAGGTGATTCACTCGGACGTATAAATCCTTTATCTAATAGTTCTTATAATTGGGTCATGAGTTCCTTCATTTCAGTTGGTGCTAAACGATATGGTGCTTTAGCAATAGGGGCTATTCCTGGTATTAATTCAATTTTAAACTCTACTTGACGAGGGGGTGGTAATCCGGGTAATTCATCAGGAAAAACATCAGGGTATTCATTAATAATAGGAACATTTTCCAATTTCCCTTTATCAAGTTTTGCATCAACTATATGAGGTAAGAAAGCTAAACATTTCTTATTTAAGCATTTTTGTGCTTTTTCACAGGAAATCAATTTCACAATACCATTTGGTCTATCACCGTATATACAGAAAGTTTTGTCTTCCTTAATTAAAGGAATCTTTATTATTTTCTTATCACAAATAATTTCAGCATGATTCTTACTCAACCAATCCATTTCTACTACGACATCAAATCCTCCTAATTTTATAGGAATCAGATCTATATCAAAATAATATTCATCTAAATTCAAACTGTAGTTAAAAATGATTTCATCAGCTTCTATTACTTTACCATCAGCTAATTCTATCATATAGTTATGACTTAATTTTTCAGATGTTAAACTAAGTGATGGTCTAAAGATATTCGAAACAAAACTACGAGTTGCTCCTGTATCTAATGATACTTTTGCGTACTGGTTATTAATAAGGAACGTACCCGTTACTACTTCTGGTTCATGACGAGCTTCTTCAGCTTGTATTACGAAAGCTCTTCCACGGGGGTTGTTCTGGTTAACTGGGGCCTTGCCTTTCCGTTGTGGACATTCATTACGAAAAAGATTTTCACTTCCACACTGAAAGCAGACTGGTTTAGGGTTGGTAGGGTTTTTGCAATCTCGAGAGATGTGTCCTTTCTTTTTGCAGTTGTAACAAACCACTGTCATACAGTTTCCTGAATGATATATTTGGCAGATATTACACTATGGTTGTTTATCCATCTTCTTCCCCTGAGCTGTTCCTAAGAAATTTCTGGGTGACGGTCGGGTTATTCTTTTCTGAGGGTTTTCTCCAGGTCTTCTTCCTGAGTGGTTTTCATTCCGCTTCCTTTTTCCCCTTTTTGTGGATGACTTAATGATCCATTTCTGATCATTTCATCTGTCAGACTCCCTGACAAGATTACTGCTTCTTGAAAGGTTTTGGTTCTTGCGGATTTTACTAACCCTCTTATTTGTCGTACTAGCCCCCAGATATATCTCCTTATCCTTTTTGATTCAGGAGTTATCAGATGTGGTACTAACCTGGACAGTTCATTATACCTGTCAGTATATTCCCGGTGTGCAGCTCCTTTCATTTCTAGTGCTAAGAATTCTGCCTCTAACTTTTCTATTTCATTATAAGGGCAATATTTTTGTATCACTGAAATTCTAAAACCTTTCCAACTTATCTTATTCATAATATGCCTACCTTTAGTGTGTACCTCCATTTTCCACCAGGATTATGCCTCTCCTTTCAGTGAATGAGAAGCAAACAGTGTTTTGTAATTTTCAGCACAGTTACTGATTTCCAAGACTCCTTCCATTTCATCTAACCATCATAAGGCTTGCACAGCTCCTCCCTTTCCATCAAATTCCCAGGGTCTGCAAAACATTAAGGTTTCGTAAGAACATCCTTTCGAGACTCCATTCAGGATTTCTTCTTCCTGTCGCTCTTCTGTATTAATATTTCCAGGCCTTTCGTGTGGGTGTGAGGTGGTTCCAATGTTCAAATTCTGTTGTAGTTGGGTTATCAGGATAGGTAAGGTAGCTTCTATTTGTTGGGCTACTATCTGATAAATTCTATCATTTTCATTGGTGTCAGTAGTCACAGGTGTTTCTTCCCCAAGTCGGGTTCTAGGTCGTCCCACTCGTGCTGTTCTTCGTATAGGCTGAGTGTTTCTTTTTGGCGGCATGATTCACTATAGTGAATTATAACATTAGTATCATAAATAAATATTCTAACACAAAATCATTTAGTATATACTAAATAAATATTTCAACACAAAAGTACATATATCATTTGGGTTCTTCAAATCCCCTTCTATATCCTTGTGAAGATATTCTTCTTGGGTGTTTTGAGTTTCTTGATGTCCTTCTGGATTCTCCAGATTCCTAGCTGTATTTTCTTAAGTTTTCTAAGAGTTTGCCGAGCTGTTCTCACTTGATCCAACTCTTGTCTTTTAGTTACCATATCTTTACTTTCGGAGGAATCAGAATGTTGCATTTCTATGTCCTCAGCTTGCTTAGTCATAAACCTGTTCCCACGTTGTATCTTTTTCCTAGGGGTCTTAATTATATATCCTCCAACATGTATTGGTGCACGTCTGAAGATCAAGAATAGGTTGGACTCACTTTAGATTAGTATTTGTTTAGCTTTCTATGTAATAGGATTTATGTTAGATTTATTTTGTAAGTTGATTAGTTTATTTTGTACATTTAGCAGTTCAGCGAAACTGTGAGCGAAACTATAGTTTCGCTCACAGTCAGCTGCAAGTTCTCCCGGTGAAACTAATAGTTTCTGCCGGGCAAAACTACAGTTTCAGCAGCACAGTTTCGCCCTTAGCGAAACTGTGTGCGAAACTATAACTGCTATATATAGATTTCATTTTGTTCATTGTTGATCATCCTTGCAAAACCCTAATCGAATATTTCTGTTGCAAGTGAGTACTGTAAGCTTGTGTTTATTGAATATATTGAGCTTATTTCATTCCATTATGTATTGTTGCTTATTGAAACTTATTTGATTACATTTTGGTCTTCTTTTGTGCTTCAAATCTTTGTGTTTGTTGTTTTTCTTTGGTATTGAACGATTCAAACCATCTTCTGCACTGAAAACCGATCAAATGGACCAACAATATGGTATCAGAGCCTTAGTGCTCTTGATTGTTTGAGGTTTTTGGTCATTTTTGCTCAATATCAATTTTTCTTCATTTTTATATCAAAACAGAGTGTTTTTATCATGGAAATTGATTGAATCTTACTTGTTTCTGTTTGGGGAAGTCTCGTTAATCATTCCATTTCAAATCCATTGAGATTTGGGTGTTTTCAGATTGTTTTTGGCGTTTAAAGTGCCTTCTTGTTCTTCCAGCGAAATTACCAGTTCTTCCAGCGAAACTGATAATTTCTTCAGCGAAACTGTCCTTTTTCATTCCTGTTTTTTGGTGCGAAACTAGAGTTTTTGAACTTAAGTTCATTGGTGATCGTGTGACATTTGTGCGAAATTACTGCTGAAAATAATTTGAACGAAAGTTCAAACTTGTTTCCTGCGAAACTCCCAGCGAAACTAAGCTCTTGACAGCTTCTGGCTAGCCTAATTGCTGCCGAAATTGTGAAAAACAGCACTTTCGCCCTCAGCGGAACTAAGCACTTTCGCCCGGGCGAAACTACAAGTCAGCGAAACTATCCCAGCGAAATTACTTTTTCTTCTGCGAAATTATCATGTCTAAGATGACTTCTCTGACTCTTGCTTATTTAGAGAGTGTGGCTCCCAATAGACCTCCAAGACTCATTAACGGAGATAACTTTGAAGACTGGAAGAGATGTCTTAAGGCCTTCTTCTTTTACACCGACAACAATCAATGGGATTCTATCATCATTGGCCAGCACAAGCTAACCGTTACTGTCAGTGGAACTGTATCTCCAAACACGGACTCCTCCACATTCACCGAAAAGGATCAAAAGCTGATTGATCGAGACCAGAAAGCTTTCGGTGCCCTGACATTATGTCTTGCACCTGATATTTACAATCACTATGCTGAGTAAGAAGATGCAAAATCCTTATACGATGCCTTGTGTGAGTTTTATGATGGGAATGAGGATCTGAGGAAAGATAAGAAGGCTCAAGCTCAAAAGGAGTTCAATTCATTTGTAGGACATAAGAATGAAGACCTTACTGACCTTACTAATCGATTTCTGTCTGTTTCAAGCACCTTAAAGAAATATGATGATCAGTTGGGAAATAACGAGCAAGTGAATAAGCTTCTAGACTCACTTCCACCTCAGTGGAGTTTACAAGTGAGAATGCTGAAACAAGAAAGAAACTTCGCTGATTATAAGCTGATGGATGTGATTAACGAGATGAAGTCCTTTGACTTAGATCTTAAAAGGAGGGAGTTTAATCAGTCCATCATGCCGACATCCGGTTATTCCCAGAATGCTGCATTACTATCTTCCGCTGCAAGCTCTCCAATGCAAGCATCGCATCAAGGAGGAGTGCACTCATGTGATTATTCTGGAGGTTGTAATAACCTGGGGAGAGAGTAAGGGAACTTGAAAGCGACTGTTGAAACTTCTGTTCCGACTGAGACTATGGCTCTTTTCGGGATGTTTGTTCAGAGTTATGAAGTATTAGTTACTGGAGATTTGAAAGGTAAAGGATTGACAATGGAAGACATGTATCAAGTGGATCCAGATGATCTTGAAGAGACTGATATTCAGTGGCAAATGGCAATGTTAACGCTTAGAGCTCAAAGATTTGAAGCACAAAAGAAGAACAAAATGTAATCAAATAAGTTTCAATAAGCAACAATACATAATGGAATGAAATAAGCTTAATATATTCAATAAACACCAGCTTACAGTACTCACTTGCAATAGAAATATTTGATTAGGGTTTTGCAAGGATGATCAACAATGAATAAAATGAAATCTATATATAGCAGTTATAGTTTCGCACTCAGTTTCGCTGAGGGCGAAACTGTGCTGCTGAAACTGTAGTTTCGCCCAGCAGAAACTATTAGTTTCGTAGGGAGAACTTGCAGCTGACTGTGAGCGAAACTATAGTTTCGCTCACAGTTTCGCTGAACTGCTAAATGTAAAAAATAAACTAAACAACTTACAAAATAAATCTAACATAAATCCTATTACATAGAAAGATAAACAAATACTAATCTAAAGTGTGTCCAACCTATTCTTGATCTTCAATACTCCCCCTAGGTTGGACCTCACCGACTTCGCTCCTTTTGATATCTCTAATCAGCTCCAGCATCCCCTGCTCCTGCTCATGATGTTCCTTCTTCAGTTCCTGCAACTTTACCTTGACGAGCTTTAGCACTTGATCCTCCTTGGTTGCCTCCTGCTTCATCAGCTCCTTCGGGACGAGCACTAGCTTGTGCAAACTGTTTCGTCAAATCCCTGATATCTATATTTAAGTCATCTTCAGCTCTTACCTTCTTTGCTAGCTCTTTCACCTCAGCTCTCACTCCTCTAACCTTGTTCGCCACAATCATGAACAGGCTTGCTTCCTTTCTTGTCTCCTATCCTGCTCCTGCTTTTATATGGTTCTCACATAGAATGAGCAGATCTTCATCCGAAAATCCAAAAAACTCCATCGGGTCGAAGATTCGATATTCAATACCATCTTTACTCTAATCATAGCCTCCCCCGTCTGATTGTCATAAAACCACTTCTCAAACCCTTGTAGACGAGAGGGGGAGGGATCTGCTAATCTCACTCTGTGGACCGTCTTTGGAGGCTTCACACTTAACACAATCTTCCCTTTTCCTGTAACCCGGTCTTTATCTTTCTTTGACCTCTTTCTCTCTGCTTTCATATACCCAAAAGCCTCAAAGTTATCATTCAATCCGTTCTCTATTTCTTTCTCCAGAAGCATGGCTCGTTCACCCAAATGAGCTTCAAGTAGAGGCAACGAGGCTAACCTTCTCAAGTCCCACCTAGGCAAGGTCTTGAATGCCTTCCTCTTGTGCAAATAAGTAATCCCACCCCCTCTCCTCTTTATCAGGAACATCTTGAGGTCGGGGTTATACTTCCAACTCACTATTCTCTTATCCGCCTCCTTCTTCTTCAATCCTTCCATATTTTGGAACAGAGGAGTCAGTTCTTCTTGTTCATTTTCCTTCATGAACCAATCACTTTTTTTTTCTTGGCTTATTCTCCCTTGTTCCTAAACTTTCAAATTTATCCCTTTCATATCTGTATCATAGAAGCCTCTTTGTGTACTGTGGTGGCTTGTTGGTGCTTATCTCCTCTGCTGTACGATGGTACTGACCTGGAGTGATGATCTCCTCTGCTGTACGGAAGTGCTGACCTAGAGCTCTCATCGGCACAACATGATGATCTCCTCTGTTGTACGATAGTACTGACCTGGAGCTCTCATCGACATAATTTGAATATCTCCTCTGCTATACGTTAGTACTGACCTGGAAGGTTCATCAGTACAATTTGATGATCTCCTCTGCTCTACGTGAGTACTGACCTGGAGCTCTCATATGACATCTGGTAATTTTCCATTACCAAACTCTGTTAGTTCCATTAAGTCTTGCATACACGCGTCGTAAGCACACACTAGTTGTCGTTTAACGTTGGTGACCTAATAATATTTAATAATGTTAAATTAATGATAATTTAACTGGTTATATGATTATTGTATTATGTTTACGTGTTTGGTGTGTTTTAAATACTAATTAGGAAATAAATCGCGTAACGTGGAAACGTGCGTATTAATTCATATGTCTTGTGTTTTTACAAAGATAAAATATATGATGGTTATCATTAGTTTATGTGTTTATATTGTTAAGTTAAAAACTATTTAAAAAGAGTTTAAGGCTAACTTTTATAAAAATACAAAACACAAGGGTTTAAAGGGTAATTCTTGTAAATTAAATTAAATAAAACAAAACCCTAGCCCCATGACCACCCATCAGCCGTGACCATCCCTCCCACACCCTCTCCACTTCGAAAACAGCCAAGAACAAGTAATTAGTCACGGATTTGATCGAGTTCCAAGCAATACAACAAGTTTACCGCATCAAATCTTGTTCTCCTTTGCGATTTAAGGTTAGATTGTGTTCTTTTTCGTGTGTTTTTTATTATGGACGAAGGGTTCACTCAAAAATTTCAATGGGGTGTTGATTCATGTTAGTTGTTGGTTGATTGATGATGCTAGTATGTTAGTTTGATATATACATGTTGTTTAACGTCGATTATGCAAGAATGATATGTTTTTGTTGAATTGTTCATGAACTTGATTCAAGATGAACCCTAGTTTGAATTTCATGTTGATTATGTGGAATTGATTGTTGTTTGATGTTGTTGAGATGTTAATTAGATAGTATGAATGCTACAATACATGAATCTTGCAAGAAATTGATGAATTAGGAGCTTTGTTGATGGGTTACTAATAATGGTAACTTTATTTGGCATGTAATGTGGAATTGTTAATGAAGTGATGTTATGGATGTGTTTATGATGTTGATTAGGTGCTAGATTGTTGATAGGAATGCTAGAAATCTTAGAATGAATGTTGTTGTTCATATCTTGCCAAAAGTAGATACTTTTATCTATGATGATTGCTGAATTATGATAGATGGAAGTTGTTGATCATGTTTAGATGTTGTTATGAACTTGAAATAGTATATTATTGATGAATTATGTATACATTGGGTGTTTAGTAGATTTTGGGATGTACTTTCCTAAAAGGGAAACTTTATTTTCGATGAACCTTGGATATTGGGAATTGGACATGTTCATGGCATTAGGATCATGCTAGAATGCTTGTTGTGGACGCCTAAGGTTATAGAACCTGTTAATTAGGTTGTATGGAATGTCTATTTGGTTATGTGTGGTTTATGTACTTTGATGATCATGTATGGTATTGAATGTTGATTAGTAACTAGGACATCATGTTTGGGACTGAAAATCAATCATCTTGATGTATGTTGTATGTAATAGATATGTTGAATGTGTTGTGGTTAGTATGGATGATTAATTGGTAAATTATCTGTTTTGTCCTGTACATGCTAATTTATGGTTATAGGTCATATGAGTAGGTTATGCATGGTTTGACCTTTATATGATACACTAGTTGTGTTATGGACACACTGAGCATGCTAGATGTTAAGGACTTACATAGCTTGTATGATATTTACATAGTATGGTGATCTAAGCAATGCATTGGGAATGCATGTCTGTTTAAATGGTTTACAACACATAATGTCACCAACGGGTCAAACGGGTCAACTGGGTCAAACATGTCTATCCTTCTAAAACCTTGAGCCTTTGGTTGTAGTTCACTTAGGGTTTCACATATTCTCTGTTTACATATACCCATGTACTTACATGATCTACGTAACGTCTGAGGGTTGACTGTCCACTTTTCTTTCAAGTAAACACTAAGTACTCAATATGCGTATCAGGTGAGTTCATGCCCCACTGTCTACTTAACCTTTTTTGGGGGAAATAGCATATTGGTAACTTTACTAACGCTTTATATATTTAAGATGTTTATAATATTAATATAGTGTTGTTTACCATGATAAAGTCCTCACACTTTCGAATTGTTAATATTGAATAGCGGGGAAATTTGGGTAGTATTACTGGGTCTGATGAGCCTCACCTGTGTGACTTGAGGTCAACCGGGTGCAATTTGTCCTATGAACATTTGCCATGACATGGTAAGTCGTGGCAGGAGGCAAAAACTATCACAGTCAGCTACAATTGCGAAATCACTATGAATTAATATTTGTTGTTAATAGACTAGCTATATGTTACAATACACATGCTTATATATATCACAACTGTTAAACTGTTTATGTTTAAACACAAACTCTAGAACTCACCAACCATTGTGTTGACATTTTAGTATGCTATTCTCAGGTCGATAACACAGTCTGCCAATAGGAGCACAGCACGGGTCGATCATGCATTCTAAGACATAAACTATAAACACATTTGCTTGTCTTTACATTTTGGGTTTTAAACAATTGGTTGGCGCATGTTTTGCCATATTATACATTTTTATATTTTGGGTTTGTCTTACTTACAATACGCTTCCACATGGTTTTAAAGTTTGAACTCTGGTTTGGTTTATATAAATTATGGCATATAGAGTCGTTCTGAGTAACTATTGACTGTGATGCTGGTTTGTTCACACGTCTCGTGGTAAAACTCCGCACGTGGATTTTGAGGGTGTGACATCTCATCAATTGCTGTCAAATTGTATCATACTTGCTCCGAAAAAAGGGATTTTTATCACATGTGAAAAGATGTAATCAATTTGTAGGTGTCCTTCATCCAAAATATCATGAGGACAATAGGTCTCTTTGCCAAATGTCTGTGGGGATAGAGTTTTTCTACGTCATCTATTAAAATAACCGACAACATGATAACAACAGCTTGTAAGGCCCCATTCCCGGGCACCTTACGGTTGGTCGTCATTACCCATAAAACATACATTTAATAAAACCCATGCAGCGGAAACTTTAAATTTTACTATAAATGCTTTTGTAAAGTAATACAACACCTGTTACAAAATATCATTTGTTTGCATTACAATATAAAAACGTTAACAAAAGAATGCCATCCCAAAAGAGCTGAGTAGCCGCCTCGTGCCATCCTCAGCAACACTACCTGCCAACTGGAAAATACATAAAAGTCAGCGTTGCTGAGTGAGTTCTAGTTTTGTAATAAAACATACTTTTACTTATTTAAAAGTATCCTTTCGTGCATGCGTTCATACATCATACGTACACAGAGATAATATTCGTTATTATCTTCATCATTCGTTATTTATCGTTATCTTTAACTTCTCGTATGGATTCTGTGAGGCTTTACCCACTTCATAGCACTTGGCTATGATTACTGTGGTCGAATGACAAGAATCCCGTTCATACTTACTTGCACGCATTGAAAGGTGAATTGTACCAATACCATATGCTACACCCCGAACGTTATTAGCTACCGGGCGGTAGTCAACATATGACGGAAAATCGTATGCCACGGTACTAGAGGTAAGCGGTAGAGGTACCATGACCATGGTCAATCACATAGAAGGACCAATCGCTTTATTCAATGCTTGCAAGACATAATTCGTTCGTTCATTAATGCATGTATTCATCATCATTCTTCTTTTCGTTCATTCGTTAATACATGCATTCGTCATCATGTTCCTCTTTCCGTTAATACTTACTTGCACGCATTGAAAGGTGAATTGTACCAATACCATATGCTACACCCCGAACGTTATTAGCTACCGGGCCGTAGTCAACATATGACGGAAAATCGTATGCCACGGTACTAGAGGTAAGCGGTAGAGGTACCATGACCATGGTCAATCACATAGAAGGACCAATCGCGTTATTCAATGCTTGCAAGACATAATTCGTTCATTCATTAATGCATGTATTCATCATCATTCTTCTTTTCGTTCATTCGTTAATACATGCATTCGTCATCATGTTCCTCTTTCATTATCTTTCGCTTTACGATACATAATACTTCATTAGTTCATTCTCGTTATTCGTAAAGTTTCAGAAAGATAAACACACAATTACCAGGAACATACACACTCATCATACATACTCATCATACAGTCATCATCATACATTCATCATCATACATTCATCATCATCATACGTAGCATCATAACATACTTAACAATATTTTAATAATATTGTTAATAATAATACACTGATAATAATATCAGTAACAATAAGGGTTAACCATAATCATCATCACATGCATGAAACATCATCATTTGTTAACCCTAGTCAGCCCTGGTCAAAACCTCGAACTTCGGTAATTCAGGAAATTTCTGAAAAATTCTAAGTGTCCTAGGCGTTTGAGCCCTGTTGGGCGTATAAGCCCTCTGGCCGTATGAGCACTATTGGGCGTAAGAGCACTGCTGGACTTTTCATCTTATACTTGGAATTTATCATCTGGTCATACGACCACACTGTTGGTCGTATGAGCACTATTGGTCGTACCACCCCATACTTAGAATTACATTCTGATCATACGACCACACTGTTGGTCGTATGAGCCCTATTGGACTCTTCAACACACTTAGAAACTTTCATCACATAGTCATACAACCACTGTTGGTCGTATGAGTCCTATTGGGCCAACACTTAGAAATATAACTTGGTCATACGACCACACTGTTGGTCGTATGAGCCCTGTTAGACTCATCAGCACTTAGAAAAATATATCTCCTGGTCGTACGACCACCCTGTTGGTCGTATGAGCACTAGTGGGCTTTAACACTTAGAAAAATCCTGGTCATACGACCACACTGTTGGTCGTATGACCACTGGTGGACTCATCAGCTTGTTCTTATTTATTCTAAGTCCAATTTCAGACATATTTGCAACCTGTTTATGTGTCTAATCCATAATCCAAGCCCCAAACATCATAATGCCTAGTTCTAAACATATACATATGATTCTAGGCATAAATCTAACATAAACATAAGCATACATACATTCATTTCATACGGGTTTCAACCCAAACTTTACAAAAACATACTTGCATGCATTTTCCAGCCCCAAAACATTTAAAAACCAGTAAAACGGGGTCTAGAACTCACCTTAGCTGCTCTTCAAGTTCAAACTCTTCTGCTCGAGCTTTTCCAAAGGATCCGAAATCCTAGATGTGTCTAAAACACACAAACCTGAACACACATCCACATAAGAACATACATTTCTCGGTTTCTTTGCTCAAACACAACTTAAAAACATCAATTCTTACCTTGAATCTGATTTCTTCTTCTTTCTCTCTCTAAGAATCGAAGTTCCTGCTGTTTCTCTCTCTAAAAACCGATGCAAAGAAATGTGCAGGAGGTAATGGGCGATCATGCCTTCCTTTTGTACAAAATAAATAATAACTTTGCCCATTTGGCACTTTTGGTCCCTCCTTTTTAGTTGACTTTTATTTCCTTCTCCATTCTTTCTATTCCATTCTTTTAATTTCTTTAATAAGAAATTACGGGTGTTACAAGTCCACCCCCCTTATATAGGTTTCGTCCCCGAAACCTGTTATTCCTCAAACAGATGTGGGTAATGTCGCCTCATCTCCTCCTCAGTCTCCCACGTAGACTCGGATCCCTTCCTGTGCTTCCACTGTACACGCACAAGAGGAACCACTTTATTCCTCAACCTCTTTTCTTTACGGTCAACGATTGCCACTGGCTGCTCCACGTAATTGAGCCGTTCGTCTACTTCAATATCCTCCAGTGGTACAACCATGTCTTCATCAGCTAAGCACTTCCTCAGATGAGATACATGGAATGTGGGATGAATTCCACTTAACTCATCTGGCAGCTCAAGTCGATAGGCCACCTCCCCTACTCGTGCAATAATTCGGAAAGGTCCTATGAACCTCGGGCTTAGCTTACCTCTTTTCCTGAATCTAATGATTCCTTTCCAAGGTGAGACCTTCAACATGACTCGGTCACCAACCTTGAACTCTATCGGTCTTCGCCTTTTGTCAGCATACGACTTTTGTCTATCTTTCGCCGCCTTCATGAAGGCTTTGATCTTTTCTAACTTCTCAGTCGTAGCTTCGACCACCTCAACACCTCCTAACTCTTTCTGCCCAATGTCTCCCCAATATACGGGCGTCCTACATCTCCTACCGTATAGCATCTCGTAGGGTGGCATGCCAATACTGGCATGATAGCTATTGTTGTACGAGAATTCTGCTAACGGCAAGTGATCATCCCAACTTCCTCCAAAATCGATCACGCATGCCCGAAGCATGTCTTCGAGTGTTTGGATCGTCCTCTCAGACTGACCGTCCGTCTGAGGGTGATATGCTGTACTAATGTGTAGTCTCGTCCCCATCGTATCATGAAATCTCTTCCAAAACTTGGAGGTAAACCGGGTGTCACGATCAGACACAATAGACACCGGCACACCATGACGAGCTACAATTTCTTTGATGAACAGATCCGCTAATCTTTCAGATGAGTACGTTTCACGGATCGGTAGGAAGTGGGCACTCTTTGTCAAGCGGTCAACTATCACCCATATGGCATCATACCCTTTCGGGGTACGTGGTAGTTTCGTGATGAAGTCCATGGTGATGTGCTCCCACTTCCACTCAGGTATATCCAACGGTTGGATTTTCCCTTAAGGTTTCTGGTGTTCCGCCTTCACTTGTAAGCAAGTTAGGCATTTACTCACGTACTCCACTACATCACGTTTCATACCCGGACACCAGTAATCCTTCTTCATATCGTGGTACATTTTGGTAGCACCGGGGTGAATGGAGTATCGGGTCTTATGGGCCTCATCCATGATTCTTCCACGTAGATCCCCGTATCGAGGAATCCATATTCGCCCAAATCAGGTCTTAACACCAAGAGTGTTCTCACCCAATTCCGTAACTAGGCCTCTCATCCTTTCGGAGTTAAGCCGATCTTCTTTCAAAGCCTCGTCTTGAAACTCCTTAACCTGTGTCATCACATCGGGGGTCATGATTAGCTGATAAGCCTTCACCCGAATCGGTTCAGGTCGTTCTTTTCGACTAAGGGCATCAGCCACTACATTGGCCTTGCCCGGGTGGTAATGGATCTCACAATCATAATCTTTTATCAACTCCAACCACCGCCTCTGCCTCATGTTTAGATCCTTCTGCTCGAAGAAGTACTTCAAGCTTTTGTGGTCAGTGAAGATTGTGCACTTCGCCCCGTACAGATAGTGCCGCCAAATCTTCAACGCGAAAACCACCGCGGCTAATTCTAGATCGTGTGTGGGATAGTTGACTTCGTGGGTCTTCAGCTGTCGAGATGCGTAGGCTATCACCTTTCCACGTTGCATCAACACACAACCTAGCCCAGAATAAGATGCATCCGAATAGACCACTAAGTCTTCACTTCCCTCAGGCAAAGTCAAGACAGGAGCTTGTGTTAGTCTTGCCTTCAACTCCTCAAAAGCCATCTCCTGCTCTCGACCCCACACGAATTTTACGTCCTTACGAGTCAATTTTGTCAAAGGTGAGGCGATCTTTGAAAAGTCTTGAATAAATCTTCTATAATAGCCCGCCAATCCCAAGAAGCTACGAATCTCGGATGGCGTCTTTGGTGATTTCCATTGCATCACAGCCTCAACCTTTGCTGGGTCCACCATTATTCCTTCTGCATTCACTACGTGACCCATAAATTGCACCTCGCGTAACCAAAAGGCGCACTTGGAGAACTTGGCGTACAATTTCCCCCTTCTCAACGTTTCCAACACTTCCCGAATATGCCCGGCATGCTCTTTTTCACTTCTTGAATAAATCAGAATATCATCGATGAATACAATTACTGATTTATCCAACATTGGTCGGCACACTCGGTTCATCAAATCCATAAAAGCAGCCGGCGCATTGGTCAACCCAAAAGACATGACAAGAAACTCGTAGTGACCATAGTGCGTACAAAAGGCTGTTTTAGGGATATCTTGTTCCTTTACTTTCAATTGATGGTAGCCAGATCGAAGATCTATCCTCGAGAACCAACTGGCACCCTGAAGTTGATCAAACAAGTCATCGATCCTTGGTAAGGGTATCTGTTCTTCACCGTCAGCTTATTCAGTTCGCGGTAGTCGATGCACATCCTCATACTACCATCCTTCTTCTTTACGAACAGAACCGGAGCACCCCAAGGTGAGATACTTGGTCGGATAAACCCCTTATCCAGCAGCTCCTGCAACTGCTCCATCAACTCTTTCATCTCCGTCGGAGCCAAGCGATACGGTGCTTTTGCGACAGGTTGGGCACCCGGTATCAGGTCGATCTGGAATTCGATCTCTCGGTCAGGTGGCAATCCCGATAAGTCTTCGGGAAACACGTCTGGAAAGTCACACACCACTGTCACATCGCATAGCTGTGGTGTTGGCGTCTCTACATTCTTTACATAACATAAGTAGGCGCTACATCCGCGCCTCATACACTTTCCCGCCACCGCCATCGAGATCACCTTCGGAATCGTCGTAACTCGATCGCCATAAATTGTCACCGGACTTCCGTCGGTCGCCGTCAGTCTAATCATCTTCTTTCGGCACACGATATTCGCTTCGTAGGTTGCTAACCAGTCCATCCCTAACACTACATCAAATCCTCCTAGGGGCATCACATGTAATCTAGCAGCAAACCTATGACCTTCTAACTCCATGGTACAGTCCTCTATCACATCAGTAACTCTAGTGGACTTACCAATAGCAGTTTCTACATAAAAAGGCTCACTAATGCATTTGCCACTAACAGGCAATTTAGCACAGAAAGTAGCAGAAATGAAACTCCTACTAGCACCAGAGTCAAATAACACAGAAGCAAGAGTTTGGTTTACTAGAAACGTACCTGACACCATATCGGGGTCCGTCCTAGCCTCTTCCTGCGTCATGGTGAAAGCCCTGGCGTTTGCTCTCGGACCTTCACTTCCCGTCTTCTTTACCCCTGAAGCCTCAGCCCTCGGCTTCTTACAGTCCCTGCTCATATGGCCACTTTCTCCACAGTTAAAGCACTTGCCCATCCGGCAATCTTTTGATATGTGCCCTGTCTTCCCGCACTTAAAGCAGAGGTTAGATCCCCACTTGCACTCCCCTGAGTGCTCCTTTCCACACTTACCACACTTCCTCACCCCAGCTCCAGACACGACCACTCGGCGGTCATCCACCCTTGCTTTCTTGTTGTTTGTCGAAGTATCACCCCGACCAAATCTCTTCCCCTGCCAGTTCTTCTCTCCACTTCCTTTCTTGCTTCCCTCAGCCTTCACCAAAGCAGCACGTTCATCAAATAACCTTCCCGCCAAATCCACTGCCGACCTGAAAGTGCTTGGTCGGGCAGAAATCAAGTGCCAACGAATTTCAGCTGGCAGCCCCTGAATATACCGGTTGATCTTTCGAGACACCGGTGTCACCTGCTCCGGCACCAACAGCGCCAATTCGTTAAACTTGGTGGTATATTGTTGGTGGGTCATCGTCCCCGCCTCCAACTGCAGGAACTCTCTCTCTATTCTATCCATTTCCCGACGAGGACTGAATTCCTCGATCACCAGCCTTTTCAACTCAGCCCACTTCATCTTCCCTATAGCCCTGCTACCCTCGGCTTGGACTATATTTTTCCACCAGCATAAAGCCGACCCTGTAAAAGAGTGGGTAGCAAACTTCACCTTCTTGTCCTCCTGGCAATCACTAATATCGAGGACAGCTTCCATTTCCATCACCCATTGGTGAGCATCAGTAGCAGTACCAGACCCATCAAAAGTTAGGGGTTTGCACCTCATGAATGCCCCGTAGTTACAACCCCGGGCGGTCTCCCGTAACTGTTCTTCTTCCTCTTCCTCTTCATCATTAGATAGTACGGTTTCTGCTTCCGCCTGTTGTTGTCTACCTGAGGACCGATTCCTCCCTCGTCTATCGTCTTCACGTACTGCCTTTATCACTTCAGTCACTACAGACGGTAAGATCGTCTGCATGAATTGGTGCACCTCCTCGATCACCGTCTCTTTCACCGAGGCTCTCACATTATCACTCTCATCCACTCCCCCCGAGGGAGTAGTATTAGGTTCTTCGGGAACCTTCTTCTCTTGTCTAGGCCTACCTCTTGTGGCTCGTGGTTCCGCACCACTTCCGCCACTGCCTCCACCAATTGGGGCTTTAGATGATCTACCACCGACCATCTTCTATCACACTGAAAGATTTAAACACCAACACGGTCATTCAAGGAAATAGCTCAGTTTATGTCAAGTATAGTAAGTCCCTAATTACAGTGGCCAGTTGTGATTAGCCACTTACTCTACTCTTCACACCCCGAGCATTACCTATCCTGACTACATTAGTATCTAAGTCTAACAGTACACATAAACACATAACATGCGCACGTAACACTGGTTAACTTTCAAGAAAATACCTGATGGCACGCAGCTACTCAGATGGCATTCTCATTCTCCCTGTCCCATTCTCAGTTTAAGTTTTAGGTTTGTTTTAAAAATTTACCCATTTCACTTAAACTTTGGCTCTGATACCAACTTGTAAGGCCCCGTTCCCGGGCACCTTACGGTTGGTCGTCATTACCCATAAAACATACATTTAATAAAACCCATGCAGCGGAAACTTTAAATTTTACTATAAATGCTTTTGTAAAGTAATACAACACCTGTTACAAAATATCATTTGTTTGCATTACAATACAAAAACGTTAACAAAAGAATGCCATCCCAAAAGAGCTGAGTAGCCGCTTCGTGCCATCCTCAGCAACACTACCTGCCAACTGGAAAATACATAAAAGTCAGCGTTGCTGAGTGAGTTCTAGTTTTGTAATAAAACATACTTTTACTTATTTAAAAGTATCCTTTCGTGCATGCGTTCATACATCATACGTACACAGAGATAATATTCGTTATTATCTTTATCATTCGTTATTTATCGTTATCTTTAACTTCTCGTATGGATTCTGTCAGGCTTTACCCACTTCATAGCACTTGGCTATGATTACTGTGGTCGAATGACAAGAATCCCGTTCATACTTACTTGCACGCATTGAAAGGTGAATTGTACCAATACCATATGCTACACCCCGAACGTTATTAGCTACCGGGCCGTAGTCAACATATGACGGAAAATCGTATGCCACGGTACTAGAGGTAAGCGGTAGAGGTACCATGACCATGGTCAATCACATAGAAGGACCAATCGCGTTATTCAATGCTTGCAAGACATAATTCGTTCGTTCATTAATGCATGTATTCATCATCATTCTTCTTTTCGTTCATTCGTTAATACATGCATTCGTCATCATGTTCCTCTTTCCGTTAATACTTACTTGCACGCATTGAAAGGTGAATTGTACCAATACCATATGCTACACCCCGAACGTTATTAGCTACCGGGCCGTAGTCAACATATGACGGAAAATCGTATGCCACGGTACTAGAGGTAAGCGGTAGAGGTACCATGACCATGGTCAATCACATAGAAGGACCAATCGCGTTATTCAATGCTTGCAAGACATAATTCGTTCGTTCATTAATGCATGTATTCATCATCATTCTTCTTTTCGTTCATTCGTTAATACATGCATTCGTCACCATGTTCCTCTTTCATTATCTTTCGCTTTACGATACATAATACTTCATTAGTTCATTCTCGTTATTCGTAAAGTTTCAGAAAGATAAACACACAATTACCAGGAACATACACACTCATCATACATACTCATCATACAGTCATCATCATACATTCATCATCATACATTCATCATCATCATACGTAGCATCATAACATACTTAACAATATTTTAATAATATTGTTAATAATAATACACTGATAATAATATCAGTAACAATAAGGGTTAACCATAATCATCATCACATGCATGAAACATCATCATTTGTTAACCCTAGTCAGCCTGGTCAAAACCTCGAACTTCGGTAATTCAGGAAATTTCTGAAAAATTCTAAGTGTCCTAGGCGTTTGAGCCCTGTTGGGCGTATAAGCCCTCTGGCCGTATGAGCACTATTGGGCGTAAGAGCACTGCTGGACTTTTCATCTTATACTTGGAATTTATCATCTGGTCATACGACCACACTGTTGGTCGTATGAGCACTATTGGTCGTACCACCCCATACTTAGAATTACATTCTGATCATACGACCACACTGTTGGTCGTATGAGCCCTATTGGACTCTTCAACACACTTAGAAAATTTCATCACATAGTCATACGACCACTGTTGGTCGTATGAGTCCTATTGGGCCAACACTTAGAAATATAACTTGGTCATACGACCACACTGTTGGTCGTATGAGCCCTGTTAGACTCATCAGCACTTAGAAAAATATATCTCCAGGTCGTACGACCACCCTGTTGGTCGTATGAGCACTAGTGGGCTTTAACACTTAGAAAAATCCTGGTCATACGACCACACTGTTGGTCGTATGACCACTGGTGGACTCATCAGCTTGTTCTTATTTATTCTAAGTCCAATTTCAGACATATTTGCAACCTGTTTATGTGTCTAATCCATAATCCAAGCCCCAAACATCATAATGCCTAGTTCTAAACATATACATATGATTCTAGGCATAAATCTAACATAAACATAAGCATACATACATTCATTTCATACGGGTTTCAACCCAAACTTTACAAAAACATACTTGCATGCATTTTCCAGCCCCAAAACATTTAAAAACCAGTAAAACGGGGTCTAGAACTCACCTTAGCTGCTCTTCAAGTTCAAACTCTTCTGCTCGAGCTTTTCCAAAGGATCCGAAAGCCTAGATGTGTCTAAAACACACAAACCCGAACACACATCCACATAAGAACATACATTTCTCGGTTTCTTAGCTCAAACACAACTTAAAAACATCAATTCTTACCTTGAATCTGATTTCTTCTTCTTTCTCTCTCTAAGAATCGAAGTTCCTGCTGTTTCTCTCTCTAAAAACCGATGCAAAGAAATGTGCAGGAGGTAATGGGCGACCATGCCTTCCTTTTGTACAAAATAAATAATAACTTTGCCCATTTGGCACTTTTGGTCCCTCCTTTTTAGTTGACTTTTATTTCTTTCTCCTTTCTTTCTATTCCATTCTTTTAATTTCTTTAATAAGAAATTACGGGTGTTACAACAACAGCTGAGGGTTACTTATCAAAAGGAAGAAGGCTTGGGTTTAAGAAAGGACAAAAATATCTGCAATCTAACCGAACTATGACTCTCTAGACGATTCATTCAGTTTCTCGTTCTTTTTCTAGATAGTCTTTATTCTCGGTTAAAATAAAACATTGTCTGGCGCGATAGTGTGGGGTCCTTTTCTTTACTTTTATTTTATTTTATTATTTTTATTTATGTATTTTATTTTATTTTATTTTATCTTATTTCACTTCTATTTTACTTTAATTTATTTGGTTAAAATCAAACTTTTTCTTAAAAATTAGGGTTTCTGCGATAATATACTTTCGCAGACAGTTTCGCAAAGCAAAATTGCAGTTTCGTTTAGCGAAACAGCAGATTCGCCAACACTTTTACACTGTGATCTTTTGATATTTATGTGCCAGCGAAACTATAGTTTCGCCTTGCCGAAACTATGTTTTTATTCCCTTGCGAAACTCCGAGGTACTTAGATACCTTTTCGAACCTAAGTCAACCACTTTCGCAAAAACTCTCTTCGACGAAACCGCAGAGTACAATACACGGGGAGACTCTGAGAGTATCGTTGCTAAAGTTTTGGATCACCAGGTGACTATTACAGAAGAAATTATTTCAAGGGTGCTGAGATTGGAAGAAGATACAGGAGATGATATTGATCTAACTGATCAGGAGGTGTATGATGCTTTCTTGTCTATGGGATACGAGGGCCCTCCTTTCGGGACCAGAAAGGAAATCAAAAATCCTTTATGTCCAAGGAGTGGAGATATATAGCCCATGTTTTCATCATGTGCTTAGATCACCGAAAAGGTGGATCAGATGGGATGAATATAGAATGGGCAAAGGCAATGGTTATATGCTGCAGAGGGGAGAAGGCTAACATAGCCAATCTGATATTTAGTTGCATGGCTGAAAATATTATGGCTTTGAAGAAGGATAAATGGCTGCTTTATCCCAGATTCCTTCAAATGATTATAAACGACCAAGTCCCCAACATCCCAAGACACGGAGAAGTCAAGAATTTGGTGTCAATGAATACTCGGATCTTTGCTGACTGTTGTGCTATCAGACACGACTTCAGTGGAAGGATAACTCATTTATGGGAGAATATGTACCCTCCTGATCGTTGGGCATATATCAGAAGAGTGATAGGATCTGAGACTAGACGAGCAGAGGAAACAAGACAAAGTCAGTCTGAGGCAGTGAAGAAGAGGAAGAGATATGCCAAAGAGAAAGACTATGTATTTGAACTTGAGGTGAATGAGATGGCATCTGAAGCTAGGACGGAGAAGGAGAAAAGATCGAAGAAGAAGGCTGATACAGGGGAATATGAGAGGAGGACGAAACAGAAACATCAAACATTTTCTGAGCCTCCACGAACTGAGAGACAAGCTAGTATTGATGAGGATATGATCAGAAACCTCAACACCTCTCTCTCTAATGAACTAAGCATTATGAAGACTAAGTTGATGAATCAGGAAATGAGAGAGAAACAAAAGGATGAATTGTTCGAAGGTATGACGAGGATTTTAGTAGATCAAAACAAACTGATAAAGAGATTATTGGAGGAGGTGAATGACCTGAAAGCTGCTGCTGGCCTACCCAATCAGCTAACTCAACGTGAGTTAGATTATCTGACTGATATTTCCAAATACCCATTTCTGAATGTGGGTACTTCATCCAGGGCAGGAGAGGGCACATCTGGTACAGCTACAGAAGAGGCAGGTGGTTCTAAGAAGAGGACTAAGTAACCTCACGTTGAGACTGCTGAGCATGTTGAAGAGGTGATGGAGGCTGGATTTGTTGACTTAGGGATCAATCTTGGCGATTTTACTGGGGAAGAGCAAATTGGAAAACAAGCTGAAACTACCAAGCAACCCATTAAGAAAGGACTGGTGGATGAAGGGGTAGAGGATGTGCAGTTGGTTGACTATGACTCAGAGCCTGAGTTCTATGAGGTGGATGAAAGGCCTCTAACATATATGGTTCAGAAGGTTGAAGATGAGAATGATATTATAGAGATGGAGAAAAGTGATTGGTTCGTGAAGGAAAAGGAACCAGAAGAACTGACTCCTCTATTCCAAAATATGGAAGGATTGAAAAAGAAGGAGGCAGATAAGAGAATAGTGAGTTGGAAGTATAACCCCATCCTCAAGATGTTCATGATAAATAGGAGAGGGGGTGGGATTACTTATTTGCACAAGAGGAAGACATTCAAGACCTTGCCTAGGTAGGAATTGAGAAGGTTGGCCTCGTTGCCTCTATTTGAAGCTCATTTGAGTAAACGAGCCATGCTTCTGGAGAAAGAAATCAAGAACGGATTGAATGATAACTATAAGGCTTTTGGGTATATGAAAGCAGAGAGAAAGAGGTCAAAGAAAGATAAAGACTGGGTTACAGGAAAAGGGAAGATTGTGTTGAGTGTGAAGCCTCCAAAGACGGTTCACAGAGTAAGATTGGCAGATCCCTCCTCCTCTCCTCCACAAGGGTTTGAGAAGTGGTTTTATGACAATCAGACGGGGGAGGCTGTGATTAGATTAAAGGGTGGTATTGAATATCGAATCTTCGACCCGATAGAGTTTTTTGGATTTTCGGATGAAGACCTGCTCGTTCTATGTGAGAACCATATAAAAGCAGGAGCAGGAGAGGAGACAAGAAAGGAAGCAAGCCTGTTCATGATTGTGGCGAACAAGGTTAGAGGAGTAAGAGCTGAGGTGAAAAAGCTGGCAGAGAAGGTAAGAGCTGAAGATGACTTAAATATGGATATCCGGGATTTGACGAAACAGTTTTCACAAGCTAGTGCTCGTCCCGAAGGAGCTAATGAAGCAGGAGGCAACCAAGGAGGATCAAGTGCTAAAGCGCGTCAAGGTAAAGCTGCAAGAGCTGAAGAAGGAATATCAGGAGCAGGAGCAGGGGATGCTGGAGTTGATTAGAGATATCAAAAGGAGTTATGTTGGTAAGGTCAAACCTAGGGGGAGTATTAAAGATCAAGAATAGGTTGGACTCACTTTAGATTAGTATTTGTTTATCTTTCTATGTAATAGGATTTATGTTAGATTTATTTTGTAAGTTGTTTAGTTTATTTTGTACATTTAGCAGTTCAGCGAAACTGTGAGCGAAACTATAGTTTCGCTCACAGTCAGCTGCAAGTTCTCCCGGCGAAACTAATAGTTTCTGCCGGGCGAAACTACAGTTTCAGCAGCACAGTTTCACCCTCAGCGAAACTGTGTGCGAAACTATAACTGCTATATATAGATTTCATTTTGTTCATTGTTGATCATCCTTGCCAAACCCTGATCGAATATTTCTGTTGCAAGTGAGTACTGTAAGCTGGTGTTTATTGAATATATTGAGCTTATTTCATTCCATTATGTATTGTCGCTTATTGAAACTTATTTGATTACATTTTGGTCCTCTTTTGTGCTTCAAATCTTTGTGTTTGTTGTTTGTCTTTGGTATTGAACGATTTAAACCATCTTCTGCACTGAAAACCGATCAGATGGACCAACAACGTCGAACATAAAATTTTGGCTCTTTTTCCAGTTGAGGGATTTCCATAGCTTGTTGAGGTTCTGGTTCAGGTGTTATTTCCTTTGAGTTGCTATGGTCTGGACACTAGGAAGGATCGGTCTCTTTGTGGTAACTATCTGAATTCATAACTGCACGAATTTCTCCATAATGTTTCACAAAATGGTTAGTCACATATTATTATAATTATTAAAGTTAAGCATATAATCATAGAATTTCACATAAAATTATACAACACAAGTATATATATATATATATTTACCATTAATTGAGCTTATGGTTATATTCTAGGTATTTTCATTATACCTAATTCTCTATAACGAATTGCTCGGAAACCAACCTGTCACATCCCGGCGGAAGCGTGAAGCGATAATTGGATGTGACTTGTTCGTTCAGAACGCAATTGATTACAAGAAATTTAAATCACAATAATATGAAAACATAAAACACATACTTTATATATATATATATATATATATATATATATATATCATAATTTAGATTACATAATTACATATAAGTCAAAATTTTATATTACCCTTACTACAACATATTATTTAGCTAACATCATTAGGTACGATGAAAATGCACATCCACTACCACGCTACCATCGTAGATATTAACTGTTAGGCTTACACATACTCGTCCCACAACTTCACCCCATCCATTGTAAACATCAAAGAAAAAGTCTATATTATTAGTCATTTTCACCTGAAAAAGCATACTCAAACAGTCAACATAAAGTTGGTGAGATCATAGGTTTATATCCAGACAAAACATTTTATTGATGAACCAATTACAATCAAAGCTGCTCACACACATAATCATACTGTCACAAAATAATGCACAAGATCAGATAATATTACATCTCAACCCTTATTCGGTTAGGTGCAGGAAAATAGCATCACAACACTCATCCTGTTGGTGCAAATATTCTCCTAAGTAGCGCTACTAATATTATCAGACGGTTCCTCATTCGAATTAATAGTTGTATCACAAATGACAGTAAGTCTCAAAATATTTTCAAAAATATGAATCAACATAAACAGTATGCTTTTTCCCCCAAAAACTTTACAAATACCAAAAGTTCAAAATGGGGCTATGAGTCTCACCGTTTCTCCAAATTGTAACCTATAAAATAATTCATAAGTTAGACATAAATTTCTTTAAAATTTTTAGAACCTCAGATCTTATTAGTTCTTAAAAATTTAACTGTAAAATAGTCAAATAATATTACCATAAAATTCTTAATATTTATCCTATTATACATAAACAGTTATAATTATTCCAAAGTCTCCATAAATCACCAAAAATAGCTACGGTTATCCAAGAATCACCAAAACTTTACAGAATATTATTTCAATAGTTTAAATCATCCCATAATTTTCTTGATGTCCAAGTCCCAACAGATTTCTTTCTCTAAATCTCACAATATTCACAAAATTCACTAAAAATATTTATGTATCTCCAAAACTTATGAATTTATACAATCTATTGATTTTGATTTGTGATAGCTTCAGTGAATTTTTCATGATTTATGGTACTGATTAAGTATTTCTTTTGATTTTTTTCCTTTACAGTTCACTTAAAAATTCATTTTTCAACAATAAGGAAGTAAAATACAAAATAATTCATGGAGCTTTTATATCTCAAAAGAGTCATTTTGTGATTTTTCTAGATTTTTCCTAAGTTTATATTTAAAGTTTTTATTGTTTTTTTTGTAGAACCTTTTTATCAAGTTTTATAAAAAAACATGTTTGTTCCCACAATCACATTTTGTTTATTAGGTAAGAAATCCCTTAACATACATGTAAAAAGGTTGATATGTGTTGGTTAGACACATATATATGTTACATATATATATATATATATATATATATATATATATATATATTTGATATACAAGACTAGTTAAATTTAGAAAAATGAAAACCTTTTGTTGTTGCTTGCTATAACCCGAGAGGTGTGACAGTTTTTAGAGCCAAGACCCGAGAGCTGGAGTGTGCGGATGAAGGCGACCGAATAAGGGTGTGGAGGTGATTATGCGGTTGTAGTGTTGGCGTTTCAAGGAATTCCCGATGGACAAGTTTGCAAAAGGGTTGAGGTGTATGGTTGTCAAAGGAACCCGAGTGACAAAGGTTGCTAGATGTGACTGGAACTCCGAGAGGTTTGTGTGTGCGACTGGAAGTGTCCGCATGGGGGGGTCCTTATGGTGCTCAGCCAAGGTTAGGTAATTATGAGGCTATGCTCTAGCCTAGGTGAGTCAAGAGAAGAGGTGGCGGTTTCTATGGTGACTTTAGCCGAGAGGTTGCCACCTTGCTTCTATGGTAATGATTGTGGTGATGTTGTTAGGTCCCTTAAAAGATTAACATTTAGTCTTTATTGTTTAGTGTCTATTTTGTATCTTATACTAGTATAGGGACTTTTTGTGTAAATTTAGTTCCTTAGGTTCTAGTATAAATAGCTTAGACGTAGTATAGATTGAAGTAGTTGTATGTTTTTATGAGAACTGCTCTCTATCATCTGTAATCGTCTTTGCTATCAATGAAATATGAATTTTGTTGATTTTGCATGATTTGATTACAATTGCTTGTATTTTACTTTGAATTGTTCATATAATTGTTACAGATCGCTCTAATTGATCCTATCAATTGGTATCAGAGCTTTCAGTTGAGTGTTTTTGAAGGTTCTGTCGAAGATAGAAACTTCAAAAATCCACTGAAATCTGTAATCAATCGACAATTCAAGTGAAATATTGTGAATCGAAGCTGTGTTTCATCATCTGAAACATGTTTTGAATCACAAATTACAGTTTATCTCATAAAAATCGAGTGAATTAGTGAAAAACAGTTCGAATAAGTGTTCTTGAGTGTTCGACTTTGAATATCCAAAATTCATCGAAATCTGTTGATAATTACTGAAATTGAGGTTATAGGATTGATTATCGGTATAATCATGAACTAATTGTGAAATTTCAGCTCAATTCATCGACAATTGAAGGATTTTGAGATTTCTGAGTTCGTTAAATTCATAAGAATCTGATGAATGTGTCGTATTAGGGCTGAAAAACACTTAAATTTGCCTAAGTGTTTGATCATTTGAGAACTGTACAGTCGTTTGAGAACTGTGCAGTCGTTTTACCCCTGGACATATTACCACTGTGGAGTCGTATTACCACTGTGGTACTCTCTGATTGGACATACTACCACTGTGTAGTCGTTTTACGCCTGGTCGTATTACCACTGGGTGGTCTCTGATTGGACATACTACCACTATGTAGTCGTATTACCTCTAGTCATATTACCACTGTGGAGTCGTATTACCACCTCACTTGTTGGACATATCAACACTGTCTGGTCGTATCACTACTGTGTGGACATATCAACCACTGTTGTGTTGGAAATTTTCTAAGGCATTCACTTAGACATATCAGCTGGTCGTTTTACACTGTTGAGACGTTTTACACTGTTGAGACGTATCACCACTGTTCGGACATATCAGCCTTGACACTTGGAAATTTTTCATAAAATTTCAAAAATCCAAAAATATTTTTTTAAGTTTTTTTTCTTAATTCAAAAGCTTAGAAAACAACAAAAATATAAAAATGGTGAAATTAGAAGATTCTGAGAACAGAGTTCCAAAACTTAAAAACAGAGCTGATTTTAAAAACTGGTCTCTTAGACTGAAACATCATTTGAATTCCATAGACACAGATCTGTGGAAATCAATTGAAAAGGTACCATACATTCCTGTGACTACTGATGGTCCAGACAGAGGATTTGTGTATACAAAAGATACACAAGAGCCATATCCAGAAGATAACCTACATGGAGAAGACTTAAAGAGGGTGAAAAATGATGTTAAAGCCTATTCTCTCATGTGCAAAGGGTTACCTTTGGAAGTATTATCCAGACTTGAAAACTACCAAACTGGATATACAATGTATAAAGCTCAGAAGATCATATGTGAAGGAGGGAAAGAAATCCAAGATCTGAAAAAGCAAAAACTGAAAAGGCAATTGGAACTATTTGAGCACATCTCAGGAGAAACAATAAATCAAATGACGAATAGGTTTGTGCAATTAATCACAGAAATGTCTAATTTAGGAATCAAGAATGATCTTGAGGACCTAAACAACAGACTTCTGAATGCACTACCATCTTCTTGGAAACAAACTGTTACTTTGTTGAAACATACTGAAAAGTTTCCAATGGATCTTGATCTACTCATTGCTAAAATTGAATCTGTAGAGATTGATGAGAGCTCAAGAAATAATGATAGACATGCATCAACAACTCAGTATAAGTATGTTGCTTCACCAGCAATACTGTAGAGAATGCATTTGTGGCTAAAGACCAAACAACTCCTGAAGATGAAGGTGATCTGTTTGTGGGAGCAGGATTCTTCACTAGTACACCTGCTTACTCCACTCAACCACAACCACAGTCTTCACCTAAAGCTCAAATGCCTAAACCTTCAACTGAGATGCCATCTTCCTCAAACTCTCCTAATCCAAGTAAAGTGAAAGATGTGATCAACATTCTTTTACAAGATGAAGAGTCAAAAACTGCTTTCACTGCTTTCATGGCAAGCTTTCAAGCTTATCAAGGCAGTCATCTGACTCAAATAGAGCTAGTTTTACAAGATTTGTTTAAAATGGATCCAGATGATGTAGAAGAAATGGATCTTAACTGGAAAATGGTCATGATAGCATACAGAACACAAAAGCATTCCTATTCTTACAGAAATTACAAACCCAGTGCAAACAAAACTGTTGGGTTTGATAAATCAAAATCAAGATGCTTTAACTGTAACAGCTATGGTCATTTTTCAAGAGAATGTAAAGCTCCAAGAAACTATGGAGGAAATACTCAAGGTAGCTCAAATGGTCAAAAATATCAGCAACATGCAAACAAGACTTTTCAGAAGCCATATCAAAGTCTACCAATGCCAGAACCCAAAGAAGAGAAGAAAAGTGAGGAAACTAAGAAAGCACTGGTTGTAAACATCAAAGATGGTTATGAGTGGAGTGCATATGCAGAGCAATTTACAGCTGATCTCACTGCTAATCTGGCACTAGTTGCTGAAGTTGATGATGAAGACTGGTCTGAAGTTAAAGATCCTAAATATGATGAATCAGATCAAGAAGAAGAGTATGATTGGAGTGACAAATCAGACCCAAAAGATACTACTTAAGAGGTTGCTCTTATGGCTCAATCAGAACAACCAAAGGTTGTTAACTCTTCTGATACTGAATCTTCAAACTCATATCCTGAAATACCAGCAGATGTGAGAGAGAAAATGTGCACAAAAGCATGTTTTGAACTAGTTGAACACTACAGAACATATTCATTCAAAATATGTGACAAGCTCAAACAAGAAGAATCAAGGCACAATAAACTAAAATTAGATCACAAAATTGCTGATGAAAAGATAATGTCTCTTCAAGCTTCATGGAACAAAACTATTAAAGAACTTGAACTTGCAAAGAAACAACTTGAAGAGATGAACAAAACACTTGAACAAGAAAAATTGGCACATGCAGCAACTCAAATAGATTTAGCTAAAGTTAAAAGCTCAAAGAAAATTGTTGAGCAACTGGTGAATGGAAGAAATGACAAAGATAAAACAGGACTAGGATTCACACATGAACCTATGCCTGAATCAATCTCAAAAACATTACCAGAGAATTTCAATACACATGATCATTCACCAGAAAACAAAGCTAAACTGAAAGAATTTCAAGATCAAAAGAACTTTAAAAAGAAAAATGTTGAAGTTTATGAAGAAACTGACTTAGACAAGATAAAAAATGGTCATCCAATCAAAGTCAAATCGTATGAACCTCAACAAAAGCAAAAGAAGCTGTTTGTACCAAAAGGTGAAACTGTTATTGAACAAAGTGAACAAATTAGTGAAAAATCTACTGAATTCAATAACAAACTTAAAGGAAAATGTGAGCAAGCTAAAACAGATAATAATATTTCTGATGATTCAAGTTCAAATGAACTAACTGAAGTACAAGAGTGTCAAAAGGAATCTTCTCAAGATTCAACTAAACTTCAAAGCAAGAAAACTTCATCAAGATTGAGAAATCAAAGACGAAGAAAAGCTGCAAAAGCAAAGAAAACTGAATCAATTAATCAGTCACAGAACAATACTCAAATTAAACCTGTGAAGTTTGTGTCTGCAGGAACTTTTGACTTGAACACAAACACAAAATAACAACTACACCTAAGATCAAATCTAACTCTGATCTGAGAACAAGTTCAGATCATAAGACTTTCGCTGTGTATAAAATTTGAATCAAAGGAGTCAAAGAATTTTGTTCAAGTTCAAAAGAAAAATCCTAAAGATCAAAAGACCAAATTCACACCAATTAAACAACAAATTAAATTGCCTAACCCAAAATTCAAACAAGAATCAAATATTGCTTCAACATCAAGGGTTAATAAAATGTTGTTTAAACATTCTGAAAAGTATTGTGATATCTGTGACATGTACAATCATGACATTTCAGAATGTTACTTTAACAAGTATTGCTACATATGTGATATGACAAATCACACCACAGCTGAGTGTTATTTTAACAAATACTGTGCTTTGTGTGATGAAAGAAATCACAATACCAATGATTGTTACTTCAGGAAGAACTCTTCAAGGAAGGAATTCAATAATAAAGGCTTTGTAAATCCACAATTTATAAGAAATCAAAATATTGGATTTAAATTTTCACAACAACAATCTTCCTTGGGTTTGAGATCTTTCAGAAGAAATAATTCTGATTTTGTCAAATCACAGCAATACCATCAAGAAAAGTTTATTCCTCGATCTGTGAGAATAAACCAAGGAACATTCTCAAATGATTCATACAAGAGTTCAAGATTTCTTAATAATGCTTTGAAATCAAAATCACAAAGAGATAATCAGTTGGTTTCTCAAAAAGGATTTGAACATGTTAAAATTCAAAAGAAACCAGATGTCAACAAACTTCATTTTAAACAATTTACAATTGTTGAAAAGTTTGGCAAGCCCAAGACCATCTCGGCTTGGGTTACTAACTCACCTTAAATGTTTGTGACTGCAGGTACGCCCACGGAGACCAATCAACTCATGGTATGTTGACAGTGGGTGTAGCCGGCATATGACAGGCAATCAAGCCTTGTTGCAAGACTTTAAGTTAAAGGATGGTACTCATGTTGCTTTTGGAGGTGATGCAGGTGGAAAGATAACAGGAGAGGGAACAGTGTCCAATGGGATTATCAGTTTTGATAAAGTCAACTTTTGCTCACAGTTGAACTTTAATCTTCTAAGTGTATCCCAAATTTGTGACAAATCTTATTCTGTTCTTTTTGATGAATCTCACTGTTATGTCTTGAAACCAGGTTTTCAGATTAGCAATGACTGGGTGATAGTTAAAGCTGCTCGAGACAGAGATGTATACAAACTGGATATGTCTCAAGTGGATCCTGCAACTGAAACTACTTGCCTGATTGCTAAAGCTTCAAATGATGAAACCCAGCTTTGGCATAGACGTCTTGGTCATTCCAACTTCAAAAACATGAACGAGCTTGTAGCAGGAAATCATGTTATTGGACTTCCTTCCAAGAAGTTTTCAACAACTGATCATTGCTCAGCATGTCTGAAGGGAAAACAACATAAAGCGTCTTATAAGTCCAAACTGATAAACTCAAACACCAAACCACTCCAGATGTTACATATGGACCTTTTTGGACCAACTAATGTTAGGAGTATTGGTCGAAAATCATATTGTTTAGTCATCATAGATGATTATACAAGATTTTCATGGGTTTTCTTTCTTCAAGCTAAATCTGAAACTGCAGATCTTCTAAAAGAATTCATTAATAAAGTTGAAAATCAACTTGAACAAAAAGTAAAGATAATAAGAAGTGATAATGGAACTGAATTTAAAAATGCTAACATTGATTTGTTTTGTGCAGAAAAAGGGATAGTTCATCAGTTCAGTGCTCCCAGAACTCCACAACAAAATGGAGTTGCTGAAAGGAAAAACCGAACTCTAATAGAAGCTGCCCAATATATGTTAGCTGATGCTAAAATTCCAATCACTTTCTGGGATGAAGCGATATCAACAGCGTGTTTTATTCAGAATAGAATCTTACTTGTTAAAGATAAAAAGAAAACTCCATATGAGTTAATGTTTGACAGGAAACCAAACATAACCTTTTTAAAATCATTTGGCTGTCCAGTTATGATTTTAAACTCAAGTGATCATTTAGGAAAATTTGAAGAAAAAGCTGATCATGGATTTTTCGTTGGATATTCATTAGTTTCAAAAGCCTATCGAGGTTATAACTCTAGGACAAATACTATTAATGAAACATTCAACGTTAAATTTCTGGAAAATTCTTTTCCTTCAGTTTCAAATGGTCCTGCATGGTTATTTGATATAGATTCTTTGTCAAACTCATTTCAATCTCACTTGTTTAATCAATCTGATGATTTTTCAGGTAAGAAGAACTCAAGAGGAGATCTTGGATCTTTCAGTGATGATTCAGATTCTGATGATTCAGATGATGCTCGCCCAGATTATCCATTTTTTTCATTTGTCAAGGATTCAACAATCCAATTTAATGACAATGTTCATGATGCTTCAGCTTCAGATCATTCAGTTTCAGCAGATCAAGAAGAATCACAACCTTTTCCTAATGATGGTACAGAAATTGGACATCCTGAGTCTGGCACATCTTCAATTTCTGGAGATGCAATTGATCATAGTAACTTGGATTACTTTCTCAATTCACCGACTCAAGTTCCAAATTTCACTCCACATTCTTCTTCCTTATTGCAACAGCTCTCCAATTTGAACCAAACTAATCTGGATGTTAATGTTCAAGGAAATGAGATTCCGATATCTCGTATTCACAAGAATCATCCAACATCATAGATTATTGGTCCTCTGAATGAAAGAACTACTAGGAGTAAATCTGAACATGAAAATGTTTGTTTATACTCTTGTTTCCTTTCTCAGATTGTCCTTAAAAATGTCACTGAGGCATTACAGGACAATGTTTGGATTGAAGCTATGCAAGAAGAACTTCTTCAATTTCGAAAACAGGAAGTGTGGAAGTTAGTGGAATTACCTGAAGGAGAAAATGTCATAGGCACAAAATGGTTGTTCAGAAATAAAACTGATGATCGTGGCATTGTAATAAGAAATAAAGCAAGACTAGTTGCACAAGGATACACACAGGAAGAAGGAATTGACTATGATGAAGTATTTGCTCCAGTTGCAAGACTCGAATCTATTCGTGTTTTCCTGGCCTATGCATCATTCATGAAATTCAAGGTGTATCAAATGGACGTCAAAGGTGCATTCTTGTATGGTCCAATCACTGATGATGTGTATGTAAAGCAACCTCCGGGCTTTGAGGATGCAGAATTTCCACATCGAGTGTATAAGCTTAGCAAAGCTTTATATGGCCTACATCAAGCTCCTAGAATTTGGTATGAGACATTATCTCAACACTTGATTCAACATGGATACACAAGAGGAAAAATCGATCCTACTTTATTCATAAAGAAGGATAATGATGATCTCTTATGTGTGCAAGTGTATGTAGATGATATCATATTTGGTTCTACCAGTCCAACTCTGTGCAATGAATTTGAAGAAATCATGAAATCTTGTTTCCAAATGAGTTCTATGGGAGAAATCAATTTCTTTCTTGGATTGCAAGTTCAACAATCTGCAGATGGTATTTTTATCAATCAGGAGAAGTTTGTTGATAAACTTTTAAAGAAATTCAAACTGCATGATTGTCAGTCCATAAGAACTCCAGCTGACGTAAACACCAAGATTGAGCCTGATCCTAAAGGAAAATCAGTAGACCAAACTTTATACAGATCTATGATTGGTTCTTTGATGTATCTTACTGCATCAAGACCAGACATAATGTATGCTGTATGTGTTAGTGCTAGGTATCAATCAGACCCGAAAGAATCTCACTTAATTGCTGTCAAAAGAATATTCAGGTATCTCAAAGGTAAACCAGCTTTAGGGCTTTGGTATCCTTACGAAGGTAATTTTGAGTTACATGGATACACCGATAGTGATTATGGTGGATGTTGTCAAGACAGAAAATCTACAACGGGTGGTTGTCAGTTTCTTGGACCCAGAGTAGTTTCATGGCAATGTAAGAAACAAACAAATGTTTCTGTCTCAACTGCA
Source organism: Flaveria linearis (assembly GCA_024085815.1). Taxonomy (NCBI): domain Eukaryota; kingdom Viridiplantae; phylum Streptophyta; class Magnoliopsida; order Asterales; family Asteraceae; genus Flaveria; species Flaveria linearis. The sequence goes on from CM044001.1 coordinate 80,196,207, forward strand.
GAAGCTGAGTACATGGCTGCATCAGCACAATGTTCTCAAATCCTTTGGTTGCAAAACCAACTGCTAGATTATGGGTTCAATTTTCTTAAAACACCCATTTACATTGATAACACTGCTATGTTCATTACAGCTAATCCAGTTCAACACTCAAAAACAAAACATATCGAAATTCGATATCATTTTTTAAGAGATAATTCTGAAAAAGGTTTAATCATTTTGATTCAAATAGCAACTGAAAAACAGTTGGCAGGCCTATTTACTAAAGCTTTTCTACCAGGAAGGTTTGAGTATTTAGTGGAGTCAATTGGCCTTATTAACCATGTGTAAACCTGGTTACAAATTTGAATTTTTTCATGATCAAATACTTTCCTAAATCTGATATTTTCATAAGGGTAACTTTTCATAGTTATTTGCCTGATTGTTTGTGTGTGTGTGTGCTTTCTTTTATAGAAAAACAAATACAAAATTAGAAAACTCAAAACTCAAATAGAAAATTATAAATCAAAAATCCAAAAATAGAGTGCTTTTCATTTTTCATTCATTATTTTAGGAATGAATCTGTGTTTGCCTTATGTGAGAAATGATAGTACATTAGTAAGATCAGTTACATACTTCACTCGCTAATAAAGTCTGACATGATCAGGATTTGATGTGTAGACACTATCATGCTAGTATACTGAACAAGTAAATTCTTGTGATTACCCACATCCTTATGCTTGTTTGTGTATTCCATTTGAGTGTATTAGCTTATCAGATTGACTGCTTGTTAAGCTACTCCTGCTCACACCTAATGGTAATGTGACTAATCATGAGATCTGTTACAAGCATCATTTACTTCTCTGTTATGAGTCATCATAGACCTGAAGTACTGAGATATCCTCTGTTGTAAGTCATTACAGACCTGGATATTCTCCTTTGATGCAAAAGATGCCAATGTGCACAACCCATTCAAAAGGATGGTTAGAGTTGATCAAATGGTTATCCATGATCATTCTCTGTTACATTCAGTAACATGAACTCTGATTATGCATATTTGTTAGGTAATAAGTTGAGAATATGTGCTTTCTTGCATGTCTTGATGATAGTTGATCCTCTATGTCTTGGTATGAGTCACATCTTGTCATATACTTCTACCATATTCATGCAAGAATTGAAAAAGTAAGTGAGCTGATAGTTTGTGTCAAAAACACTCATTTGCTGTCCTTAGATCTTGTGTCTCCTTTGCTGTGATATCACTGACCTGGAACACACTTGATCAGGATTTAATCATTGTCTATAACTATCCACATAATTTTTTATTTTAATATTCTGATCTTATCTAATATGATCTCACTGCAATCTATGATTTTATTGTAAATCTTAGATTTTCATTCTGCTTTAATTTTGATTTTATGCATGTTTTCTTGTGTGCAGGCAATATAACAATGTTAAGTGTGATATTCTTATGATTTATTGGTAAACTTCTAAGTTTTGAGAAACTTAAAAGTTTAGGGGGAGTAATAAACCAATAATAAGAATATTCTCAGAAAATCTCAGAAAATCAAAAAAAATGATCATGTTGAATTAAAAGGATGATGCTTTAATTCCAAAGCATGGTATGTGTTTATCTATGATAAAATGAGCTCATAATTTTTAGTAAGTGGAAAAGCTTATTTTTAGCAAAGTGGAAAAGCTTCTGTGAAAAGTTGAAATCAAGACAAATATTTTGAAAATTTTGGTTGTTCATTCTGAAACTAAGATGAAGGGTCAAAATGTAAAAAGTTAAACTTTGAAGGTTAAAAATGTAAATTTGAAATTTTGAGGGTAAAAAAATGTAAAAAGTTCATATTTGAGGGTCAAAAGTGTAAATTTGAGGGAAAGATAAAAATATGTTATATTGTTTAAATATTAGTATGAAATATTACTAATATGTTTAAACAGTGTGCAGGTGGAAGATTTGAAAAATACAAGTGCAAAAATGCATGAACAGTTGTTATGTGGCTGAACAGTTGTCGTATGTTCAAACAATTGTGTATGAGTTGGTTTGTAGACATTTCAGCATCATTATACTACTGAACAGTTCTTATACGACTGAACAGTCCTTATATGTCTGAATAGTTGTCATACGACTGACCTTATACGACCAAACAGTTCTCGTACGACTAGCCGTTTCATACTGAATAGTGCTCATATGTCTCACACTTAGTAAAATTTGTGACCTAATATGACTGAACAGTTCTTAAACGACTGTACAGTGCTTATACGGCTAACATTTATTACTTAGTATAAAATGCATACTTGTGTTGTTCATTTCGTTCTAATTTCAAAACCCTTGTAAAACCCTCTGACCACTCAACCTCTCGAACTTTCGATCAAAAACCCTCATTTTTCGTTCATTTCAATCAAAAATCACAGATTATTGATAGAGTTTTTGTGATTGTAAACGTAAGTTTATGATTATCATTCATCTAATTTCGTGTTTCAATGAAAATTGTGTGATAGGCATTCGACTACTGTACGGTCGTTTAACCCTAAACACTTCAAAATTTCAGATTAAACTTTCAAATCGAACAAATGTGCAAAATTGATGATTGAATCTTGTTTATCTGGTGATTTCGATCATGATATTAGGTTAAACTTGTGTTAATCTGACATTTGATTGAATACCCTGTTGCTGTTCTTCGATGAACAGTAACTGGAGATGAAGAACCCGATGAAGAAGATGAACAGATTCATGAAATTTAAAAAAAAATTTGTTAGGTCCCTTAAAAGATTAACATTTAGTCTTTATTTTTTAGTGTCTATTTTGTATCTTATACTAGTATAGGGACTTTTTGTGTAAATTTAGTTCCTTAGGTTCTAGTATAAATAGCTTAGACGTAGTATAGATTGAAGTAGTTGTATGTTTTTATGAGAACTGCTCTCTATCATTTGTAATCGTCTTTGCTATCAATGAAATATGAATTTTGTTGATTTTGCATGATTTGATTACAATTGCTTGTATTTTACTTTGAATTGTTCATATAATTGTTACAGATCGCTCTAATTGATCCTATCAGATGTGGTGGCGAGTGGTGGTGTGTTGGACGGTGCTAGGTGGCAAGCTATGGTGGTTGATCACATGTTTATTTTAACCGGGTGGTTTGGTGATTAAAGGAACCGGTTTGTTTAGTTTTAAGGTTAACAATCGGGGGCTTATTGTCTAATGAACCGAGATTTGGTTAAATGGTGGTTAAGGGAATCGGGCTTGATGGTTTAGGGTTAACCATCGGGTGGTTTAATGGTAAAAGAAATCGAGTTTAGGTGTAGGGTTTAGATACATAAGGTTTTCAATGTTTAGTTTTCATGTATCATGATGTTTTGATTTGATCTTTTATGTGTTTTGGTAGATGAGTTTTGGGTTATCATGATCATAACTAATCACAAAGTTAAGTATATGCATATGCGTACGTGAACCATTATGCATCCATGCATGCATGTATACGTACTATATATCATAATATCAAAAGATTACATATACATGCACATGTAAATTTATACATGTTGACGTGCAACCACACAATACACATAACTAACGCAAGGTTCACTTAATTCGACATGCATGTAAACGTGCATACGTAAAACATGCATGTCATATATATAAAACATATATGTAATCAAAAATAGTTATCATATAAGAAATCCTATGTGAATCTTATTTGATTAAATTTTGAGGGTGGTCACATTCTTCCCCCGTTAAAAGAATTTCGTCCCGAAATTCCTTGGAGTGTGATTTCTTAAATTTAGATGAACTTTATCTATTCATTACCTTTGAATAAGTGGGCGTATTTCTTCTTGATCTCATCTTTTCTTTCCCATGTGTATTCTGGTCCTCTCTTTGCATTCCATTTAACCTTTACTATAGGGATTCTATTCTTTCTTAACTTCTTTACTTCTTTGGCTACAATGGCTACTGGTTCTTCCACGAAATGAAGTTTCTTATCTATTTTGACTTCTTGAATTGGTACCTTTAAGGTTTCATTGGTTAGACATTTCTTGAGGTTGGACACATGAAAGGTGTTATGCACTTCACTTAATTCTTGAGGTAATTCCAACTTATATGCCACAGGGCCAATTCTATCAATGATTTTAAACGGACCAACTTACCTAGGGTTTAGTTTACTTAGTTTTCCAAACCGGAAGATTCCTTTTGAGGGAGATATCTTTAGATAAACCTTGTCTCCTATTTGAAATTCCAACGGCTTTCTTCGTTTGTTTGCATAACTTTTCTGTCGATCACGAGCTGCTTTCAATCTGTCTTTAATGTCAGTGATCTTGTCTGTGGTTTCTTGGAGTAATTCAGGACCTGTGAGTTGTCTATCACCTATTTCATTCCAACACAAGGGTGATTTACACATTCTTCCATACAAAGCTTCAAATAGAGCTAACCCAATGCTAGAGTGATAACTGTTATTGTATGAAAATTATATTAATGGTAAGTGACTGTCCCAATTCCTACCAAAGTCTATAGCACAAGCTCTTAGCATATCTTATAGGGTTTGTATTGTTCTTTCACTCTGTCCATCAGTCTGTGGATGATTGGCTATACTTAAATTTACTTGGTTCCTAAGGCTTTTTGTAAAGTTTGCCAGAATCTGGAAGTAAATCTACTATCTCTATCTGATATAATGGATACAGGTATTCCATGTCTGGACACAATTTCTTTTATGTAAATTCTTGCTAGTCTCTTAATCTTATAATCTTCTCGTATGGGTAAGAAATGAGCTGACTTAGTCAATCTATCTACTATAACCCAAATTGTGTTGTATCCATTTCTTGTTCTTGGTAGTTTAGTTATGAAGTCCATTGTAATTTGATCCCATTTCCATTCTGGAATTTCTGGTTGCTGTAGGTATCCTGAAGGTTTTTGATATTCAGCCTTTATTCTTGAACAGACATCACATTGTTCCACAAATTCTCCGACTGATCTTTTCATACCTGGCCACCAGTATTGGCTTTTTAGATCCTTGTACATTTTATTATTTCCTGGATGTACAGAATATTTGACTTATGAGCTTCTTGTAGGACAATTGTTCTAATCATGCTATTGTCAAGTACCCAAATTCTTCCTTTAAACTTCAGAATTCAATCTGTTTCTTCTTTCATGTCCTTTAATTGTCCTTTTAGTTTCAACACATCTTCTTGTTGGGCTTCCCGGATTTGTCTTAACAAATCTGAACGTAGTTCTATTCTTATAGCACATACTCGTAATGGCTTATTTCTTTCTTTCCTACATAGAGCATCAGCAACTACATTTGCTTTACCAGGATAATATTTGATTTCACAGTCATAATCACTTAATAATTCCACCCATCTTCTCTGCCTCATATTTAACATCTTCTGATCAAAGATGTGTTGCAGACTTTTATGATCCGTATATATTAAATACTTAGTCCCATACAGATAATGTCTCCAAATTTTCAGTGCAAATACTACAGCTCCTAATTCTAAATCATGGGTGGTATAATTCTTTTCACTACCCCTAAGTTATCTGGATGCATATGCAATTACTTTATCTCTTTGCATTAAAACACATCCAAAACCTTGACGTGATGCATCGCAATACACTATGAAATTATCTGTCCCTTCTGGCAACGCTAATATGGGCGCACTACATAACTTACTTTTAAGGAGTTCAAAAGCTTCATTTTTTTTTCTTCCCATATATACTTTATATCTTTTTGGGTCAATTCTGTCAATGGTTGAGCTATTCTCAAGAAATTTTCTATAAATCTTCTGTAATATCCTGCTAAACCTAAGAATTGTCGTATTTCAGTTGGGGTTTTTGGAACTTCCCATTTCTTAACTGCCTCAATCTTTGCTGGATCAACCTGAATTCCATTCTGGTTAACTATGTGTCCTAGGAATGTACTTCTCTTTTCCAAAATTCACATTTTGAGAATTTCGCATATAATTTTTCCCTTTGTAACAATTCCGAAGTTAACCTCAGGTGTTGTTCATGGTCTTTCTTATTCTTAGAATAAATCAGAATATCATCTATGGAGACTATAATGAATTTATCTAAATAGGGTTTACATACTCTATTCATTAAATCTATAAACACTGCTGGGGCATTGGTTAATCCAAATGGCATTACAAAAAATTCATAATGTCCGTACCTAGTTCTAAATGCAGTTTTAGATATATCGTCATCCTGTACTCTTAATTGATGATATCCAGATCTTAAATCTATTTTTGAAAAATAACTAGATCCTTGCAGTTGATCAAATAAATCATCAATCCTAGGGAGAGGATATCTATTCTTTATAGTAACTTTATTGAGTTCTCTATAATGAACACAAATTCTAAAAGTTCCATCTTTCTTTCTGACAAACAAAACTGGTGTTCCCCAAGGTGATACACTAGGACGTATAAATCCTTTATCTAATAGTTCTTGTAATTAGGTCATGAGTTCCTTCATTTCAGTTGGTGCTAAATGATATGGTGCTTTAGAAATAGGGGTTGTTCTTGGTATTAATTCAATTTTAAACTCTACTTGACGAGGGGGTGGTAATCCGGGTAATTCATCAGAAAAAACATCAGGGTATTCATTAATAATAGGAACATTTTCCAATTTCCCATTATGAAGTTTTACATCAACTATATGAGCTAAGAAAGCTAAACATTTCTTATTTAAGCATTTTTCAGCTTTTTCACAGGAAATCAATTTCACAATACCATTTGGTCTATCACCGTATATACAGAAAGTTTTGTCTTCCTTAATTAAAGGAATCTTTATCATTTTCTTATCACAAATAATTTCAGTATGATTCTTACTCAACCAATCCAGTCCTACTACGACAGCAAATCCTCCTAATTTAATAGGAAGCAGATCTATATCAAAAATAATATTCATCTAAATTCAAACTGCAGTTAGGAATGATTTCATCAGCTTCTATTACTTTACCATCAGCTAATTCTATCATATAGCTATGACTTAATTTTTCAGATGTTAAACTAAGTGATGGTCTAAAGATATTTGAAACAAAACTACGAGTTGCTCCTGTATCAAATAATACTTTTGCGTACTGGTTATTGATAAGGAACGTACCCGTTACTACTTCTGGTTCATGACGAGCTTCTTCAGCTTGTATTACGAAAGCTCTTCCACGGGGGTTGTTCTGGTTAACTGGGCCTTGCCTTTCCGTTGTGGACATTCATTACAAAAATGATTTTCACTTCCACACTGAAAGCAGACTGGTTTAGGGTTGGTAGGGTTTTTTCAATCTCGAGAGATATGTCTTTTCTTTTTGCAGTTGTAACAAACCACTGTCATACAGTTTACTGAATAATATCTTTGGCAGAAATTACACTATGGTTGTTTATCCATCTACTTCCCCTGAGCTGTTCCTATGAAATTTCTATGTGGAGATCGGGTTATTCTTTTCTGAGGGTTTTCTCCAGGTCTTCTTCCTGAGTGATTTTCATTCCATTTCCTTTTCTCCCTAATTTCTGGATGACTTAATGATCCATTTCTGATCATTTCATCTGTCAGACTCCCTGACAAGATTACTGCTTCTTGAAAGGTTTTGGTTCTTGCAGATTTCACTAAACCTCTTATTTATGGTACTAGCCCCCAGATATATCTCCCAATCCTTTTTGATTTAGGGGTTATCAGATATGGTACTAACCTGGACAGTTCATTATACCTGTTAGTATATTCCCGATGTGCAGCTCCTTTCATTTCTAGTGCTAAGAATTTTGCCTCTAACTTTTCTATTTCATTATAAGGGCAATATTTTTCTATCACTGAATTTCTAAAACCTTTCCAACTTATCTTATTCATAATATGCCTACCTTTATTGTGTACCTCTATTTTCCACCAGGATTATGCCTCTCCTTTCAGTGAATGAGAAGCAAACAGTGTTTTGTAATTTTCAGCACAGTTACTGATTTCCAAGACTCCTTCCATTTCATCTAATCATCATAAGGCTTGCACAGCTCCTCCCTTTCCATCAAATTCCCGGGGTCTGCAGAACATGAAGGTTTTGTAAGAACATCCTTTCAAGACTCCATTCAGGATTTCTTCTTCCTGTCGCTCTTCTGTATTAATATTTTCTGGCCTTTCCCGTGGGTGTGAGGTGGTTCCAATGTTCAAAGTCTGTTGTATTTGGGTTATCAGGGTAGGTAAGGTAGCTTCTATTTGTTGGGCTACTATCTGAGAAATTCTATCATTTTCATTGGTGTCAGTAGTCACAGGTGTTTCTTCCCCAAGTCGGGTTCTAGGTCGTCCCACTCGAGCTGTTCTTCGTATAGGCTGAGTGTTTCTTTTTGGCGGCATGATTCACTATAGTGAATTATAACATTTGTATCATAAATAAATATTCTAACACAAAATCATTTAGCATATATTAAATAAATATTTCAACACAAAACTACATATATCGTTTGGGTTCTTATTTCTTTTATTCTGATAAGTTAAACTATAGTTTTCTAGTTCCTGCGAATCCACTTCCATATCCTTGCGAAGATATTCTTCTTGGGTGTTTTGAGTTTCTTGATGTCCTTCTGGATTCTCCAGATTCCTAGCTGTATTTTCTTAAGTTTTCTAAGAGTTTGCCGAGCTGTTCTCACTTGATCCAACTCTTGTCTTTTAGTTACCGTATCTTTACTTTCGGAGGAAACAGAATGTTGCATTTCTATGTCCTCAGCTTGCTTAGTCCTAAACCTGTTCCCACGTTGTATCTTTTTCCTAGGGGTCTTAATTGTATATCCTCCAACATGTACTGGTGCACGTCTGAAGATCAAGAATAGGTTGGACTCACTTTAGATTAGTATTTGTTTATCTTTCTATGTAATAGGATTTATGTTAGATTTATTTTGTAAGTTGTTTAGTTTATTTTGTACATTTAGCAGTTCAGCAAAACTGTGAGCGAAACTATAGTTTCGCTCACAGTCAGCTGCAAGTCCTCCCGGCGAAACTAATAGTTTCTGCCTGCTGAAACTACAGTTTCAGCAGCACAATTTCGCCCTCAGCGAAACTGTGTGCGAAACTATAACTGCTTTATATAGATTTCATTTTGTTCATTGTTGGTCATCCTTGCAAAACCCTAATCGAATATTTCTGTTGCAAGTGAGTACTGTAAGCTGGTGTTTATTTAATATATTGAGCTTATTTCATTCCATTATGTATTGTTGCTTATTGAAACTTATTTGATTACATTTTGGTCTTCTTTTGTGCCTGAAATCTTTGTGTTTGTTATTTGTCTTTGGTATTGAACGATTCAAACCTTCTTCTACACTGAAAACCGATCAAATGGACCAACAATATGGTATCAGAGCCTTAGTGCTCTTGATTGTTTGAAGTTTTTGGTCATTTTTGCTCAATATCAATTTTTCTTCATTTTTATATCAAAACAGAGTGTTTTATCATGAAAATTGATTGAATCTTGCTTATTTCTGTTTGGGGAAGTCTCGTGAATCATTCCATTTCAAATCCATTGAGATTTGAGTGATTTCAGATTGTTTTTGTGGTTTAAAGTGCCTTCTGGTTCTTCCAGCAAAATTACCAGTTCTTCCAGCAAAACTGATAATTCCTTCAGCGAAACTGTCCTTTTTCATTCCTGCTTTTTGAACGAAAGTTCATTGGTGATCGTGTGACATTTGTGCGAAATTACTGCTGAAAGTAATTTGAACTAAAATTCAAGCTTGTTTCTTGTGAAACTCCCAGTGAAACTAAGCTCTTGACAGCTTCTGGCTAGCCTAATTGCTGCCGAAATTGTCAGAAACAGCACTTTCTCCCTCAGCGAAACTAAGCACTTTCACCCGGGCGAAACTACAAGTTAGTGAAACTATCCCAGCGAAATTACTTTTTCTTCTGCGAAATTATCATGTCTAAGATGACTTCTCTGACTCTTGCTGATTTAGAGAGTGCGATTCCTAATAGACCTCCAAGACTCATTAACGGAGATAACTTTGAAGACTGGAACAGATGTCTTAAGGCCTTCTTCTTTTACACCGACCACAATCAAGGGGATTCTATCAGCATTGGCCCGCACAAGCCAACCGTTACTGTCGGTGGAACTGTATCTCCAAACACAGACTCCTCCACATTCACCAAAAAGGATCAAAAGCTGATTGATCGAGACCAGAAAGCTTTCGGAGCCCTGACATTATCTCTTTCACCTGATATTTACAATCGCTTTGCTGAGTACATAGATGCAAAATCCTTATACGATGCCTTGTGTGAGTTTTATGACGGGAATGAGGATCTGAGGAAAGATAAGAAGGCTCAAGCTCAAAAGGAGTTCAATTCATTTATAGGACATAAGAATGAAGACCTTACTGACATTACTAATAGATTTCTGTCTGTTTCAAGCACCTTAAAGAAATATGATGATCAATTGGGAAATCATGAGCAAGTGAATAAGCTTGTAGACTCACTTCCACCTCAGTGGAGTTTACAAGTGAGATTGCTTAAAAAAGAAAGAAACTTCACTGATTATAAGCTGATGGATGTGATTAACAAGCTGAAGTCCTTTGACTTAGATCTGAAAAGGAGTGAGTTTAATCAGTCCATCATGCCGACATCCGGTTATTCTCAGAATGCTGCATTACTATCTTCCGCTGCAAGCTCTCCAATGCAAGCATCGCATCAAGGAGGAGTGCACTCATGTGATTATTCTGGAGGCTGTAATAACCTGGGGAGAAAGCAAGGGAACTTGAAAGTGACTGTTGAAACTTCTGTTCCAGCTGAGACTATGGATCTTTTCGGGATGTTTGTTCAGAGTTGTGAAGCATTAGTTGCTGGAGATTTGAAAGGTAAAGGAATGACAATGGAAGACATGTATCAAGTGGATCCAGATGATCTCGAAGAGACTGATATTCAGTGGCAAATGGCAATGTTAACGCCTAGAGCTCAAAGATTTGAAGCACAAAAGAAGACCAAAATGTAATCAAATAAGTTCCAATAAGCAACAATACATAATGGAATGAAATAAGCTCAATATATTCAATAAACACCAGCTTACAGTACTCACTTGCAACAGAAATATTTGATTAGGGTTTTGCAAGGATGATCAACAATGAACAAAATGAAATCTATATATAGCAGTTATAGTTTCGCACACAGTTTCGCTGAGGGCGAAACTATGCTGCTGAAACTGTAGTTTCGCCCGGCAGAAAATACTAGTTTCACAGGGAGAACTTGCAGCTGACTGTGAGCGAAACTATAGTTTCGCTCACAGTTTCGCTGAACTGCTAAATGTACAAAATAAACTAGACAACTTACAAAATAAATCTAACATAAATCCTATTACATAGAAAGATAAACAAATACTAATCTAAAGTGAGTCCAACCTATTCTTGTTCTTCAATACTCCCCCTAGGTTGGACCTCACCGACTTCGCTCCTTTTGATATCTCTAATTAGCGCCAGCATCCCCTGCTCCTGCTCATGATGTTCCTTCTTCAGCTCCTGTAGCTTTACCTTGACGAGCTTCAGCACTTGATCCTCCTTGGTTGCCTCCTGCTTCATCAGCTCCTTCAGGACGAGCACTAGCTTGTGCAAACTATTTCGTCAAATCCCGGATATCCATATTTAAGTCATCTTCAGCTCTTACCTTCTGTGCCAGCTCTTTCACCTCAGCTCTCACTCCTCTAACGTTGTTCGCCACAATCATGAACAGGCTTACTTCCTTTCTTGTCTCCTCTCCTGCTCCTGCTTTTATATGGTTCTCATATAGAACGAGCAGGTCTTCATCCGAAAATCCAAAAAACTCCATCGGGTTGAAGATTCGATATTCAATACCACCCTTTACTCTAATCACAGCCTACCCCGTCTAATTGTAATAAAACCACTTCTCAAACCCTTGTAGATGAGAGGGGGAGGGATCTGCCAATCTCACTCTGTGAACCGTCTTTGGAGGCTTCACCCTCAACACAATCTTCCCTTTTCCTGTAACCCAGTCTTTATCTTTCTTTGACCTCTTTCTCTCTGCTTTCATATACCCAAAAGCCTCAAAGTTATCATTCAATCCGTTCTTGATTTCTTTCTCCAGAAGCATGGCTCGTTCACTCAAATGAGTTTCAAGTAGAGGCAACAAGGCCAACCTTCTCAAGTCCCACCTAGGCAAGGTCTTGATGCCTTCCTCTTGTGCAAATAAGTAATCCCACCCCCTCTCCTCTTTATCATGAACATCTTGAGGCCGGGGTTAAACTTCCAACTCACTATTCTCTTATCCGCCTCCTTCTTCTTCAATCCTTCCTTATTTTGGAATAGAGGAGTCAGTTCTTCTGGTTCCTATTCCTTCACGAACCAATCACTTTTCTCCATCTCTATAATATCATTCTTATCTTCACCCTTCAGAACCACATATGTTAGAGGCCTTTCATCCACCTCATAGAACTCAGGCTCTGAGTCATAGTCAACCAACTGCTCATCCTCTACCTCTATGTAATAGGATTTATGTTAGATTTATTTTGTAAGTTGTTTAGTTTATTTTGTACATTTAGCAGTTCAGCGAAACTGTGAGCGAAACTCACAGTCAGCTGCAAGTTCTCCCAGTGAAACTAATAGTTTCTGCCGGGCGAAACTATAGTTTCAGCAGCACAGTTTCGCCCTCAGCGAAACTGTGTGCGAAACTATAACTGTTATATATAGATTTCATTTTTTTCATTGTTGATCATCCTTGCAAAACCCTAATCGAATATTTTTGTAGCAAGTGAGTACTGTAAGCTGGTGTTTATTGAATATATTGAGATTATTTCATTCCATTATGTATTGTTGCTTATTGAAACTTATTTGATTACATTTTGGTCTTCTTTTGTGCTTCAAATCTTTTTGTTTGTTGTTTGTCTTTCGTATTGAACGATTCAAACCATCTTCTGCACTGAAAACCGATCAAATGGACCAACAACATCGAACATAAAATTTTGGCTCTTTTTCCAGTTGAGGGATTTCCATAGCTTGTTGAGGTTCTGGTTCAAGTGTTATTTCCTTAGAGTTGCTATGGTTTGGACACTCGTAAGGATCGGTCTATTGTGGTAACTATCTGATACCAAAATGGTTAGTCACATATTATTATAATTATTAAAGTTAAGCATATAATCATAGAATTTCAAAAAAAATTATACCACACAAGTATATATATATTTATCATTAATTGAGCTTATGGTTATAGTCTAGGTATTTTCATTATACCTAATTCTTTATAACCAATGGCTCAGATACCAACCTGTCACATCCCAGCGGAAGCGTGAAGCGATAATTGGATGTGACTTGTTTGTTCAGAACGCAATTGAATACAAGAAATTTAAATCACAATAATATGAAAACATAAAACACATACTTCATATATATATATATATCATAATTTGGATTACATCATTACATATAAGTCAAAATTTGATATAACCCTTATTACAACATATTATTTAGCTAACATCTTTAGGTACGATGAAAATACGCATCCACTACCACGCAGCCATCATAGATATTAACTGTTAGGCTTACACATACTCGTCCCACAACTTCACCCCATCCATTGTAAACATCAAAGGAAAAGTCTATATTATTAGTCATTTTCACCTGAAAAAGCATACTCAAACAGTCAACATAAAGTTGGTGAGATCATAGGTTTATATCCAGACAAAACATTTTATTGATGCACCAATTACAACCAAACCTGCTCACACACATAATCATACTGTCACAAAATAATTCACAAGATCCGATAATATTACATCTCAACCCTTATTCGGTTAGGTGCAAGAAAATAGCATCACAACACTCATCCTGTTGGTGCAAATATTCTCCTAAGTAGCGCTACTAATATTATCAGACGGTTCCTCATTCGAATTAATGGTTGTATCACAAATGACGGTAAGTCTCAAAATAGTTTCAAAAATAGTGCATCAATATAAACAGTATGCTTTTTCCTTCAAAAACTTTACAAATACCAAAAGGTCAAAATGGGGCTATGAGTCTCACCGTTTCTCTAAATTGTAACCTATAAAATAATTCATAAGTTAGACAAAATTCCTTTAAAATTTTTAGAACCTTAGATCTTTTTAATTCTTAAAATAGTCAAATAATTTTACCATAAAATTCTCAATATTTATTCTATTATACATAAATAGTTATAATTATTCGAAAGTCTCCATAAATCACCAAAAATAGCTACAGTTATCCAAGAATCACCAAAAATTTACAGAAAATTATTTCAATAGTTTAAATTATCCCATAATTTTCTTGATGTCCAAGTTACAACAGATTTTTTTCTATAAATTTCACAATATTTCCAAAATTCACTAAAAATACTTATATATCTTCAAAAATTATGAAATTTATACAATCTGTTTATTTAGATTTATGATAGCTTCAGTGAATTTTTCATGATTTATGGTACTGACTAAGTATTTCTTTTGATTTTTTTCTTTTACAAATAACTTAAAAATTCATTTTTCAATAATAAGGAAGTAAAATACAAAATAATTCCTGGAGCTTTTATATCTCAAAAGAGTCATTCTGTGATTTTTCCAGATTTTTCCTAAGTTTATATTTTAAGTTTTTATTGTTTTTTTTGTAGAACCTTTTTATCAAGTTTTATAAAAAAACAAGTTTGTTCCCACAATCACATTTTGTTTATTAGGTAAGAAATCCCTTAACATACATGTAAAAAGGTTGATATGTGTTGGTTAGACACATATATATGTTACACATATATATTTGATATACAAGACTAGTTAAATTTAGAAAAATAAAATCCTTTTGTTGTTGCTTGCTATAACCTGTGAGGTTTGACAGTTTTTCAAGCAAAGACCCGAGAGCTGGAGTGTGCGGATGAAGGCGACCGAATGAGGGTGTGGAGGTGATTATGCTATTGTAGTGTTGTCGTTTCAAGGAATTCCCGATGGACAAGTTTGCAAAAGGGTGGAGGTGTATGGTTGTCAAAGGAACCAGAGAGACAAAGGTTGCTAGATGTGACTGGAACTCCGAAAGGTTTGTGTGTGCGACTGGAAGAGTCCGCATGGGGGGTCCTTATGGTGCTTGGCCATGGTTAGGTAATTATGAGGCTATGCTCTAGCCTAGGTGAGTCAAGAGAAGAGGTGGCGGTTTCTATGGTGACTGGAAGAGTCCGCATGGGGGGGTCCTTATGGTGCTTGGCCATGGTTAGGTAATTATGAGGCTATGCTCTAGCCTAGGTGAGTCAAGAGAAGAGGTGGCGGTTTCTATGGTGACTTTAGCCGAGAGGTTGCCACCTTGCTTCTATGGTAATGATTGTGGTGATGTGATGGCGAGTGGTGGTGTGTCGGGCGGTGCTAGGTGGCGAGCTATGGTGGTTGATCACATGTTTATTTTAACCAAGTGGTTTGGTGATTAAAGGAACCGGTTTGTTTAGTTTTAAGGTTAACAATCGGGGGCTTAATGTCTAATGAACAGAGATTTGGTTAATGGTGGTTAAGGGAATCGGGCTTGATGGTTTAGGTTTAACCATCGAGTGGTTTAATGGTAAAAGAAATCGGGTTTAGGTGTAGGGTTTAGATACATAAGGTTTTCAATGTTTAGTTTTCATGTATCATGATGTTTTGATTTGATGTTTTATGTGTTTTGGTAGATGAGTTTTGGGTTATCATGATCATAACTAATCACAAAGTTAAGTATATACATATGCGTACGTGAACCATTATGCATGCATGCATGCATGCATACGTACTATATATCATAATATCAAAAGCTTACATATACATGCACACGTAAATTTATACATGTAGACGTGCAACGATACAATACACATAACTAACAATAGCAAGGTTCACTTAATTCGACATGCATGTAAACATCCATACGTAAAACATGTATGTCATATATATAAAACATATATGTAATCAAAAATAGTTATCATATAAGAAATCCTATGTGAATCTTATTTGATTAAATTTTAGGGTCGTCACATGAATGCATGCATTAATGAACAAACGAATGTAAGAAAAGTCTTGCAAGCAATGTATGGAGGTCCACACCCAATGAAGGGTATTAGCTTAGCTGTGTGCGGGTTAGCTACCCCGGAAGGATGCACACTGGGGTCTAATCCTTATGATTGGCCATACGTGTGGGATCTTTGCTGCTTACCTCGGTAATGTGGTCAGGCCACCGGGCACAATGTATGGGAGTCTAATTATAGACTTCGGCCCAGTAACTGGTTTATGCATAACGGTGGGGTATAGCACATGGCATTGGTCCGAATGAAGTTACCTCAGGACTGTGGTCAGGCCACCGGGTACAATTTATGGGATTCTAATTATAGACTTCGACCCATTACCCGTTTTATGCATGAAGTTAGGGTATAGCCCGTGGCATTGGCCCGGAATGTAAGAAAGATAATGAATGATCACGATGACGTACGATGATGAAGGAACGAAAGTTAATAAACGATGATGAAGATAATAATAAAATTATCTATTTGTACGTATGATGTATGAGCACATATGAAAGTAAAGAACGGTTTTGAATGATAAGTGAAGTATTTTATTTATAAAACTAGAACTCACTCAGCAACGCTGACTTTTATGTGTTTTCCAGCTGGCAGGTAAGAGTTGTTGAGGATGGCACGGGGCAGCTACTTGGCATTTTTGGGATGGCATCCATTAGTATAACAATGACGTTTTTATGATGTAATACAATTATGATATTTTGTAACAGTTAAATGTATTGTATTACTTTGCAAAAGATGTGATTAATATATATGAAATAGTTTTAATTAATTTTCGCTGCGTTGTTTTAAAGAAATGTATGTTTTATGTACGATGAATGACCAACTGTGAGGTGCCCGGGATTGGGGCCTTACAAGTTGGTATCAGAGCCAAAGTTTAAGTGAAATGGGTAAATATTTTCAAAAGAAACCTAAACTTAAACTAAGAATGGGACAAAAGGGAAGGGATGTCATTCCAAGTAGCTACATGCCATCAGGTATTTTCTTAAATGTTAACCGGTATTATGTGCGCATGTTATTTGACCTGTTTGCCCTTAGTAGATTTAGATACTGATGTATTCAGGATAGGAAATGCTGGGGGTATGATGAGTAAAGTAAGTGGCTAATCAGAACTGGCCACTATAATTAGGGACTTACTATACGTAACATAAACTGAGCTATTACCTTGAATGACCGTGTTAGTGTTTGAATCTTATAGCGTGTTAGTAGATGGCTGGAGGTAGATCTTCTAAGGCTTCTAGAGGAGGAGCACGTGGTGGGAATGGTGCTAAACGACAGGCCAGAAGAGGAAGGCCCAGGTTTGAGAAGGTGACCCATGAGTGAATGAGGTCGTGGTGGAGGAGGTTCATCAGGTCATGCAGACAATCTTGCCTTCTGTGGTGACCGAAGTGATTAAAGCTGTTAGGGAAGGAGAGAGGAAGGATAGGAACAGGTCCCCGGGAGGGAGAGAACAACCCGAGACCGAGACGGTTATCCCTAATGATGAGGAAGAAGAGGAAGAAGAGCCTGTGCCAGAAGGCTGTAATTATGGGGCATTCCAAAGATGCAAGCCCCCTACCTTTGATGGTAATGGCACTGCTGTTGCTGCTGCTCACTGATGGGTGAGGGAGATCAGAGATGGAGGCTGTCCTTGAAATCAGCAAGTACCGAGAAGACCAGAAGGTGAAGTTTGCCACTCATTCATTTGTGGACTCGGATCTATGCTGGTGGGACAACATTGTCCAAGCCGAGGGTAGTAGGGTGATTAGTAGAATGAGGTGGAGCAAACTGAAGAAGTTGGTGATCGAGGAGTTCTGTCCTCATCGGGAGTTGGACAAGGTGGAGAAAGAGTTCCTGCAGCTGGAGGCGGGAACAATGACACATCAACAATACACCACCAAGTTTAACGAGATGGCACGGCTAGTGCCAGATTGGGTGAGACCCTCGTCACAAAAGATTAAGAGATACATTCACGGCTTACCGGCGGACATCCGCAGGCATATGATTGCTGCCCGACCGAGCACGTTCAGGTCGGTGGTTGACTAGGCTGGGAGACTGTATGATGAAAGAGAGGTAGTGGTGGCTGAGGTGAGTAAGAAAGGTGGTGGTGACCGGAACTAGAATGGGAAGCGATTTGGACGGGGTGGTGCTTCGATAAGCAACAACAGTGCACGGGTGGATGACCGACGTGTGGTCACATCCAGTGCAGGGGCGAAGACGTGTGGAAAATATGGAAGGGAGCATACCGGAGAGTGTAGGTGGGGATCGAATGTATGCTTCAAGTGTGGGAGGATAGGGCATATAGCAAAGGACTGTCGTGTGGTGAGATGTTTTAACTATGGTGGAGAGGGTCACATGAGTACGGAATGCAAGAAGCCAAGGGCTGAGAGTTTCGGGGTGAAGAGGACGACTAGGACTGAAGGGCATAAGGCGAGCGCTAGAGCTTTCACTATGACCAGGGAGGAGGCTAGGATAGACCCCGATGTTGTGTCAGGTACGTTTCTAGTAAATGAAACTCTTGCTTCTGTGTTATTTGATTCTGGTGCTAGTAGGAGTTTTATTTCTGCTACTTTCTATGCTAAATTGCATGTTAGTAGTAGACGTATTGATGAGCCCTTCGATGTAGAAACTGCTATTGGTAGGTCCACTAGAGTTACTGATATGATAAAGGACTGTGCCATAGAACTAGAGGGTCGTAGGTTTGCTGCTAAGTTACATGTGATGCCCATAGGTGGATTTGATGTGGTATTAGGGATGGATTGGTTAGCAACCTTCAAAGCAAACATCGTGTGTCGAAAGAAGATGATTAGACTCTGACGGTAGTCTGGTGACGATATACGGCGATCGAGTTACGATGATTCCGAAGATGATTTCAATGGCGGTGGCCGGAAAGTGCATGAGGCGTGGATGTAGTGCTTATTTGGCCTACGTGAAGGATGTAGACACGTCAACACCACAATTGTCTAATGTACCGGTGGTGTGTGACTTTCCCGATGTGTTTCCAGAAGATTTGCCAGGTGCGCCACCGGATCGTGAAATCAAATTTCAAATTGACTTGATACCCGGTGCTCAGCCTGTAGCTAAGGCACCGTATCGTCTAGCTCCCTCCAAGATGAAGGAATTGATGGAGCAACTATAGGAGTTGCTTGATAAGGGGTTCATTAGACCGAGTATCTCTCCTTAGGGTGTACGGGAGTATGAGGATGTGTATTGACTACCGTGAATTGAACAAGTTAACGGTGAAGAATCCGTATCCATTACCGAGGATTGATGACTTGTTTGATCAGCTGCAAGGTGCAAGTTGATTCTTGAGGATTGATCTTCGATCTGGTTACCATCAGCTGAAGGTAAAGGAGCAAGATATCCATAAGACAGCTTTTCGTGCGCGTTATGGACACTACGCGTTTCTCGTTATGTCCTTTGGTTTAACTAATGCGCCAGCTGCCTTTATGGACTTGATGAACCGAGTGTGTAGGCCGATGTTAGATAAATCAGTGATTATGTTTATTGATGATATCCGGATTTATTCGAGAAGTGAGGAAGAACATGCCGGCCACATACGTGAGGTATTGGAGACACTTAGGGGACAGAAGTTGTATACCAAATTCTACAAGTGTGCTTTTTGTTTGCAAGAGGTGCAATTCTTGGGTCACGTGGTAAATCCCAAGGGGATTATGGTAGACCCGGCAAAGGTGGAGGCGGTGATGCAATAGAAGTCTCCAAAGACTCCATCTGAGATCCATAGCTTCTTAGGGTTGGCGGGATATTATCAAAGATTCATCCAAGACTTCTCCAAGATAGCTTCTCCATTGACTAAGCTAACCCGTAAGGATGTGAAGTATGTATGGGGTCAAGATCAGGAGAAGGCTTTTGAAGAGTTAAAGATGAGGTTAACTCAAGCTCCTGTTTTATCCTTACCCGAAGGAAGCGAGGACTTGGTAGTCTATTTAGATGCCTCCTACTCGGGGTTAGGTTGCGTGTTGATATAACGAGGGAAGGTTATAGCCTACGCATCCCGACAGTTGAAAGTTCATGAGTTTAATTATCCTACTCATGACTTGGAGCTGGCAGCTGTGGTCTTCGCCTTGAAGATTTGGCGGCACTACCTATATGGGACGAAGTGCACTATATTCACTGACCACAAAAGCTTAAATTACTTCTTTGAGCAGAAAGATTTGAATATGAGGCAGAGAAGATAGTTGGAGCTCATAAAGGATTATGATTGCGAGATCCATTACCATCCGGGCAGGCCAACGTGGTGGCAGATCCCCTTAGCCGAAAGGAGAGACCCGAGCAGATTCGGGTGAAAGCTTATCAGTTGATTATGAAATCTGATGTGATGATGCAGGTCAAGGAGTTTCAAGATGAGGTGATGAAAGAAGATCATCTTAACTCTGAAAGGATGAAAGGCCTAGTCGCAGAGTTGGCTGAAAACACTCTTGGTGTTAGAACCCGATATGGGCGGATGTGGATTCCTCGTTACGGGAACTTACGTGGAAAGATCATGGATGAGGCTCATAAGACTCGGTACCCCATTCATCCCCGGTGCTACAAGATGTACCATGATATGAAGAAGAATTATTGGTGGTCGGGTATGAAACGTGACGCAGCGGACTACGTGTGTAAGTGCCTTACTTGTTTGCAAGTGAAGGCGGAGCATCACGGAAAATCCAACCTTTGGACATACCTGAATGGAAGTGGGAGCATATCACCATGGACTTTATTACGAAGTTACCGCATACCCCGAGAGGGTATAATGCTATATGGGTGATAGTTGATCGTTTGACGAAGAGTGCACACTTCCTACCGATCCGAGAGACATATTCCTCTGAGAAATTAGCAGATTTATTCATCAAGGAGATTGTAGCTTGTCATGGTGTACCGATGTCTATTGTATCTGATCGTGACACTCGATTTACATCTAAGTTTTGGAAGAAATTCCACGATGTGATGGGAACGAGGCTACACATTAGCACGGCTTATCATCCTCAAACGGACGGTCAGTCTGAAAGGACTATCCAGACACTCGAGGACATGCTTCGAGCGTGCGTTATCAATTTTGGAGGAAGTTGGGATAACCATTTGCCATTAGCAGAATTCTCGTACGATAGCAGTTATCATGCCAGCATTGGCATGCCACCATACGAGATGCTATACGGTAGGAGATGCAGGAAACTTGTTTGTTGTGGTGACATTGGTTAGAAAGAGTTGGGAAGTAGTGAGGTGATCGAGGTTACGACTGAGAAACTAGAAAAGATCAAAGTCTTTATGAAGGCAGCTAAAGATAGACAGAAGTTGTATGCCGATAAGAGACATAGACCAATTGAGTTCCAGGTGGGTGATAGGGTTATGTTGAAAGTCTCACCTTGGAAGGCCATCATTCGGTTTACGAAACGGGGCAACTTGAGCCCGAGATATATAGGACCTTTCCGAATTATTGCTCGAGTAGGAGAGGTGGCCTATAGGTTGGAACTACCAGATGAGTTAAGTGGAATTCACCCAACATTCCATGTATCTCATCTGCGGAAGTGTTTAGCTGATGAGGATATGGTTGTACCACTGGAGGACATTGAAATTGATGAACGGTTCAACTATGTGGAGCAACTAGTGGCGATCATTGATCGTAAAGAGAAAAGGTTAAGGAATAAAGTGGTTCCTCTTGTGCGTGTACAGTGGAAGCATAGGAAGGGATCTGAGTCTACGTGGGAGACTGAAGAAGAGATGAGGCAGCATTACCCTCATCTATTTCAGGAATAACAGGTTTCGGGGACGAAACCTATATAAGGGGGTAGACTTGTAACACCCAGATATTTTAAGAAGTTGTAAAATAAAAGAATAAAGTGGAAAATACAATTTAACCCAAGTTAAGGGGTTAAATGTGTCAAAAGTACAAAATAATATTATATTTTGTACAAAAAGGTGGTATGGCTGCTCATGTTTGCTGCACAACACCTTTCCAACCGATTTTAGAGAGAGAAAGAGTATAGAGTTCGGGTTTTTGAAGAAGAAGAAGAAGAAGTCGAATTTAAGGTAAGAATTTGATGATTTTTAGGTGTTCTTGACTGATTTTAGTTTGAGTTTATACTTATGTATATGTATGTACGTTTGTGTGTGTGTGTTTTGGTGGGTTTTAGGTGTTTGAGCTCATAGCAAATGGGTTTGAAGGAAGTTAAACCCAAATTTGCATAAGGTTAGTTTCTAGGACCCCTTTTAACATGTTTTTAACAATTTTGGGGCTGGAAAATGCATGTGAACCTATTTTATGAAAGATGGGTTTTCACCCGTATGTATGTGTGTGTAAATGTGTATGTGGGTTGGTGCAAATTTTGGATATATATATATGTGTGTATGTACCTATTATGATGCTTAGAATGTTAATACTAAGTTTAGATCGTGATATAAGATGATTTGGGACTGATTTATGTTAATTTAGTAAGAGTTAGTTGCCCAAACGTCCAAACAATGGCCCATGCGCCAACGGTTAAATTTACTAAGTGTTCCCAACCGCCCAGAAAACCCAAACGTCTGAAAAGTACCCAACCGCCTAGATGTTCATGCGTCTAAGTCAGGCCCATGCACCTGAATAGTACCCAAGCGTCTGGAATACTGCCAATATGACTAAGTGTTGGGCCATGCGCCCAAATAGTGCCCATGCGCCCAAATAGTGCCTATGCGCCCAAATAGTGCCCATGCGCCCAAATAGTGTCCATGCGCCCAGAACCTTTCCATGCGCCTATGTTTTCCCATGCGTATAGGAGGCCAAGCGCCTGCATAGTGCCTATGCGCCTGCATAGTGCTCATGCGCCTAAAAACTTAGAAATATTTTAATAGGTTTTAACAGGAAGATCAATTTTTCTATAACAAAATATGTTATACGAATGTGTTAACAGCCCGGCCCCGGCCAGGGGCGTTACCCCTTGGACCCCACTAGGGGCTGCCGCCCCTAGAACCCCGCTGTCAGGGGCTGCCGCCCCCGAACCCCTACTGTCCCATGGAGGGTCGGTCATCTTCTGTGATGACTTGTTAGGTATGTGTATGTGTATGTGAATGGATGATACATGATGTTTATGATGATTTATAATGATGTTATGATTATGTATGACATGTTTTCTTATGCTCCTTATTATGTATTATTCCGCGACCTACGTATTATGAGTATGAGATGAACATGAAGTATTATGTAACGTAAAGCGGAAGTTAATGTTAATGATATGAGAAGCATAAAGAAAGAATGAATGCATGCATTAATGAACTAACGAATGTAAGAAAAATCTTGCAAGCAATGTATGGAGGTCCACACCCAATGAAGGGTGTTAGCTCAACTGTGTGCAGGTTAGCTACCCCGGAACGATGCACACTGAGGTCTAATCCTTATGATTGGCCATACGTATGGGATCTTTGCCGCTTACCCCGATACTATGGTCAGGCCACCGGGCATAATGTATGGGAGTCTAATTATAGACTTCGGCCCAGTACCCGCTTTATGCATGACGGTGGGGTATAGCACATGGCATTGGTCCGAATGAAGTTACCCCGGGAATGTGGTCAGGCAACCAGGCACAATGTATGGGAGTCAAATTATAGACTTCGACCCAGTACCCGCTTTATTCATGACATTGGGGTATAGCTCGTGGCATTGGCCCGGAATGTAAGAAAGATAACGATGACGTACGATGATGAATGAACGAAAGTGAATGAACGATGATGAAGATAATAATGAAATTATCTATTTGTACATATCATGTATGAGCACATATGAAAGTAAAGAACGGTTAAAGTATTTTGTTTATAAAACTAGAACTCACTCAGCAACGCTGACTTTTAAGTGTTTTCCAGCTGACAGGTAAGAGTTGCTGAGGATGGCACGGGGCAGCTACATGGCATTTTTAGGATGGCATCCATTAGTATAACAATGATGTTTTTGTGATGTAATGCAATTATTATATTTTGTAACAGTTAACTGCATTGTATTACTTTGCAAAAGATGTCATTAATATATATGAAATAGTTTTAATTAATTTCCACTGCAATGTTTTAAATAAATGTATGTTTTATGTGAGATGAATGACCAACTGTGAGGTTCCCGGGAATGGGGCCTTACATTTTGCTCGAAGAAGTACTTCAAGCTCTTGTGGTCGGTAAAGGGGGTGCACTTCGTCCCGTATAGGTGGTGCCTCCAAATCTTCAACGCAAACACCACAGCTGCTAACTCCAAATCGTGTGTAGGGTAGTTAACTTCATGGGTTTTCAACTGTCAGGATGCGTAGGCTATCACCCTTCCACGTTGCATTAACACGCAAACTATCCCAGAATAAGAGGCATCCGAATACACCACAAAGTCATCACTCCCTTCGGGTAATGTTAAGACAGGAGCTTGAGTTAATCTTGTCTTCAACTCCTCAAAAGCACACTCCTGTTCTTGACCCCACACGAACTTCACATCCTTGCGAGTCAATTTGGTCAAAGGTGAGGCTATCTTGGAGAAGTCTTGAATGAACCTTCTATAGTAGCCCGCCAAGCCCAAGAAACTACGGATCTCGGATGGCGTCTTTGGAGATTTCCATTGCATCACCGCCTCAACCTTTGCCGGGTCTACCATGATTCCTTCAGCATTAACGACATGTCTCAAAAATTGAACCTCACTTAACCAAAAAGCATACTTAGAGAATTTAGCATACAACTTCTCTCTCCTAAGTGTCTCCAATACCTCGCGTATGTGGCTGGCATTTTCTTCCTCACTCTTAGAATAATTCAGGATATCATCAATGAACACTATTAATGATTTATCTAACATCGGCCGACACACTCGGTTCATCAAATCCGTAAAAGCAGCTGGCACGTTAGTTAACCCAAAAGACATAACGAGAAACTCGTAGTGTCCATAACGCGTACGAAAAGCTGTCTTAGGAATGTCCTGCTCCTTCACCTTCAATTGATGGTAGCCAGATCGAAGATCTATCCTCGAGAACAAACTGGCACCATGGAGCTGATCGAACAAGTCATCAATCCTCGGTAACGGATACTGATTCTTGACCGCCAACTTGTTCAGCTATCGGTAGTCATGTAAATCCGCATACTACCATCCTTTTTCTTTAAAAATAAGACTGGAGCACCCCAAGAAGAGATACTCGGTCTAATTAAACCCTTATCAAGCAACTCCTGCAGCTGCTCCATCAACTCCTTCATCTGAGTCGGAGCCAACCGATACGGTACCTTAGCTACAGGCTGAGCACCGGGTATCAAGTCGATTTGAAATTTGATTTCACCATCCGGTGGCACACCTGGTAAGTCCTCTGGAAACACATCAGGAAAGTCACACACCACTAGTACATTGGACAATTGTGGCGTTGACGTGTCCACATCCTTCACGTAGGCCAAATAAGCACTACACCCACGTCGCATGTACTTCCCCGCCACTGCCACCGAAATCACCTTCGGGATCATAGTAACGCGATCCCCATAAATCCTCACCAAACTTCAATCAGGCGCAACTAGTCGAATCATCTTCTTACGGCATATGATGTTTGCTTCATAGGTTGCTAACCAATCCATCCCTAGTACTACATCAGATCCACCTAGGGGTATCACATGTAACTTAGCAGCAAACCTATGGCCTTCTTGTTCTATGGAACAATCCTGTATCACATCAGTAATTCCAGTGGACTTACCAATAGTGGTTTCTACATCGAATGGCTCACTAACGCTTTTACTACTAGCAGACAACTTAGCACAAAAAGCAGTAGAAATAAAACTCCTACTAGCACCAAAATCAAATAATACAGAGGCACAAGTTTGATTTACTAGAAACATACCTGACACGACATCGGGATCCACTCTGGCTTCCTCCCAGGTCATGGTGTAAGCTCTAGCACTTGCTCTCTATCCTCCCTCCTCCGGCTTCTTCTTGCTCCAGAGCTCTCCACCCTCGGCTTCTTGCAGTCTTTGGTCGCGAGGCCCTCCTCGCCATAGTTATAACACTTAAGCACCCTACAGTCTCTAGCGATGTGGCTAGGCTTGCCACACCTAAAGCATACGTTAAATCCCAACCTACACTCGCCGATATGCTCTTTTCCACATTTGCCATACTTATTCAACCCCGAGCTTGACGGCACCCTATGATCATCCACCTTCATAATCCTGTTGTTTAGAGTGAAACCACCACGTCCAAACCTCTTCCCATTCCAGTTCTTATCACCACCACTCGTCTTCTTCACCTCTACCACTACTTCCTCCCGTTCATCGTACAACCTGCCCGCCAAGTCCACTACCGATCGAAAGGTACCTGTCTGAGCAACGATCAAATGCCTGCGAATATCAACCGGTAATCCTTGGATGTACCTCTTGATCTTCCTTGAAACTGTCGTTACCTGATCCGGTACCAGTCTCGCCATTTCGTTAAATTTGGTGGTTTACTGCTGGTGGGTCATGGTTCCCACCTCAAGTTGTAGGAACTCCCTCTCGATCCTGTTGAGTTCCATATGAGGACAGAATTGCTCGATCACTAGCTGTTTTAGCTCCTTCCATTGCATTTTCCTAATAGCCCTGACACCCTCAGCTTGGACAATGTTGTCCCACCAACACAAAGCTGAGCCAACAAAAGAGTGAGTCACGAACTTCACCTCCTTTCTTCACGACACGCACTGATTTCCAACACCGCCTCCATCTCCCTCACCCAGCGGTGAGCGGCAGCAGCATTACCATTGTCATCAAAGGTCGGGGGCTTGCACCTTTGGAATGCCGCATAACTACACCCCTTGGTTGTCACCCCCATTAAGTCATCCTCCTCCTCATCGGACAACACGGTCTCAGGCTCTGGCCGTTCCTCCTCCTCCTTGCTTCCCTTGCCTGTTTACCCTTTCTTATCTCCCTTCTCCTTCCTCTCCTCGTTCCTCACAGCCCTGATGACTTTGGTCACTACAGACGGTAGGACTGTCTGCATGACCTGGTGTACCTCATCAGGAATCGCCTCCCTAGCTGAGGCATTCAGGCTAGCATTCTCGTTCTCCTCACTTCGGCCATGAACCTCAGGGTTCTCGTGAGCTGTCTTACGAGCCTTAGCACTACTCCTAGTCATACGTGGCCGACCTCTGCCTCTAGAAGCCTTGGAAGATTTTTGTCCAGCCATTTCCTAAATACTATAAAATTCAAACACTAACACAGTCATTCAAGGCAATTGGTCAGTTTATGTTAAGTATAGTAAGTCCCTAATGATAGTGGCCAGTTGTGATTAGCCACTTACTTTACTCTTCACACCCCAAGCATTTCCTATCCTGACTACATCAGTATCTAAATCTACTAAGAACACATAACTCAAATAGCACACGCACATAATACCGGTTAACATTTATAAAAGACATACCTGATGGCACGTAGCTACTCGGGCTGACATCCCTCTTTCTGTCCCATTTTCAGTTTAAGTATAGGTTTTGAACATGTTTTACCCAATTCATTTAAACTATGGCTATGATACCAAAATGTAAGGCCTTGTTCCTGGGCACCTCACATTTGGTCATCCATTGCACTTAAAAATTATTAATATTTTTTATTAAATAAATAGTATAATTACGTTAGCAAAAGCCATTCACTATTATTAAAAGATACTATTGTTAAGCAATACAATAAGGTTCAAATTACAGAAGATTGTTTAATTGCATTACAAAACAACAATATCATAACATAGGAATGGATGTCAGTCTTTTCTTACCAAGTAGCTTCACCCTCGTGCCATCCTCAGCAACAATTACCTGCCAACTAAAAATATATAAAAGTCAGCGTTGCTGAGTGAGTTCTAGTTTTAAAAGTGTTAGGACCGAGTACGAACTGGTACTAACCGAATCTCCGTGAAACCAAATCAAATAGTGTGAAATCCTATTTGATTGGTGATCCAATCAAGGAGAACGTTAATCTGATCAAAACAAATGATTAGAAAACATTAAGAATTGATTAGGAATGATCAGAAACGCTCTATGAAGTTGGAAGTGACGACTTGGACGTTCTGGGACGGCTAGGGTTGTGAATTCTTGAAGTCTTATGTTTTTCCACGAATTAAGTGGTATTTATAGGTTTGGAGTCTTCATTCGTGCGACTGAACCATCAGCATGGTTCAGTCGTGCGACTGAAGCATGTGGTTGATCCAACCACACGACTGAAGGTCCAGTCATGCGACTGAGTGAATCTCATCTTACAATCATGTGACTGATCCAGTCTCTTGGTTTAGTCGTGCGACTGGTCCATTAGCATGAAGTGTTCATGCGTATGGCCCATTAGCATGGTCCATTCGCATGAGAACTTCATACAATTTATAAACCTATATAGTTAGTTCAATATGTGTTATCACATAATAACCAATGAAACATTAAACATTATAAGCATCAACCACATATTGTATTTCATTTATACCCATTCAATAACACACATTCACTCATTCAAGAGTCTTTCATTACATATATCAAACGATTACATCAATATAACAAAAAAAAGTCCTTAGACATTTAAGTATATTAGAACTGGAACTAGGGACATGTGTACCAACAAACTCCCCCTTGGACCTAGTTCTATCTATTCTTTTAATTCCTTTGAAAACTCTTCATATCTCTTGAATCTCTCTTCCTCTAAAACCCTAACATAAATATCAAATGCAAAGCATAATCGTATAATGTGTTGAAACTGAAGTGCTTGAACGATATCCTACGTATCAAAAAAACTATGGCCACTTGTACAAAGTATATACATCATTTGCTGATAAGTTCGTGAGCCACATTAGGTCGAACACCCTTATTGTCTCTAAAGTCCCCTGTTTATCCAACACAATAACTGCTTCTCCAGTACGCCAGTCATAGTACCACCATTTAAAATGGGGTGTAAAGTCTTGTGGCATCTCCCTCATAGGTATACGTCACATCGTGCGCGGAGGTTGCCATTTCAAGACAACTTTCGGTCGACCAGAGATCGGATCAACTCCTGTTTTGTGTATAAACCTTCTGGGCTATTGTGGCTTGAAGTTGACCAACCTCGTGGTACTCTTTCTTCAATGCTTTCTCGAACCATCCCGATTTCTTTCCAGGATTTGCATAAAGCAGGTTCAAGCAAGCAAGTCGATTTAGCTCACATCCAGGGAGAGTTTTCAGATCGTGTGGAAATCTGAAATACTCAATTCCTTTCTCTCTTTTCACTGCGTAGACATTTGGATCATCAAAGTACGCCCAGCTAATGATTTTGCCTGACACCTTCTGATTCTTTTTGACCTTGTAGAGCTTGGTGTTGGCATTTGACTTTGTAGGCTCCCTCTGCTTTCTCATTTCTTCCAGACACGCTTCCCACTCAGCTTTACGTTTTGCCATGTCTTCAGCATCAGCCTTTGATATGTCTTCTGCAGCTTCTTTCTCGGCTACCCTCTCTTCTACTTTGTCGAAGGCACTGCTTGCGAATGTCTCTCCCAGATCCGGTAATACATCGCCATCGGCGTTAGTGTACTGGGGATAATAGTCAGCTGTCACATCTTCGATCTCAACCTCATCAACACCTAGAAATTCTTCATCACTGACTACATCCACTTCGGGAGCATCTTTTACCAATTCATCTGGGTTCAGCCAAAACATCTCTTGCAAATTAAGTATCATTGTTAATTGAGTCTTGATTTGCTGTAGGGGACGAACGTCATACTCATCTTGTTGAGCTGATTGATGTGCTTGATTTAAACATGTAACACACCAATAGTTAGTAAGTAATCAAAACAATCAAACATTTGATAATGAAATATAAACATTAATTTACATAACATTAATACATGATTCAAGTACAAAGCTTTTATAAATACGTAGACATCTAAACTTTACTTTTGTCTTGAATCATATTGGGATCTTCTGAAGTCAGAGATGTAGGCGGGGCAGAGGATGATGCTCCTTGGTCTTGTCTTTTCTTCGTTCTTCTTTCCTGACCCTAAGCTGAGGCAGATGTAGCTGCATCTCCTTCTTCATCATCATCATCTTCCCGCCTTCCTCTTGTTTCTCCATCACCACTGCCCTCATCATCATCACTCTCATCATCTTCTCCATCATCATCATCATCATCTCCTTCTTCGATCTTAAGAGGCTCATTCTTAGAACCTTTGAGCTTGAGCATGATGGTCTTATTGGCAGCCTCTAACTCCTCTAGCTTCTTTGCTGATTCCACCTTATGCTCCTGGAGTTGGGCAATCTACTGGGCTTGCTGTGAGATCTGCTGTGCTTGGGTAGCATTGAGCTCCTCAAGCCGACGTATCTGCGCAGTCTTCTCCTCATCAGCAGCCAACAGCTTCAGCACCATACGGTTCAGTGCTGAAAGCTGTTCGTCTACTCCAATAGGAGGAAGGGATGATCCTGTAGGGAATATAGGATGAGATGATGGTCCGGCTTGGTGGCTGGTGGTGGTAGTGGTGGCTGTGGTGAATATGGGAGGTGGCGATTGAATGGGTGGAGAAGTATGGGGTGTAGCAGTGGAAGATGGAGGTGTGGTAGTAGTAGTGGGTGGTGTGGTAGTAGTGGTGGTGGCTGCAGTGGTAGAGGTGGTTGCTGTAGTGGTAGAGGTGGTGGTAAGCAGTGTAAATCTGGGCCTCTTTCCCTTCTTCCCATAGGACTAAGCCATCCTCTTCTTCCATGTCCCCTTTGATACGGATGCTCCCCCTTGGCTGCTGGGTTTGTCTGCGGTGTATGATGGATCAGTAACAGCCTCCCTAGACTCACTCTGGCGTCCACCTACCGCCCTCATGCCTCTCTCAATGGCCACGACCCGGCTTCCCACCGTTCGTACCAGAGGCTCTTCGTCTGACTCCTCCTCCTCATCAGGCTGAAACTCCTGATGGAATCCTGCAGTCTCTGTACCTCCTTGGGTTGATGGTGGAGATGTAACATCAGCAGCGGTGGCCATAGTATGAGAGGGGCCGGTATCTCCACCATCACCACTGTCATCGTCATCTGAGTCGTCAACCGGGAACATAATCTGCTCTGTGTCTGAATCGCTATCATCGTGGCGCCACTTTCGCCTAGCTGGCACCACATACTCCTCCCAGGCCAGATGCCGAAACAGTCGCCTTACCGGGGGCTTCACCTGCTTCCCCCGGTATACCTTCATCTGTCCTAGAGTGGTATCATCCATCACCTCTAGAACCACGACGTCCTCCTTCTCCTTTGGCAGCGAAGGGAGCTTTTGATCGATAATCATCTGCATAAAGCACGGGTACATCAAGAAGCTCTCTTTGCCCTTCACCTCAATGTTCTCCACCAGGTAGGTGAAGATCATCCTCGTGAAGCTGAATGGGTGATTCAGCACCAATGCCACGTAGGCGTTTTGCATCTGATCAGATAGCTCGTTGAAGCCTCCCTTCCGTGAGGTGATGCATCTCAACAGCACGTGGGCTAAGTACTTGAATTGGGGGCACAGGTTGCTCTTGTTGAGCACACCTGCGTTGATGTCCCCCGAGTACCCTGCCCTCAGAAAACATCCTCAAACAGTAAAGGGATGCAGTCGTGTAGGGAAATCAGCATCATCTCCAAACTCTAATACAGTCCTGAGATCATCCTCTGTGATCTCTATAGCCTCCCCAAAGATGGAACTCCTGATACGATGGGGCTCGAAGGACCGGTCCACTACAGTGCTTTCCCAGAAAGCCAGCTGAACTAATCGGTATGGTGTGCACGGTGTCGAGATCGCGCGGAAGATCCTCGATCTCCGTAGAAAAGTAATGATATCGGAGAACTCAGCTGCGTTACGTGATGATAGATCAAGATGAGCACAAATTTTATGCTTTGTGCTCATTGTCCAACGACTCTCCATCTGTGACACAAAGTAAATAAACATTAATAAGTGTCAATGAGTAATAGTTTGATTCATACTGAGATCTAGTCATGCGAATAGACTGTACGACTGAGATCTAGTTGTGCGATTGAGCTCATACGTACGACTGAGTCATGCGACTGGGCTTAGACGTATGTTCTCTCATGCGTTTACCTCAGTCGTGTGACTGAACTCATACACGTGGTTCAGTCGTGCGATTGAGCAATTCGTCCATCTCAGTCGTGCGATTGAGCCATTCGCGTAGCTCAGTCGTGTGTTTGAAGTTCATCAGGGTGTCCATTCGCATGACAGACTGTTTGTCCATTCAAATTCAAATTTTGAGCAAAACATGATGTTAGACGTTGTGGCTTGGCTCATTAGGTTCGCAAATGTCCGACCAAACTCCTAATAACTTTTATTTTATCAAGATACTTAGTTTTAATGGTTTATTTGTCAAACTAAGTCTCGGTTCCATTTAGATCTTAAGTTCAATAATTTGGACATGTATTTACTGATCTTTGAGGTTGAACATCGTCTTGCAATACCTGTAGAATCAGTACAAATCGTCAGAATACTTCAAACAAAGGTCTATAGCGATCAAACGAAATTTTGGCAAAGTGAGGTTAAGTTGTGCGTTTGAGTGGGCAATTGGAGTGAATGAACAACTGTGACCGACTCCCCCTCTATTTATACTAGGGTTTCCTCCCGTCACGCGATTGAACCTAGTCGCATACTTGATTCGTGTGACTGAGGGTCAGTCGTGCAACTGGCCCATTCGGTCACCTCCAATCATGCGATTGAGGGTCATTCGTGCGACTATCATAGTCGGTCACCTCCAATCGTGCGATTGGGTTCATACGCATGGTCCAATCGTATGACTGGTCCATACTCATGGTCTAGTCGTGCGAGTGGCTCATACTTATGATTTTTGACTTCATGACCATTTGACACTTAGCCCCTTTTAACAGTTGATAAAACATTTTGAGCATTCGATCATCTCAGACATGACCATTCTAACTTAAGCAACCTTTGATCAACTCAGATGTGATCCTTTTATCCACCCGATCACCTCAGACGTGATCCTTTTACTTGAAAACTGTTAATCACCTCAGACGTGATTATTTTAAGAACAAAAACTGATGATCACCTCAGACGTGATCCTTTTAATTTTCTTCAGAAACAGGTGATTCAAGATTAACGTTCAGTTCCTTTTGTGACATTCACAGAGATAAAACTTGTTGCACAGTCCGACACTGACACACTACAAACAGAAAAACTTGAAAACTAGAAACGCTTAACTAAATTACTGAAATAAACATATTTTTGTGATTTTGTTTGGGTAGAGTTGAAGACATTTTAATAGTCACTTTAAAATGATTCTCCCCCTGAGCAGAACAGCCTATTAGCATTAACTTCAGTTCTAAGACAGATTCATATGGAATCAGACAGGCATAAATGTAATTTCTTGGAACTTTTTGTTGATGTATTGAAAAGGAAACTACATATTTTACAGATCACAGTTTCTCATTCATCTAGGACTTGTAAGCGCCAACTGAAAATCATGCTTGGTCTGTTATGTAACAAACATTGATTTTGAACATCAGGTGGTGCACTTATGATGATTATCGGTATACTTGTCCACTTAAGTCCATACATAGATTTTTGACACACATCAATGATAATTAAGTGGATTTGACCAACAAGTGTTTGTGCGTCCCACTAGTATATGGTAATCAATCTTCCTCAGGAGATTTTTGAGCGGTCCGGTGGTTAAGAAGATTTTGGTTCTAAGAGCTTTCAAAGAGATGCAAACCCTCAGGTCAGTGCCATCGCACAGCAAAGAGGGGCAAACAACAGTGAATTCTTAGAACGGATAGGTTATGCTAAGCCTCAGGTCAGTGCCATCACACAGCAGAGAGGCGCAAGACCTATCTTCTTCTTAGAGCAATAAACTTTAATATACATTTTAGCAGTGACTTTTGTTATCTTTTGCTTTGTTTTTCAGGTCTTTGCACACATTTGTGGCATTCAATTGCTCCTCACCCCTTATTGGAAATTGATTAATTGTGCAAACCAGGGATACCATGGGAACCCATAACTTGTTGATAGATTCAGGTTTAAGTGAGTCACCAATGATGTCTACTAGTCTTCGTGTTGAACCTACCGATACATCGTATAATGGACTAGCACCTCCCTAGACCTATGTTCTCCGTGTAATTATAGTAATAGACAAGCATACTATTATTTTTCCAATATGTTAGACTTAGTGTTGTCAAACTTATGATTTTCTGTGATTTAAATTAAACATTACAAAAATAGAAAATCTTTTTGGTGTTCCAAGTAACTCGACGCTTGTGTATTATCACTTTCCAATGTGTTGAATCACTTTCTTAAATTTGTTGTTTTTGCCTTTTTGGCTTATCTGCTCCCCCCCTTTTTTTAAGTAAATAAATACTGAAACTAAACTAATCTTCCCCTAAAATACTAAAAGCGAAAATATTTTTGTGTTTTTGGATTTTTAAGACAGTAAATTAAATAAGATAAATAAAAGAAAATAAAAAGAAAAAAAGAAACTAAACGGGTATCGAACTAAGCATTTGCATCTTCTTGAATCACGTCACATTTCTTTTTCACGCCGTTGACCTCTAACAAATATAAAAATCTGGGTTTATCAACAGGTTTAGTGTAGAGGTCGGCGCGTTGAAACTCCGTGTTTATTTTAATCACATCAATTAATTGTTTTTCATAGTAATCACGTATGAAATGATATTTTATGCCGATGTGTTTAGTCTTAGGGTGTTGAACAGGATTTTTAGTTACAGCTATGGTAGCAGAATTATCAAAAAAGATAGGAGTGTTTGAATATTGCAAATCGTAGTCCCGCATTTGTTGTTGTATCCAGATGATTTGTGAATAGCAACTTGCAGCAGCAACGTATTCAGCTTCACATGTTGACAGAGCAACAGATGTCTGCTTCCTGCATTGCCAGGTGACTAAACGCCTTCTAAAAAACTGACACCCTGCTGATGTTGATTTGAAGTTCATCTTGCAGCCACCGTAGTCTGAATCACTATAAGCAGTTAGCTCAAAGTCATCATCATGAGGATACCACAACCCTAGTGTTGGAGTACCCTTCAGATAACGAAAAATCCTTTTCACCCCGATCTGATGATTTGCTTTTAGTTTGGCTTGATATCTGGAGCATAGACATGTGGCGTACATGATATCCAGACGCGAGGCACTGAGATACATGAGAGATCCGATCATCCCACGATACATAGTGGCATCCACCAAATCCCCATTATCATCTGCTGCCACATCATGGTTTGTGGCAAGTGGGGTACCGACAACAGTGACATTTTCCATATCAAATCGACTTAGAATGTCTCCAACATACTTAGTCTGATGCAGAAAAATACCGGTAGGTGTCTGTTCCACCTGTAAACCTAGGAAGAACTTCATCTCTCCCATTGCACTCATTTCAAATTCTACCTTCATCACAGATTCGAACTCTTTACATAATTCTTCGTTTCGGGAACCGAAGATTATGTCATCCGCATAAAACTGCACCATTAGTAAATCTCCATCTTTCTCTTTGATAAACAACGTGCAGTCAATCACACCTTACGAAAACCATGTTTTAATAGGTGGGTGGAGAGCTTCTCATACCAAGCTCGAGGAGCTTGATGTAGCCCGTACAGAGCCTTGTCCAGCTTGTAGACTCTGTCCTGATGGTAAGGATCTTCAAATCCTTTGGGTTGACTGATGTATACTTCTTCACAAATTTCCCCATGAAGGAATGCACTTTTAACATCTAGCTAATAAACCTTGATCTTCATATAGGATGCATAGGCCAGAAAAATGTGAATAGCTTCCATCCTTGCCACTGGTACAAACACTTCACTGTAGTCGACTCCCTCGACTTGTCTGAATCCTTGAACAACCAATCTTGCATTGTTTCTGATTACTACACCTTGGTCGTCCTTCTTGTAGCGCCACACCCATTTGGTGCCAATCACCTTAACTCCTTTAGGCCTACCCACAAGCGTCCACACTCTAAGCTTCTTGACTGTAGCAGCTCTTCCTGCATAGCATTTACCCAGGCCTCGTCCTTCAGGGTATCACTTACGTGTTCGGGATCGACTTAAGAAACAAAACATTTGAAAGCACCATCATTCATGTAACCCTTTTCCATAATAGCAACAAAATCATTAGAGTATAGCTGATTTCTCGTCTGAACCCCGGAGTGGAGATCCCCAATGATGGATTCCTGGGGATGATTCACACTAATCCTTGTCACAGTTGTCGTAGGAATGACCACTTCAGTATCCATGTTTGTGACTACAGGTTCAGCATCGGGGTTCTCTGATGCGTTCTCAGTATTTGTTGAACTGCCAGCTTGATTGACGTTATTCTCAATATCTGTTTCAACTGTTTCTTCATCATCTGATGAGACTTCACTAACATCCTGAGCAGTTTCTGTAGAGGCAGAAGTACCACTAGTTGGTACTGTATTGCTGAAATCCAGATTTGGAGCATTTAAGACGTCGTAAATCATCTGTGCAGCAATCTCGTCATCTGAACATACTGGAGGAAGGTTGAAGGATTTAAGAAATCCATCATAATAGAAGAATGAGGATGGACCTTCCCAGCAAGGGGGTGGTGTGTCTTTGCACATCTATGTTGCACCACACTTCTACCTAACCTGTAGAATTGTTATAGACTCGTTTGTCAGGTATGTTGTATCCGAGAAAGATTCCTTCATCCGCTTTCTCACTGAACTTGCCTTGCGGAGTTTTCTTCAGTAACATACATGGAGCCCCGAATGGTTCTAGATAGCTTAGATTTGGTTTGCGTTTCTGAAGCAACTTATAGCAAGTCTTACCATGTCGCTTGACTACCAATACACGGTTAAGAGTGTAGCAGGCATTGGCAACTGCTTCATTCCAGGATTGTACTGGCAGCTTTGAATCTGCAAACATCGTCCTTGCAGTTTCTATCAAGCTCCTATTCTTGCGTTCAGCAACCCCATTCATCTGTGGCGTGTATGCAGAGGGGAACTAATAAACAATCCCCTTTTCCTTGCAGAAAGCATCCATCCACTGATTCTTGAATTCAGTCCCATCGTTTGAACGAACCATCCACACATTCAGTTTGTACAGAGATTCTAGTGTAGTCACAAGCACTTTGGACGATTCAAATGTCTCTGACTTAGCTTTCAGAAACATCACCCATGAAAATCTCGAGTAGTCATCAGTGACTACGAAGCAGTACCAATCTCCTGCTATACTCTTTGTGCTGACGGGACTAAATAGGTCCATATACAGAAGCTCCAGGGGCATCTTAATAGAGTTAACATTCTTGGACTTACGAGATTTCCTGGTCTTCTTTCCTTTCTTGCATGAGACACAAAAATCCGGAAGTTGGAAGCTCTTAATAGTTCCCTCAACTAAGTTGTTCTGAATCAGATGATTTATCTTTCGAGGATTTATGTGTCCCATTCTCCTATGCCATGAAATGGACTCCTTCTCTGTTGCTTTTGATAAGAAGCACTGAGCAGTGGACTCAGTTGTAGAAGCTTTAGACATGTCCAAGACGTATAAATCATTGTACCTTGAAGCTGACATTAGTACCTGCTCCTCAGGGATATCCATTTCCTTTTTCAGAATGTAACATTTTCTATTGTCGAACATAACCTTAAAGCCCTTGTCACATATCTGAGAAACTGAAAGTAAATTGTTCTCTAACTGCTGAACATAATTTACCTTATCAAATTTTAACTTCCCATTACATACTTCTCCTTGAGCTGTGATGTACCCACCTTTGTAACCAGCAAAGGAAACATATCCCCCTTTAATTTGTTTGACATTGAAAAGGAGAGAATGATTGCCAGTCATGTGCCTGGATGCTTCGCTATCAATAATCAATGTGTTATTGCCAGTCATGTGCCTGGATGCCCCGCTATCAATAATCAATGTGTTGTTAGAATCACTGTAGCGGACAACCTGCACAAAAACAGAAAAAGATTAGTTAAGGAGGGGGACCCAAGCCTTTACAGGCTTGGGTTTCCCAGAGGCATCGCACATCATAAACTCCACCCACTGTCCATTGGAGTTGGAGAAATCTCATTCTTCTTCTTATCACCACTATCAGACACATCAGATGTTTTAGCTTTCCACAGACCATCCTTGTGTAAGGATTGTTTGTGGTAAACCGGTGACTGATTAACAATTTGAACTTTAGGTCTATTTTCAAAAATTGGTTTTGCCTCAGGCATCACAGACTTGCCTGTGGCTTGCCTGTGTTGTCTTTGGTGTTAGGAAGGGGTGTAAGACCTAGCAGGTGTTTTAGACCTCTATTTTGAAAAAGTAGGTTTAACTTCCTGAACCAATTCAATTTTACATCTAGGTTTATGATAGTGAGGACAACATGAAGAAATGTGTCCTCTTTATCCATAGTTATAGCATGATCTCCTCTCAACAGGACTAGGAGATCATTTGTGGGGTGGGGAGTACACTTCAGGATTGGTTCTTTTGCTCTCAACCTTTGGTTTTTCACCTTCTTTGACAAATTTGATTTGTTTAACATTTTGGTTGTATTGTCTTTTCACACTGTTGAGATCTTGCTTGACCATTTTAGACTGAGTTGTTTTTAAAATTTTTGGTTTTGACACAGCAGTCCGTGACCCCAAACCAAGAGGCACGTGATCATCCTCTACCACCCAGTCCCTAATTAAGACTTCATCCTTTGTGCCCGAAGTTGATGCCTTCTGATCAGTCACCTGAGGTGCAGATTTAACTGCAATGTCAGGATCACTGACCAAAGGAGTAGTCACCATATGATCCTTGATAGGATTATTGTTAAAAGGACATTGTTTTGTGTTCAACAGGATCTCATGTGATGGAGGCATAACTTTGTAACCAATCCCTTCCCCATTGTTTCTTTCTTTAACCAAGTTTTTTATGATATGTGAGGAACTGGCTAAACTATGCAGTCTTTGTTTTAATGACTCATTTTACACTTGAAGAATAGCTTTGTCCTTTTTAATTTCCTCAATTGAATTTAGATAAAACTTTATGTCATTTTCTTGGTTAAAGGTCACAACCTCGGTTTCCCTTAGTTGTTTTCTCAATAATTCAATTTTCTCTTTAAAACTTTTTTGCTTCAACACTCTGTTAGCCTCAGTGCAAAGTTTTGAGTCATTTACCCAGTTATCATTATGTTTTAATAACCTAGTAAATTTTAAATCAATGCATTCCCGAAACTGATTGCATTCAACACAAGCATGTTTATCGAATAGGGTTTCTTTAGATTCTACCTATGCAGAGTTTGAGGTGCCAGCAACAAATGCAACCTGGGGTTCCTGGTGAGTTTCAGAAGCATCATTCAGTTCATTCTCTACCAGATGATCAACAGCAGCCATTGAGTCATTTACATCAACAGTATCAAACTCAGCCAAGTTCTCCCCCTCACTTGTCGAGTCGTCATTTAGATCCTCAACCAACGTGATATTAGCTTCACCATCAGATAAGAAGCGAAAAGACTAGTCTCGACCTTCATCACCTTGTGCCACCATTTCTTTGGAGTCCTGATTAGTTGGAGCTATCTTCTTGTCCTTTTCTTGTGTGTTGGTTGATGAAAACGGGTTAGCATTTCCTATTTTTTAGGTTTAAAACACTCTCTCTTGAAATGGCCTTTTTCTCCACAGTTGAAACAGGTGACCTTTGACTTGTCTAATCCAAAAGTAGTATCCTTTGTGGCCACCAAGTTCTATCCCGTTTTCTTGATGAATTTTTTAGCTCTTCACATAGCACTAGCTAGAGCCCATATAATATCCATCCTCTCTAGCTCAGTTTCATCCATTTCCTCGTAATCTTCATCTGCTAAGTGACAGTTACCAATCTTCCCTGCTACTAACCCTTCATATGAATGGACCACAACAGCAAGTAAATCCATATGCTCCTTAGCAACTTCCACAGTTACGGTGCTCATATTCTCTGTCGTTAACTTCGTTGGTTGAGATTCTGCAGAACTGTGTTGAACACTTGATAAACCACCTGATTCACAACCTGAAGATGTAATTTGAACATTTGTAGATGTGTTAGACACAAAAGCAGTCTGCAAGGGTGCACTTGAAGAAGCAGTAGTAGGAGCCACATTGTATAGAGACGGATTCTGAGTGTAGGTTCCCTTTTTGGACTTGTACTTCTGTCGTAGCTCTTCTTCTCTCAGTTTCAGAATAAAGTCATTTATATCCAATGTTTCCAGCACTTCATTATGTCTTAAAGTGGAAACGAATGAATCACACTTATCAGGTAAACCATCAGCCAGACTCGATACCTTATCTTCCATGGACGTTTTAACTCCATGAGTGTGCAGTTCACTCATCAAATGATAGAAGCGATTGATAATGTCGTCCAGACTCTCATTTCCGATTGATGAGAAGTTATCAAGTTCCTTCTTCAAAGTTTTAGCCTTTAGAGACTTAAGCGTTGCATTTCCTTCATACCGCTTCTCTAGAGCCTTCCATAACTTCTTCCACTGCTTGTGTTCTGAGAACTGATGGAAAATATCTTTTGGAATGGACTGTGTCAACAATGCATAGGCCTTCTTCTCATCATTGTACACAACCTTTTGCGCCTCATTCAAACCACTTAGAGCCAGTGGAACACCATCAGCTCCAACTGGCATAGTGTAGCCAGTCCCAATTGTGCTCCATAAGTTGGTGTCCACTCCATTTAAATGAATTTCAAACCGTTGCTTCCATTAAGGATATTCGTCAAGCGTTAGAAGCTTCGGTGGTTTGTTGTGATTACCGATCTCATTTTCCAAAAGTAGGAGATTCTGAATTCTGCAATCCTTCCCAGTTAAGAAAGCAAAGTGTTGTTCGTCGGTGATGACTTAGTTTGAAAAATAGACAATCTTACTGACTGATGAGACTGGGAATGCGAATGAGACTTAACCACGCGACTGAAATCAACCGGACGATTGAAGTGTGCGACTGAGTTCACACGTGCAATTGAGGTCAACTGTGCATATGAACCTATGCGTATGAGTTCAGTCGTACGAATGAACTATACGATTGAGCTGAACCGAACGAACGAGCTTAAACGTGCGAATGAACAGACGATTGGACCAATCGTGTGAATGAGTTGTGCGTATGAAGTTCAGTCGTGCGATTGGATCAATAGTGCGACTGAGACGTCTGACTTCGAAATTTTACAAAAATTTTCACTCGATTTGACTAAAATCACGATTTTGAAAACCCTAGACGGCTAGAACTCAAAAAATACGAACTTTTGAACACATGCACTCGTAAAAATTGAATTTTTAATGCAAAAGGAACGGATCTTTAATTGAAAGACGTTGATTTTTGCAAAAACGTGATTGAATCCACGTAGAATCGAGAGCCAAAGCTCTGATACCACTTGTTAGGACCGAGTACGAACTGGTACTAACCGAATCTACGTGAAACCATATCAAATAGTGCGGAATCCTATTTGATTAACGATCCAATAGGGAGAACGTTAATCTGATCAAAACTAACGATTAGAAAATGTTAAGAATTGATTAGGAATGATCAGAAACGCTCTATGAAGTTGGAAGGGACGACTTGGACGTTCTGGGACGGCTAAGGTTATGAATTCTCGAAGTCTTACATTTTTCACAAATTAAGTGGTATTTATAGGTTTGGAGTCTTCATTCGTGAAACTGAACCATCAGCATGGTTCAGTCGTACGACTGAAGCATGCGGTTGATCCATCCGCACGACTGAAGGTGCAGTCGTGTGACTAAGTCAATTTCATGTTACAATCGTGCGACTGATCTAGTCTCCTGGTTCAGTCGTGTGACTGGGCCATTAGCATGAAGTGTTCATGCGTATGGTCCATTCTCATGAGAACTTCATACAATTCACAAACCTATATAGTTAGTTCAATATGTGTTATCACACAATAACCAATGAAACATTAAACATTATAAGCATCAACCACATATTCTATTTCATTTATACCTATTCAATAACACATATGCACTCATTCAAGTGTCTTTCATTACATATATCAAAGGATTACATCAATGTAACAAAATGAAAGTCCTTAAACATTTAAGTACATTAGAGCTGGAACTAGGGACATGTGTACTAACCAAAAGTATTAAAATACCTTATGTCATGTATATATATGAAAATACTCGTTTTATGAAAATACATCTCTTACTCTTGCACGTGAGTGCGCGTTAACTATACAACAAGGTAATTCTTTCTTTCTTTATTGTTTGCCTTGTTCATTTTGTACTCTTTTCACTTTATCTTTCACTGTCTATATGGACCAATGAGCAATACCATAAACTATATGCCCGGGGAAACTGGTGTTGAGCCTCTCTGGTCTGTGCTCTAATCACTGTAGACAAGGCTGGCACAATCACCTAGGTCATGCTACAAAGGTCCGCTAAACTCAATTGATTGGCCCCGTGAGCACTATCAGGGTAGATAACCCGCATCACAGTTGAGCTAACGACAACATGGTCTTGCACCTCCTATATGCTTGCAAGACTTGTTAATTTTTTAATTAAGTTCCAATTCTCTTTATTATTTCTCTTTCACTATGTTAAGGATAATACTTGCATTCATGATCATAGGCACACCACATAAGTCACACAATAATAATCACTATGACCATAGTAACAACTTATAATAATGCAAATATAATAACAATTTAAAACCCTAAGTCAAACTTGGGTCAAACTCTAATGATCCTGTTTACTCAAAATTTCAGAAAATATTCTAAGTGTTCTAGACGCATGAGCACTATGCAGGCGCATGAGGCATGTTTAGGCGCATGGGCACTATTTAGGCGGTTTAACACTTGGACGTTTAGGGCATCTAAGACGCATGGGCACTATTTAGACGTTTGGTCCACACTTAGGCGCCTGAGTCAAAATTCTAGACGCATGGGCTACTGTTCAGGCGTTTGGGCTTACACTTAAATTTTTTTAAGTCATTTCTAGACGGTTGGGACACTGTTCAGGTGGTTGGGCCCTGTTAAGATGTATGGGCTTACTTAGAAATTCCTAAGGCAAATTTTAGGCGGTTGGGGGTACTGTTTAGGCGGTTGCAACCTGTTTAGCATATTTCTAACATATTACCGGTCCCAATCATTTTCCTTACATGTTCTAGGCTTAATAACACCATTCTTGGTATAACTAACACATGGCAACCATCAAAACATCATCATACACACATAGATACATACGGGTGTTCAAAATGAACTTTGTAAAAATGGTTTTATATACATTTTTAGCCCCAAAGAATTAAAACAAGTAAAAATACGGGGTCTAGAACTCACCTTTGCTATTCTCAAGTCTCAACTCCAAGTCTTGAACTTCCCAAAGGATTCAAACACCTAGAAACCCACCAAAGACACATTCGAACACATATAAACACATATAAGCACATAACCAAGGCTAATTCTAGCCAAGAACAACTTAAAAACACTAAATCTTTACCTTAACTTCGACTTCTTCTTCCTGTTCTTCAAATATCCGAGAGCTTCTGCTCTTTCTCTCTCTAAGATCGAGAGAAAGGTGAAAAGTAGCATGGCATGGGCGGCCATGCCACTTTTGTACAAAATTATATAAGATTTTATACTTTGGACATTTTTAACCCCTCACTTTGGGTTAAATTACATTTCCTTCATTTTATTCTTCTTTTACAATCTTTTTAAAATTATCCGGGTGTTACAATATATATATGTATATATATTATATATATATATGTATATATATATATATGTATGTAAATATATAAACATATAGATATATATATATATATATGTATATATATATGTGTGTATATATATATATATGTATGTATATATCATATATATACATATATATATGTATATATATTATATATATTTATATATATATTTATATATATATATGTATGTATATATGTATACATATAGATATATATATATATGTATATATATATACATATAGATATATATGTATATATATACATATATATATATGCATATATATATGTATTTATACATATAGATATATATGTATATATATACATATATGTGCATATATATATGTATATATATATACGTATATATATATACATATATATATACATATATACATATATATTATGTGTACATATACATCTATAGATTCTAATAAAGTAAGTTTTCTAAAGCCACATGTTCATCTCTTAGGCCATATAAGTACCACATGGCAACCTCTTATCACATACTTCTACTTATTTCCGCCTAAATAATACAAGAAAAAAATAATATTTAAAAATAATAAATTGATACTCATATAATTACTTACGAAACATAAAATATATCATTAAATACCATAATAAATGCACATCAATCCTTTAAGAAAAATACTATGTGTATAATACATACATACAAC
This sequence comes from Flaveria linearis, assembly GCA_024085815.1. Taxonomy (NCBI): domain Eukaryota; kingdom Viridiplantae; phylum Streptophyta; class Magnoliopsida; order Asterales; family Asteraceae; genus Flaveria; species Flaveria linearis. Next base: position 80,240,374 of record CM044001.1, read on the forward strand.
TTTCTAAAGTCTTCCGTATCCAATCATTTATCCAGCCAAATTCTGTATTTTAACATATATGATTCGTCACGCACTTTCGGCATTCAAAGAAATGAAGCTATTGTTTGCAAACGATAAATACTTATGAGTCTTCTAAATATAAAGTTATATAATTATAGGTACGTTGAAACTCACTTTACATTTTACTACTATTAGTGTTTACAATCGTCAAGACTATTATTGTAAGGCCCCGTCCCCGGGACGCTTACAGCTGGTCATCATCGCACTTAAAACACATCATTATATAATTTTTACTAAAATCATGCAGCGGAAACTGTGAAATAACTTTTCATTTTACTATAAATGTTTTTTCAAGTTAATACAACGTTAATCAATTACAAAATATATATTGTTGCATTACATCACAAAAGCATTATACAAAAGAATGCCATCCAAAAGAGCCGAGTAGCCGCCCCGTGCCATCCTCAGCAACCTTACCTGCCAACTGAAAACATATAAAAAGTCAGTGTTACTGAGTGAGTTCTAGTTTTATAATAAAACATACTTTACTTTTATTTAAAAGTGTTTCTTTGCTTTAATGCTATCACACATCATATGTACACATAGATATTATCATTATTATATTCATCATTCATTATCTTTTGCTTTTATATAGATCCTGTCCAACTTCACCCTCTTCACGGCACGTAGCCATGATTACAGAGGTCGAGTGACAATGATCCCGTTTCATAATTTATCATTATACTCTTCTGTTCATTACTTTCTTTCGTTCATTCTTTAACTTTCTTACTCTTTCATCTTTACTTCTTTTCTTTACTTCACCCATAAACCTTACCTTTCTGTTTTGTGGTACTGGACCTAGGCATATCATAGACCTTCTATATCGGCGCACCGCACCCTTCTGGCCACAGTACCTAAGGTAAAGTTTTAGGTGTACCACTACTATATACAATACCTTTCTGTTTCGTGGTGCTGGACCTAGGCCTATCATAGACCTTTTATAACGGTGCATCGCACCTCCTGGCCGCAGCACCTAAGGTAGAGTTTAAGTGTACCATTGCCACATGCAACATCCTTCTGTATCGTGGTACTGGACCTAGGCCTATTATAGACCTTCTATATCGGCGCACCGCACCCTTCTGGCCACAATACCTTGGATATGCAGCGATGGTTCTATACAATGGTTAATCCCAGTGTCAAGATTTTACCCTCTTCGTAGCACACAGCCACGATTACTGAGGTCGCAAGACAAGGATTCTATTTCGAGTCTGTTGTAACAACAAGGTCGCTCACCTCCTTTATTTGCTTGCAAGTCTTTCTTTACGTTACATAATACTTTCGTTTCATTCATTAACATAACACGTAAAGCCACGAGAAAGATAAACATACATCATAATAAGGAACATCAACATACACTATAGCATTACTATACAGGGCATCATAATACATACATAACATACATCATGCATAAACATGCAACATCATCTTTATCATGCCCTACATAACTTCTAAGATCCCCAAGGTCATCTTACGTGTACCTACGAGAACTTCCACGTCAAAACTTACATCCGCACTTTCCCCCGAAAGTCAGTACTTTAACTATGTTCTTCCTCAGGTACAACAACCCTATTCAGGCATATGGGCACCCTTTAGTCGCATGGCCTCCATGCGACTGAACATCATGCGATTGGACCTATGCGGATGAGCACCTATGCGGATGAACACCCAATCGTGCGAATGGACTCTCAATCGTGCGAATGAACACTATGCGAATGGACCTCATGTGAATGGACCTCATGCGGATGAGCACATATGCGACAGAGCCCTCAGTCGCATGACTCCCCATGCGACTTAACCCCCAGTCGTGCGACTGAACCTCAATCGTGCGACTGAACCCCAATCGCCCTCTAGTCGGCCGTATGGCCTCCAGTCGGTCGCCCAGCCCTAACTGGTGCAGAATGCAGTCATCCCGAACCCAATCTGCCATTTCGACCTCCAAGCTTATCCAAACACATTCTAAGCCCAAATCAACCCTCCTAAACCTTAGGAATGCATACTACAACACCATTCAAGCACACACAAGCCCAAGAACATACTCCAAACGCATCACACACAATCACAGCCAAATGGGTCAAACACACACACATACAAAAACGGGTTTACTATGTGTTCCAGCCCCAAAACAGTTGAAAACGAGTAAAATAGGGGTCCTAGAACTCACACAAACGACCACAACAAGAAGAGCTTCGATTTGACTCGCTTCTCAACGGTTTTGCTCACTCAAACCAACCCGAACCAATTTTTCTTCCTCTTTTCTTCCTTTCTCTCTTCTCTTCTCTTGTTTGGCTGAGTTTACACAAGAGTGGGGAGGATGTGGCTGCCCTCCCCCTCTTAATCCACCACTTTCACTAATTTTCTCCTGTTTTGGCAAGTTTGGTCCCCGGCTTTGGACTTTATTTCTTTTTCTTCTTTCGTCGTCTTCAAAATATATAAATAACCGGGTTTTGTAATTATGAATGTTTATTGTAATTGTGTTTGTTTTTTAAAGGAAGACTGTTGTTATATACCAAACATTCATCCTTACCTACGATATCAATTATGTATTCCTCTTAAACAATTGTATTACCAAGTAGAGCTTGAACCAATTAATAATTTATTATTTGCTATAATAATACAAATAATCTATTTTTATTGTAAAACCTATTTCTACCTATGGTTATTTTATTTTACGGTACACAACATAACATTTATTATATATATGAATACTTTTACTAAACTTATACCACCACCATGTTTCAATCTATTATAACTTATTTATTATTAATGTATTATTACTACTTAATTTTTAATTTAATATTTTTAACTATAAGTTATTACAACTTTAAATTTAATTCCAATCTGCAGATCATACATTTTGTCTGTATAATAGTTATTTGATTAAATCCTATATTCAAATATTTTTTTCTAATAGGAAAATATACGTATAGTTTGCTAAATAAAGTCAAATATTCTATTATAATTGTAAAACAATTTATTAAATTAAAAAAAAATTATGTTATGGTACTCAAAAATTTTGATAAATAGATAAATTATTAGCAATAGAATAGTTTACAATCTAACATTAATACATGTTTTACTTATAACATTATTTGTAATAATTTTTCTCTAATTGAACAAAACTTTATCATCTCCATGATTATTCATCCATATGAAAATTGAATCCTACATACACAAATATACTAAACATGTAGGAAATATCAAGCCTATATCTTTCGTCGACTTTAACAATTTTTAATAATGAACAAATTGGTGACAGTAAGCCAATAATATTTGATTATATTTATGTTTTTATACTAAAACATAATTAATATTTCTTCTAACTTTATTTTTGTTTATTTTAGGTAAGTTGTCAAGAAGACCACTAGTTGATATTTCTAATGGTACTTTTTGTGTTATATACAAAGTTAGATATGCTTGAATCATATTATCGTAACTATATTCGTATTATCAAATGCTTGAAAATCTTATATACTATAACTCATATAATATCAATAATATTAAATTAATATAATTTAAGATCCTTAAATACAATAAACACCTACCACATCTTTATGTGTTGTACATATTAATTTTTATTCATATTAATTTCATAACATACGTATAAGATTAATTATGGAATATCCTTTGTAATTTTTGAAGATTTTTCAAAGTATTTCCTCATAAACTTTGTATGATAACAATTTTTAACTTTAATATTAGATACTACCGTATAATGGATATTACTTTATTAAAAAACAATCAAATTATAAACGATCAAAATTTGAATGGATATTCATTTAGATTTGTTTAATTATCATTTTATTGAACTTTAGGCAGTGAAAATTCCAATCAACATAACACTGCTGAAAGAAGAAAAATTAGAAAATTATATTAGATAGCAAGAGATCGAAAACCATTAGTACAACAAAGATACAAAACATGTTGAGAAGTTCAAGCCTACATCCTTTTTCGTCACCAACATTTTCAAATAATGTCAACCTTTTTGATAGTAAGTTAATAAAATTCATTTATATTATTCTTATTTAAAAAACTTATACAACATAAAACATAATAATAGTAATTCTCATTATGCTTTTTGTTTATTATAGATCAACTGTCAAAAACACCACTGTCTGACATTTTAAATTGTATTTTTAATGTTATATACAAAACACATTATCATTTAATCATGTTAGCATCATTATATGTTATAAATATTAATTTACATTTTTTAGTACAACAATTTATTCAAAAAAAATATTTTTTTAAATTACAAAAGGTGGTCAAAATTTTAATCAACATAACTCTGCTGAGAGACGAAAACTAAGAAAATTATAACATTACCAATGAGACACAAAACATTGTATACAAAGAGGTGTTCACATATTTATGAGAAAGTTTTAAGAATACGAATGTTGTATCACTTCTATTTTCAAACTTTAATATTTAGTTTTTTAAATTTTTTCCTAATGTTTATTTTATCATCAATATTTAATGAAGTCTGATGAATTAAAACAACCGTGTATCACACGGGCTCTAACCTAGTAATATATATATGAAATGGTTCAAATGAACACTAAAAAATTAGAAAACTATTAAACTAAAACTATGCCCTTGGTTAGTTTAAATTAGTGGTTTCACTTTTTTTAATTAAAATTACATATTTGTACGTAGGTAGGACCCTTTCTAACATCATATAGAGCCATTGATATTAACAAAAATGGCTTAGAATATGGTTTGCATTTGAACTCTTCCTTATGTATATAGGGAAATGATCAAATGTTAATCCTCTATTATTACGATAACCGTGTTAACATTTCAATATCAATCAAAATCATTATTTATTTTGTTATAATACATCATTACACATATATAAAAATATGAAATTTCATATATATTTGTAAATTTCTAAGCATAAAAAAGTTACGACTAGTATAAGTTACACTTACAACTATAAATATTTATCAAGTGTAAGTAACTTATACTTGTAATATTTTTTACACTTATGGATTTACACATATACATAAAAAAAATCATAACGTTGTATATATATAATTATGTTATTCCAACAAAAAAAAATGATTTTAATTGTTTATCATAAGTTAACACAGTTATCACAATAATAGATGACATATAGGATATATATATATATATATATATATATATATATATATATATATATATATGGGAGGATTCAAGAGAAAATCATGTTTTAGGAGAAAACCATAAAAACTATTTTATAACCCTTGATTTTTTTGATCGAGACCAATTAGTGACATCTTACTAAATTAATTAATATTTATGGGTTCATTTATTGTGTTTAGGGGTAAAAAGGATACTCTAAAATTTTATCTTCATAACTTTCCGACTAGAATAAACAAATCTCCTAAAATATTAGTTCTCTCTCCAATCTTGTATTCTCTATTTTCCCAATATCTCATGTATTTTGAACATTGTAAAATCAAAATAACAAATAAATAATAGAAAAACAAAAACATATATTGTTTAGATTGATTGGTATAATAATATTGATTGGTATAATAATAAGTAAGAAGCTTTCAATCAGTTCCATATATGTAGTTTGTAGCTTGAGTTACGTATATGTATCACGTAACGCTAGTGATGTTGCTCTACAAAAATAAGGGAAGAAGTGATGTTATATAATATGTAACACTAACTATTACATATATTAACACTAACTGTTACATAACACTAACTGTTACATATACGTAGCACAAACTGTTACATATGCATAAAAATAATTTTTACATATACTTAACAATAACTATAACACTAACAATTAAAAAATGTAACTGAAGCTACATATATATAAAACTGATTGTGTTACATACATGAACGTCAAATTTTCTTTGCATTTGTCTTCATGTTATTCTTCGATTCTTCTTTCAAAACTCACATGTTGATTACAAAAACACCATCATTATGTTGATGATCACCATTGGTATTGTTCACTCAAATTCTTTTTTTTTACTATAATCTTCTTCTTTAATCATTATTTGTTGATTATCATTCAAGTAAATAAACACATTCAAAGAGAAAAAAAGCATAAAAATACTTGAATATATCGCAATTTATTTATAATACATAAAACCTATGAAACAAATCAAAGATGTTTTGTTACAATAAATAAAAGTTACATGGTGTTGAAATGACATAATTAACCTTCTAATTGAATAAAATAAGAATTTAAAAGAAAAAATGAAAATCACAGTTTAATAGAAAACCAAGAAAACTATAGTTAACCAATCATTTTTTTGTTTTAAATTATTATTTTATTCAATTAGAATGTTAATTATGTCATTTAACATCATTTAATTTTGGTAGTTACGTAATAATTTTTTGAATTTTTGATTCACTCCTTAATTAACTAGTTTCTTAACTAACCGTATATCTTTTTCTATATTTAAGCGTAATTTGAAGTCATTGTCAAAACTTTGATTTTTTTTCTCTATGAAATTGTGGACGCTTCTATAAATGGTGAATTAAATTAAAGATGCAAAGTACCAGTTGAATAAAACCAAAGCAAGAAAACTATTACCAAGCATCCCCATCACCTAGTATTTACGCATAAAAAGGCATTACACAAGCACATAAGAAGGTAGCTTACTTAATTTACGCAACTAAGCTAGTAGTTTATTGATTTGTCTTTATCACTTCAACTAAATTTATTGATTACATATTGAAAGTAATTTCAACAAATTTAGAACATTCAAATGATTATAAGGTTCGTTTTATTTAACTTTATTTATCGTAACAAAACATATTTGATTTTATCATAAGTTTAATGTTTTATAAATAGATGGTGATATATTCAAGTATTTTTATGCTTTTTCTCCTTGAACAGTGTTCATCTGCTTCATAATCAACAAATAATGAATAAAGAAGAAGAGTATGAATTCAACCTAAAAATACCAATGATTTGGTGATCATTAACATAATGATGGTTTTTGTAATCAACATATGAGTTTTCAAAGAAGAATCGAAGAATAGCATGAAGACAATGCAAAGCAAATTTAACGTTCATGTATGTAACACAATAAGTTATATATATGTAGCCTGAGTTGCATATTTGTAAAAGTTGGTGTCACAATTATTGTTATGAGTATGTAACAGATACTATTACGTATATGTAACGATTAGTGTTACATATATGTAACATCACTTCTTCCCTTATTTTTGTACAGCAACATCGCATAGCGTTACATGATACATATATGTAACTCTAGCTATATGACGTCTGGTAATTTTCCGTTACCATACTCCGTTAGTCCTATTAGGTCTTGCATATACATGTCGTGAGCACACACAAGTTGTTGTGGAATGTTGGTGACCTAATCATAATTAATAATGATTATTAGATATTAACTTAATTAATAATGTTGATTATTAATTTGTGGTTATGTGATGTATATATTTTAAAAATTATTTATATATTTTACTTAATAACGTGACTATAATGAGTTTTGTTATTAGTTAGAAATATATATGATTATTACTATTGACTAATAATACTTGTACTTTGTAGTTAAAAATATTAAAAAGGTGCTAAAAAGGATTATTTTTTACAAATGGTGATTAAACAAGGTTTAAATGGAAAATTTTAGTTAAGTTAAGTTGAACAAAACCCAAACCCTAGCCCCTAACCCCATATTCGGCCGAAACTACCACCAAACACCTCAATCCTTTCGAATTTGATCAAGAACAAGCACCAAGCATTGATTTTGATTAGTTTCAAGAGTTAGCAGGTGATAATCATCATCTTTATATGTTTTAAGGTGAGTTTCTAACAAGATTTTCATAGTTTTGATTCATGTTAAACCCTAATTTGAAAATCATGAGGAAAAGATGAAATTGATGGTTGTTTGATGATTATATGATGTTAGCTACATTATATGAATGTTAATCTATGTTGATTGTACGAGAAATCCATGATTTTGATGACCAAATTCATACCATACTCAAAATAGTAACTTTTGATCCTAAGATTGTGCAATTGATGAGTGTTGATGATTTTAAGATGTTAATTGTGTTCAATAGATGTTGTTTTATGATGATTAGGCAAGTATTGGGTGAAATTTGGTATCTTGTTCATAGATTGCCCAGATAGTAACTTTCGGATCATGAAGATACATATTCTAGTGAATTATGAATGATTAATGTGTTTGAATGGTATTTATGAACTAGTCTAGGCATGTTATTGGTAAATTGTAAGGCCCCATTCCCGGAGACCTCATAGTTGAACAATCATAGCATTATTATATAAAACAATACACATTTCATAAAATGTTGCAGCGGAATTAAGTTAACAAAAACAATTCATGCATATGATTAATGTTGCAAAGTAATACATCATTATAAGTTAGAGTTGTAAAATAATCAATTAGTTGCATTACAATACAACAAAATCATTAAGCATGAACGGATGCCAGTCTTGCCCTGCCGAGTAGCTTCACCCGCATGCCACTGTCAGCAACAATTACCTGCCAACTGAAAATGCATAAAAGTCGTCGTTACTGAGTGACTTCTAGTTTTAAAGAATTTAAAATACCTTGTATACTTTATATATGAAAATACCTTGTATACTCTATATATAAAAATACCCATTTCAACAAAACACTTCCTTTACTTTCGTACATGAGCATTCATCGTACATACATCAAAGTATAAGCTCATTATCTTTCATTATCGTACACCTTCATTCGTTTCATACTTTTTTCATTATCTTTCACTATTTCTAGATCCTATCATAACTATACCCCATCGTTGGGCACAAAGTCACCTAAGTCTCGGGGTTAAGTGACAAAGATCCCGTTTCGTACTATGGATCAATCTGTAAGACTGATCCCTGTATGTGAACCCTCATGGGTTAGCAAAGATCGCACGCTATAAGACACACAGTTGAGCTGACAGCCCTCAATGGGTTTTGATCGTATCTAAATTTTGCTTGCAAGACTTTTCATTCATTTATTAGGTTCCACTTGGCATTAATCATTAATCTTTCACTTTCTTTAATGATAATACTTTACGTATACGAATATAATCACACCCGTAAAGTCACATAATAGATACATAACAGGGAACATAAAGCAAGCCATGAACATCCATGAAATCAACAAATATAAGCTTCAAAACAACCCAGGGTCAAATCCTAAGATTTCTATTTTTCCCAAAATTTCAAAAAAATTTCAAAATGTTCTAGGCGCATGAGCACTATGCAGGCGTATGAGTCCTGCTGGGGCGCATAAACACTATGTGGGTGTATGAGCCTACACTTAGGCGCCTGGGAACCAATCCTGGGCGCATGAGGTACTGTTCAGGCGCATGACTCACACTTAGGCACCTAAGCAAAATAGTTGGGCGCATGAGGTATTGTTTGGGCGCATGGGTTAACACTTAGTATTTTCAGACAATTTCCTAGGTGCATGATCAGAACTTAGGCTTTTTTAAGTCAACTTCTTAGGCTCATGGGCCCTGTTTGGCCGCATGGCCAATAGTTGTGCATTTTTTAGAATTAAATTCAAGCTGAATATGCATATGAACCTGCTCTAAGCTTATTCCTACCATTCTAAGCAACAACATCACATAGTCTACCATAAAACACAAACATATACACACATATACATACAGATAAACATAAACAGTTGTAAAACCTTTTAAGCATGCATTTTTAGCCCTAAAAATGTTTAAAACACATAAAAACCGGGGTCTAGAATTCACCTAACGTAGTCTTCCAGCAAAACTCCATCAAACTTGTAAGGCCGCGTTCCCAGAGACCTCACAGTTGGTCATTCACAGCAGTAATACATAAAACATTATAGGTTTAGAAATTTAAGCAGCGGAATTAATTCAACAGAAGCCATTCATTTCATTATAAACACTGTTGTTGAGCAATACACCTTGGTTTAATCGGATTACAATAGAATGGTTTAACTGCATTACAAAACAACAGTGATATCTATTGAGAATGGATGTCAGTCTTGCCTTGCCGAGTAGCCATCCCCGCGTGCCATCCCCAGCAACGAATTACCTGCCAACTGGAAATGCATAAAAGTCAGCGATGCTGAGTGAGTTCTAGTTTTAAAAGTACTAAAATACCTCAAGGAATTTATGTATGAAAGTCAGCCATGTTGCTTTTGTGCCATCCTTTTATTCTTTTTGTCGTTTTTCCCCTTTTAACCCCTTAACTTGGGTTAAATTGCACTTCTTGGTTTTATTCTTCTTTTATCATCTTTTAATTATCCGGGTGTTACAAGTCCACCCCCCTTATATAGGTTTCGTCCCCGAAACCTGTTATTCCTCAAACAGATGAGGGTAATGCTGCCTCATCTCTTCTTCTGTCTCCCACGTAGACTCGGATCCCTTCCTGTGCTTCCACTGTACATGCACAAGAGGAACCACTTTATTCCATAACCTCTTTTCCTTACGATCAATTATCGCCACTGGTTGATCCACATAATTGAGCCGCTCGTCTACATCGATGTCTTCCATTGGTACAACCATACCCTCGTCTGCCAAACACTTCCGCAGATGAGATACATGAAATGTCGGGTGAATTTCACTCAACTCGTCGGGTAGTTCTAACCGGTAGGCCACCTCTCCTACTCGAGCAATGATACGGAAAGGCCCTATATACCTCGGGCTTAACTTGCCCCGCTTTCTGAAGCGTATGATTCCCTTCCAAGGCGAGACCTTTAACATTACTCTATCACCCACGTTGAATTCAATCGGTCTCCGCCTTTTGTCGACATACGACTTTTTTCTGTCCTTTGCCGCCTTAATGAAGGCTTTGATTCTTTCTAGCTTCTCCGTCGTAGCCTCGATGACCTCAACACCTCCTAACTCCTTCTGCCCGATGTCTCCCCAACATACGGGCGTCCTACATCTCCGACCGTATAGCATCTCATACGGAGGCATGCCAATACTGGCATGGTAGCTGTTGTTGTATGAAAATTCTACTAATGGTAAGTGATCATCCCAACTTCCTCCGAAATCGATCATGCATGCTCGAAGCATATCCTCGAGGGTCTGTATCATCCTCTCAGACTGAACGTCCGTCTGAGGATGATATGCGGTACTAACGTGTAGCCTCGTCCCTATTGCATCATGGAATCTCCTCCAAAACTTCGATGTAAACTGGGTGTCACGATCTGACACGATAGACACCGGCACGCCATGACGAGCTACGATTTCCTTGATGAACAGATCCACCAATCTTTCCGATGAATACGTCTCGCGGATCGGTAGGAAGTGGGCACTCTTTGTTAGTCGGTCGACAATCACCCAAATAGTATCGCATCCCCTTAACGTGTGAGGTAACTTAGTAATTAAGTCCATGGTGATGTGCTCCCACTTCAATTCGGGTATATCTAACGGTTGGATCTTCCCGTACGGTTTCTGGTGTTCCGCCTTCACTTGTAAACAAGTAAGGCACTTATTCACGTACTCCACCATGCCGCGTTTCATGCCCGACCACCAATAGTCCTTCTTCAAGTCTTGATACATTTTAGTAGCACCGGGATGAATGGAGTATCGGGTTTTATGAGCTTCATCCAGAATCTTTTCCCGCAACCCTCTGTAACGGGGAATCCACATCCGCCCATATCGGGTCCTAACACCGAGAGTGTTTTCCCTCAATTCGGCGACCAAGCCCCTCATCCTTTCAGAGTTAAGATGATCTTCTCTCAAGGCCTCATCTTGAAACTCCTTGACCTGCACCATCACATTGGAGGTCATGATCAATTGGTACGCCTTCACCCGGATCGGCTCGGGTCTCTCCTTTCGGCTAAGGGCATCTGCCACTACGTTGGCCTTGCCCGGATGATAGTGGATCTCGCAATCATAATCCTTTATGAGCTCCAACCATCGTCTCTGCCTCATGTTCAAGTCCGTCTGCTCGAAGAAGTACTTCAAGCTCTTGTGATCCGTGAAGATTGTGGACTTCGTCCCGATAGATAGTGCCTCCAAATCTTCAATGCAAAGACCACCGCCGCCAACTCTAAGTCACGAGTTGGATAATTAACCTCATGAACTTTCAGTTGCGGGGATGCATAGGCTATAACCTTACCCCTCTGCATCAACACGCAACCCAATCCCGAGTACGAATCATCTGAATAAACCACCAAATCCTCGCTCCCCTCAGGCAACGATAGGACAGGAGCTTGCATCAGCCTTACCTTTAGCTCCTCAAAAGCCTTCTCCTGTTCCTGACCCCATATAAACTTCACATCCTTACGGGTTAGCTTAGTCAACGGGGAAGCTATCTTGGAGAAGTCTTGGATGAACCTTCGGTAATAGCCTGCCAACCCCAAGAAGCTACGGATCTCGGATGGCGTCTTTGGAGACTTCCATTGCATCACCGCCTCCAACTTTGTCAGGTCCACCATAATCCCCTCTGGGTTCCCTCTGGGTTTACCACGTGACCCAAGAACTGAACTTCGCGCAACCAGAATGCGCACTTGGAGAACTTAGCATACAACTTCACCTTTCTCAACGTCTCTAACACTTCCCGAATGTGACCGGCATGTTCTTCTTTGCTCCTTGAATAAATCAGGATATCATCAATGAACACAATCACTGATTTATCCAACATCGGCCGACACACTCGATTCATCAAGTCCATGAAAGCAGCTGGTGCGTTTGTTAGACCAAAAGACATTACAAGAAAATCATAATGCCCATAACGCGTACGAAAGGCTGTTTTAGGAATGTCTTGCTCCTTCACCTTCAACTGATGGTAACCAGATCGAAGATCCATTCTGGAGAACCAACTGGCACCTTGGAGCTGATCGAACAAGTCATCAATCCTCAGCAATGGATACCGATTCTTCACCGTTAACTTGTTCAATTCACGGTAGTCGATACACATTCTCATGCTATCGTCCTTCTTCTTTACGAACAAGACCGGAGCACCCCAAGGAGAGATACTTGGTCTGATGAACCCCTTATCGAGCAACTCCTGCTGTTGCTCCATTAATTCCTTCATATATGTCGGAGCCAACCGATACGGTGCCTTAGCCACAGGTTGAGCACCGGGTATCAAGTCAATTTGAAACTCGATCTCGCGGTCCGGTGGCACACCTGGTAAATCTTCTGGAAACACATCCGGAAAGTTGCACACGACTGGCACATCCGACAGTTGTGGCGTTGATGTATCCACATCCTTCACATAGGCCAAATAGGCACTGCATCCATGTCTCATGCACTTTCCCGCTACCATCATTGAAATCACCTTCATGATAGTTGTGACTCGATCCCCGTAAATAGTCACCAAACTCCCATAAGGCGCCGTCAGTTTGATTAACATCTTGTGGCACTCGATGTTCGCCTCATAATCCGCCAACCAGTCCATCCCTAGGACTATGTCGAAACCGCCTAAGGTCATCATGAACGGTCTAACAGGAAACTTATGACCTTCTAACTCTATGTCACAGTCGTCTATCATCTCAGAAATCCTGGTAGACTTTCCTATGGCAGTTTCAACATCTAAGGGCTCACTAATATTCGTACTCCGAATGGGCATCTTAGCATAAAAGGCAGCAGAAATAAAACTCCTACTAGCACCGGAATCAAATAACACAGAGGCAAGAGTTTGGTTCACAAGAAACATACCTGACACGACGTCGGGGTCCGCCCTTGCCTCCTCATGGGTCATCGTGAAAGCTCTGGCACTAGCTTTCGACCCTTCAGTTCCGGTTGTCTTCTTTGCTCCGGAACCCTCAACCCTCTGCTTCTTGCAGTCCCTACTCATATGGCCCTCCTCGTCGCAGTTGTAACACCTCAACGGCCTATAGTCTCTGGAGATGTGGCCCGGCTTTCCACACTTGAAGCACACGTTGAGCCTCATCCTGCACTCTCTCGTATGCTCCTTCCCACACTTACCACATCTCTTGGGTCCCGAGCTTGATGACCCCATCCTACGGTCATCTGTCCTCATCTTCTTGTTGTTCGGGGTAAAACCACCACGCCCGAACCGCTTCCCATTCCAATTCCGGTCACCACCACCGGCTTTCTTCACCTCCACCACTGTCACTTCCCTCTCATCATAGAGCCTCCCAGCCAAATCCTTTGCCAACCTAAAGGTGCTCGGTCGAGCAGCGATCAAGTGCCTGCGAATGTCACCCGGCAGTCCCTGAATGTACCGGTTAATCTTTCGAGACACCGGCGTCACCTGATCCGGCACCAGCCTCGCCATCTCATTGAATTTGGTGTGTACTGCTGGTGGGTCATGGTTCCCGCCTCGAGTTGCAGGAACTCCCTCTCGATCTTGTCCAGTTCCCGATGCGGACAAAACTCCTCGATTACCAGCTTCTTCAACTCTTTCCATCGCATTTTCCCGATGGCCCTGGAACCCTCAGCTTGGACGATATTGTCCCACCAACATAATGCTGAGTCAGTAAAGGACTGGGTGGAAAACTTCACCTTCTAATCCTCCCGGCACTCGCTGATCTCGAGTACCGCTTCCATCTCCCTCACCCAACGGTGAGCGGCAGCAGCATTCTCGTTTCCATCGAAGGTCGGGGGCCTGCACCGCTGAAATGCCTCATAGTTGCACCCCTTAGCGCCCTCCTCGTCATTGGACAATACGGTCTCCGGCTCCAGCCATTCCTCCTCTCCCTTACTTTCCTTCCCAGTCGACCCTTTTCTGTCCTCCTTCTCCTTTGTTTCCTCGTTCCTCATAGCCCGGATGACTTCAGTCACTATAGACGGTAAGACTGTCTGCATGACCTGGTACACCTCGTCAGCAATCGCCTCCCGAGCTGAGGTATTTGGGCTATCATTCTCGTTTCCTTCACTCCGGTCATGAACCTCAGGGTTCTCATGGGGTGTTTCAGGAGCCTTAGCACTCCTCCTAGTCATACGTGGCCCAGTACCACGTCCACCACGACCTTTGCCTCTAGATGCCTTCGAGGGTTTCCGGCCAGCCATCCTATCAATGCTATAAGATTCAAACACTAACACGGTCATTCAAGGTAATAGCTCAGTTTATGTTAAGTATAGTAAGTCCCTAATTACAGTGGCCAGTTGTGATTAGCCACTTACTTTACTCTTCATACCCCAAGCATTTCCTATTCTAACTTAATCAGTATCTAAATCTACTAAAAGCACTTAAATCAAATAGCATGCCCACATAATACTGGTTAACATTAACAAAAAGCATACCTGATGGCACGTAGCCACTCGGGCTGACATCCCTACGTTTGTCCCATTTTCAGTTTAGTTTAGTTTTTTTTAATATTTACCCATTTCTCTTAAACTTTGGCTCTGATATCAACTTGTAAGGCCCCGTTCCAGGAGACCTCACAGTTGGTCATTCACAGCAGTAAGTACATAAAACATTATAGGTTTACAAATTTAAGCAGCGGAATAAATTCAACAAAAGCCATTCATTTCACTATAAACACTGTTGTTAAGCAATACACCTTGGTTTAATCGGATTACAAAAGAATGGTTTAACTGCATTACAAAACAACAGTGATATCTATTGAGAATGGATGTCAGTCTTGCCCTGCCAAGTAGCCATCCCCACGTGCCATCCCCAGCAATGAATTACCTGCCAACTGGAAATGCATAAAAGTCAGCGTTGCTCAGTGAGTTGTAGTTTTAAAAGTATTAAAATACCTCAAGGAATTTATGTATGAAAATACTCTTTTCGTTAAAATCTTCCTCTAATACTTCATTACATGAGCATACATCATATATACATCAAGGTATAACTTTATTTATTCTTTCATTCATTTCTCACTTTTATCATTATCTTTCCGAGTCTATTGTGACAACAAGGCCGCTCACCTCATTGGCAATCTCAAAGATTTCATGCTAACCGAGTCTGTTGCAACAACAAGGTTGCTCACCTTATTTATCAATCTAACGATTGACCCTGTGTGCATCCTTTGGGGTAGCTAACCCGTATCACAGTTGAGCTAATGACAACAAGGCCGTGCACCTCCATACATTTGCTTGCAAGACTTTCATTAATCATTTACGTTCCACTTCTCTTCATCAATAATCTTTCACTTCGTTAATGATAATACTTTACGTTACAGTCATAAACATACCACGTAAGTCACATAATATAAGACAAACATAATAATAATAATAATAATAATAATAATAATAATAATAATAATAACCGAAATAATAATAATAATAATTATAATAATAATAACAATAGTAAAAATAAAAAGGGGTCATAATGACAATCAAGCATAATTATGAGCATTAAATAAACCCTAGTCAACATTGGTCAAAACCCTAAATGCACAAACTCCCATGAAAATTCTGCATTTAATTCTAAGTGTTGGGTGCACCAACACTATTTGGGCGCACCAACACTATTTGGGCGCATGAGCCCTGTTCGGGCGCATTTCCACTATGCAGGCGCCGCATCAGAACACAACAGTCTAACACTTAGGCGCATGAGCTTTTTAGGCGCATGAGCTTTTTAGGCGCATGAGGTCACTTAGGCGCATGAGGTACTGTTTAGGCGCATGAAGTCTTAGGTGCATGGGAACACTTGGTCAATTTATCCTGTTGGGCGCATGGGCCAATTTCAGGCGCATGAGCAGACTTATCATACTAACAACATCATATTTAGTTTGAAATCTTAATGTGACATGTTCTAAACTTAGTTCTAACATTCTAAGCATCCTAAAACATACACATAACATAACCATATCATCAAATGCATTCAAAATCACACTCACCCACATATACATTCAAATATACATACGGGTGTAAAAACCCAACTTTATAAAAACACACATACATACATTTCCAGCCCCAAAATCGGTTAAACATGTAACATAGGGGAATCTAGAACTCACCTTAGCAGTCTCTTGGGTATGACTTCCTTCAAAACCCGTCTGCTACAAGTTCAACACCTAAAACCCACCAAAAACACACACAACCGAGCATACAACACACATAAGCATATAACCGAGACAAGAACTCAACATGAACACATAAACCCACGAATTTCTTACCTTCAAATCAGCCTCTTCTTCTTCTTCTTTCAAAATCCGAAAGTTTCTCCCCCTTCTCTCTCTAAACCGGTTGCAAAAAGGTGAAAGGCAACATGGTATAGGCGGCCATATTGCTTTTGTACCATCCTTTTATTCTTTTTGTCCTTTTTCCCCTTTTAACCCCTTAACTTGGGTTAAATTGCACTTCTTGGTTTTATTCTTCTTTTATCATCTTTTAATTATCCGGGTGTTACAAAACTTGAAGTTACCAAGAGTTCAAACACCTAAAGCAAACTATAACATGCAACTAAACACATAAAACACATAAAATTGGTTTTATAGTTGAAAGCCCAATAAAACAGAACCAATTATACAAAGAAACACATACCACAACCAAAATCAGTTTCTTTTTCTTCTTGAAACCGAGAGGAAAAACTTTTAGCTTCTTTTCTTTCTTCTTTGTCGAAGACGACAGATAAAGAACACAAATATCGGCGGCCATACCCATAATATAATAAAATAGTTGACTTTTATACTTTTTACACAAAGCCCCCCTCCACTATTGATGTTTTCCATTCTCCTCAAAATACCTTTATTTCTTTCTTTTTATTACTTTTCTTTTGTTTTATTTTGACAAGAATTTCGGGTGTTACAAGTCTACCCCCCCTTAAAGAGGCTTCGTCCCCGAAACCCATCACTCTTCGAATAACTGTGGGTAATAATGTCTAATTTCTTCCTCAGTCTCCCACGTAGACTCAGAACCCTTTTGGTGTTTCCACTACACATGCACAAGTGGAACCACCTTATTTCTCAATCACTTCTCCTTCCGATCGATGATTTCTACTGGTTGCTCCACATAATTAAGCCGTTCATCCACCTTGATATCCTGCAATGGTACAATCATGTCTTCATCAGCTAAGCACTTTCTCAAATGAGATACATGGAATATCGGATGAATTCCACTTAACTCATCAGATAGTTCTAATCGATAGGCCACCTATCCTACTCGTGTGATGATCGGGAAAGGTCCTATGTATCTCGGGCTCAGCTTACCCTATTTCTACAACCAGATGATCCCCTTCTAATGTGAGACCTTCAACATAACTCTATCACCCACATTGAACTCGATCGGTCTACGCCTTTTGTCGGCATACGACTTCTGTCTATCCTTTGCTGCCTTCATAAAGGCTTTGATTTTCTAACTTTTCAGTCATAGCCTCGATCACATGCACGCTTCCTAACTCCTTCTGCTCGATATCACCCGAACATGGGTGTTCTACACTTTCTACCGTATAGCATCTCATATGGTGACATACCAATGCTGGCATGATAACTGTTGTTGTATGAGAATTCCGTTAATGGTAAATGATTATCCCAACTCCTCCAAAGACGATCACATATGCTCAAAGCATATCCTCAAGCGTCTGAATCATCCTGTCAGATTGACCATCTGTTTGAGGATGGTAAGCCGTGCTAATGTGTAGCTTGGTCCCCATCGCATCATGAAATCTTTTCCAAAACTTCAATGTGAATGGGATGTCACGGTCCGACACGATAGACACCGGTACACTATGACGAGCTACAATCTCCTTGATGAACAGATCTGCCATTCTCTCGGATGAGTATGTCTCGCGGATCGATAGGAAGCGAGAACTCTTTGTCAGACGACCAACTATCACCCAAATGGTATCGTACCCTCCACACCGTACGGGGTAACTTCATAATGAAGTCCATGGTGATGTGCTCCTACTTCCACTCGGGTATATCCAACAGTTCAATCTTCTCGTATGGCTTTTGATGCTCTGCCTTCACTTGCAAGCAAGTAAGGCACTTACTCGCATACTCCATTATATCGCGCTTCATTCCCGGCCACCAATAATCTTTCCTCATGTCTTGATACATCTTGGTAGCGTCAGGATGAATAGAGTATCGAGTCCCATGAGCCTCATCCATAATCTGCCCCCGTAGGTCTCCGTAATGAGGGATCCACATCCGTCCGAAGCGGGTTCTAACTCCATGGGTATTTTCTCCTAACTCCGTGACTAGACCTCTCATTCTTTCAGTGTTAAGGTGATATTCTTTCAACGCCTCATTTTGAAATTCTTTGACCTGTGCCATCACGTCAGAGGTCATCACTAGTTGATAAGCTTTCACCCGGATAGGCTCGGTTTCTCCTTTCGGCTGAGGGCGTCAACCACTACATTGGCTTTACCTGGATGGTAGTGGATCTCACAGTCATAATCCTTGATCAACTCTAACCACCTCCTCTGCCTCATGTTGAGATCCTTTTCCTCAAAGAAATACTTTAAGCTTTTATGGTCTGTGAAGATTATGCACTTTGCCCCATACAGGTAGTGCCTCTAAATCTTTAGTGAGAAAACCTCAGCCGCTAGCTCCAAATCATGGGTGGAATAGTTGACCTCGTGGGTTTTCAACTATCGGGATGCATAGGCTATAACCTTCTCTCGTTGCATCAACAAGTAACCCAGTCCCGAATAAGAATCATCCGAATAGACCACCAAGTCTTCGCTTCCTTCGTGTAACATCAAGATAGGAGCTTGAGTCAACCTCGTCTTCAACTCTTCGAAAGCATTTTCTTGCCCTTGACCCCATACGAACTTCACATCTTTGCGGGTCAACTTAGTCAACGGAGAAGCTATCTTGGAAAAGTCTTGGATGAATCTCCTATAGTAGCTCACCAATACCAAGAAACTTAGAATCTCGGATGGCATCTTTAGAGACTTCCATCGTATCACCGCCTCAACCTTCGCAGGGTCCACCATAATTCCTTTAGAATTCACCACGTGAACCAAAAATTAAACTTCGTGCAACCAAAAATCACACTGAGAGAATTTAGCATATGGCTGCTCCTTTCTAAGTGTCTCCAACACTTCGCGTATGTGGTCGGCATGTTCTTCTTCACTCCTTGAATAAATCAGGGTATCATCAATAAACCCGATCACTGACTTATCCAACATAGGATGACACACTCAGTTCATAAAGTCCATAAAGGCAGTTGGCGCGTTGGTTAAACCAAAGGACATCACGAGAAATTCGTAGTGTCCATAACGCGTATGAAAAGCTATCTTAGGAATGTCCTACTCCTTTACCGTCAACTGATGGTAACCAGATCGAAGATCTATTCTTGAAAACCAACGGGCACCTTGGAGATGATCAAACAGGTCATCAATCCTCGGTAATGGATACCGATTCTTCACCATCAACTTGTTCAGCTCTCGGTAGTCGATGCACATCCTCATACTAACGTCCTTCTTCTTTATAAACAAGACCGGAGCACCCCATGGAGAGACACTCGGTCGAATGAACCCCTTATCCAATCGCTCTTGCAACTGAGCTGTTAGTTCATTCATTTCAATGGAGCCAAACGATATGACACCTTGGCAATAGGTTGAGCACCAGGTATTAGATCAATCTGGAACTTGATCTCGCGGTTAGGTGGCACACCAGATAGGTCCTCCGGAAACATGTCCGAGAAGTCACACACCACTGGTACGTCGAACAATTATGGTACTGATGTGTCCACATCCTTTACGTAAGCCATGTAGGCATTACATCAACGTTTCATGCATTTCTCTACCGCCACCATCCAAATCACCTTCGGAACCGTAGTGACGGGTCGCCATAGACCGTCACCAAATTTCCATTTGGCGCGGTTAATCGGATCATCTTCTTGTAACACACAATATTCACCTCATAGGTCGCTAACCAATCCATCCCTAGTACTACATCAAATCCGCCTAGGGGCACCACAAATAGTTTAGCAGAAAACCTATGGCCTTCTAGTTCTATGTCACAGTCTTCTATCATATCAGAAATTCAGGTAGACTTACCAATAGCAGTTTCTACATCAAATGGCTCATTAATACTTCTACTACTAACAGGAAATTTAGCACAGAAAGCAGCAGAAATAAAACTTCTACGAGCACCAGGATCAAATAATATAGAGCCACAAGTTTTGTTTACTAGAAACATACCTGACATGACATCGGGGTCCACCCTGGCCTCCTCCCGCATCATTGTAAAGGCTCTAGCACTTGCCCTCTGCCCTCCTTATTCCATCCTCTTCTTCATCCCAGAACTTTTGGCCCTTGGCTTCTTGCAATCTCTGCCTAGATGGCATTCCTCGCCACAGTTATAGCACCACATAACCGCACACATCTTTGCCACATGATCAGGCTTTCCACACTTAAAGCACACATTCACTCCCCACTTACGTTAACCCATGTGCTCCCTTTCACATCTACCGCACTTCTTCATCCCCGAGCTTAATGACACCACCCTACGGTCATCCATCCTCATCCTCATGTTGTTTGGGGTGAAACCGCCATGCCCAAACCGTTTCCCACTCCAGTTCTTGTCACCACCACCTGTCTTCTTCACCTCAACCACCGCCACCTCTCTTTCATCGTATATTCAAGCCCAATGTGCATATGAACCTGTTCTAAGCTTATTCCTACCATTCTAAGCAACAACATCATATAATCTACCATAAAACAAAAACATATACATACATATACATACGGATAAACATAAACAGTTGTAAAAACTTTTAAGCAGGCATTTTCAAACCCAAAAATGTTTAAAACACATAAATATTGGGGTCTAGAACTCAACTAACGTAGTCTTCAAGCAAAACTCCAACAACTGAAGTTAACAAGAGTTCAAACACCTAAAATAAGCCACAGTAAGCAACTAAACACATACAACACATAAAATTGGTTTATAGTTGAAAGCCCAACAAAACCGAACCAATTATACAAAGAAACACATACCACAACCAAAATCAGTTTCTTCTTCTTCGTGAAACCGAGAGGAAAAACTTTCAGCTTCTTTTCTTTCTTCTTTGTCAAAGACTTCAGATAAAGAACACTTATATGGGCGGCCATACCCATAATATAATAAAATAGTTGACTTTGTACTTTTTACACAAAGCCCCCCTCCACTATTGATCTTTTTCATTCTCTTCAAAATACCTTTATTTCCTTCTTTTTATTACTTTTCTTTTCTTTTATTTTAACAAGAATTTCGGGTGTTACATAATTTATATTGATGTTGATGAAAGTTGGGTTTTTGGATGCTACTTTCCCGAAAAGGAAACTTTGTTGATACAAATTGTTTGAATTAGTGCATGCTAGGTTGCTCATGAATGATGTCATGTATGTTGGAATATGTGATTTGGGTTATTTGGATAATTGATGAACTATTTAGGCAAATTTTGGTGTTCTGGGAACTGTGCAGGTATGATGCACAAAGCACAAGACTATGCTTAGGTAATGTGTTATGGTGTTTAAATATATAATATGAGTTATGTATATGGTTATTATGGTAATCTTTGCAAACAAAACTATTAATGTGATATAATATTGATTTGAACAAGTAGGCAACTTAACATGTCACCAACGGGTCAAACGAGTCAAATTGGTCAACGGTGACTTCCCTACTCAAAATCACTTGAGTCAATGTGTTTTCATAAGCACTTAGGTACTGGTTAGCTATTTTGGTTTGGTACTTACAAACTTACGTGATCTAGGTAATCTTTGATGGGTTGCCTTCCTACTCTTTAATTGCTTTGCTTGTTTTGTTCGTGTGCACACCGGGTGAGTTCATGCCCCACTGTTTTATTTACTTCCTTTTTGGGGAGATGGCATACTGTTTTATCTTACAAATGCTTTACATTGATAAGTTGTTCTAGAATAACATAGTGTAGCATACCATGAAAGCCCTCACACTTTCGGATCGTTAATAATGGTAACTAGCGGGGAAATCTTAGGTAGTACTACTGGGTCTGACAAGCCCCACCCGGGCGACTCGAGGTCGCACGGGTACAATATTGTCCTAAACACAAACATCGCCATAACCTGGTATGTTATGACGGGAGGCAAACAAATGAAACGAATGTCTGCTTCCATCGTGAAATCACTATGCTTGTTACCTATGAAACTAACTAGCTATCTATTTCAGCACACTACTTATTTTTTATTAATGTTTAAATTCAAACTATAGAACTCACCAACCATTGTGTTGACTCTTTTAGTATGCTATTCTCAGGTCGAGGTTAGCTGCAGCCTGTAGGAGCACGCACGGGTCAAGCATATATTTAGAAATTGATAACATTTACATTTTGAATGGTTTACATTTGGTTTAAATTATGGTTTGGCGTATGTTTTTAGCGTATGTTTTGCCAAGTTACATTTTTTAGTACTTTGGGTTTAAAATA
Source organism: Flaveria linearis (assembly GCA_024085815.1). Classification (NCBI taxonomy): domain Eukaryota; kingdom Viridiplantae; phylum Streptophyta; class Magnoliopsida; order Asterales; family Asteraceae; genus Flaveria; species Flaveria linearis. Next base: position 80,263,633 of record CM044001.1, read on the forward strand.
CTTACAAAACGCTTCCACATGAATTTAAACGTTATTAACTCTGTTTCGTTTTAAAAATGTCTCATATAGTGTCGTTCAGAGTAGCTAATAACTTGGAACCTAGTTTGTTCACACGCCTCGCAGTATAACCCCGCACGTGGAAATTGAGGGTGCGATAGATTGGTATTAGAGCTATTGGTTATAGGGAACTAGGTTGTATACACACTAGTCTATAACCACACACTTTGTTCATTACTCATTACCTATCCTTTACTGAATACTCATTGGCACGCATATCACGTACCCTGTAGTATGACATCATCATCATGTTCATCCCTACATGACATAGGCCGGGAAAGGAACCCGAGGTTCCCACTGACTCTGCTCATACTAAGGACACTAGATCTCGATCACCTATATATATGCACGACACGTATCACCCTAGTGAACCTTTGATAGATCAGGACATGTCAGATCCTCGCAATTGGGCATGGTATCATACCACACTTATCCAGATGTTAGAGAAGCAGGTTCCGTATGCATTCCCTCTTTTGGGCAAAGATCCTTAGTTATTACCCCTACCTTGTAACCCTATTAGAGCTATAGCTGCTATAGTGGCCTCACATGATAGGCTACGATGAGACCTTATGATGAGTTTGAGGGTCTGCACGATCGGCATACGTACATCAGCAGGTTGTAAGACGAGATGGAAGACTCATAGCACAATATGTAGGGACGATAGGATGGGCAGGCCGGGGAGATTCAGGACCTACGTGAACAAGTTGCCGCATTGACTACTTCTTTGAACTTGACCCGAAACCAACTACATGAGTCATCATTGCGTATAGTCCAGCTAGAAAACCAGTTCGAACCAGAAGAAGAACCTGAGGAGGCATCGGCAGGAGAGGAGGACGACATGGATAGGTCTGAAGTAGTAGACTAAGTTTCTACATTTTATTTGACTTGGATTGTGTAGTGTTTTTTTAACCTATGTGGGATGGGTTGTTTCCCAACCAACTGAAAAAATGAAAATTTTGACATTGATTGAATACTTATGAGTTGCATACAATCTATTTATCTTTGATTATTATTTTGGTCATAAATGTTGTGGTTGATGAACTTCGTTATTTCCTTATTATTTACTATATTTCAATGAGATTAATGTGTTAGATGTTTCTCATTACTGTGTTTATGAATGTGAAGGTAAAAATGGAAGGAGTTGGAAGAGGACGTGGACGTGGACGTGGCGTCGGACGTGGCGCCGGACGTGGATGTGGCACGGGAGCACTAAACATGACCCCCGCGATACTGGCTTCTCTGATAAATGAACATGTGCATGCAGTAGTGGCTACAGTGCATGTTTTACAGCCAGCAGGTAAATGATACAAGTGACTTGACAAATGCTTTAGTTGCTTGTTTAAACGTCAGTTAAATGTTTTGGTTTGTTGGAACAAGACCCCCACCCTGTACCTACAAATCCTTTATGGAATGCAAGCCCCATACCTACAGTGGAGCTGAATGGGCTGTGGGACTGGTAAGGTGTTTTGAGAAGACAGAGTCAGTCTTCACCAAATACAACTGCCCACCGGCTAATCAAGTAAAGTATGCAACCAAGACACTAGAAGGCGCAGCACCATCCTGATGGAATGCCAAGATGCAAATGTTTGGTAAGGCGATAGCCAACGACCTACCCTGGGATGAGTTTAAGATAATGATGAATGAGGAGTATTTCCCTCTTGATGAGGTGCAAAAGATGGAAATGGATTTGTGGCAGCTGAAGATGCAGGGTTCCGAGATTGAGGCCTATACTACAAGGTCTCATGAGTTGGCGACATTATGCCTAGGGATGGTGACGCCAATGCACAAAAGAATAGAGTTATATTTACTTGGTTTGGTTCCTGAAATCCAAAGCATGGTTACTGCCTCCAACCCTATAACAATTCAACAGGTGATTCTGTTGGCTCACAAGTTAACCGACCAGGAAGTGGAATATGGTAAGCTGCCTAAACAGGGTGCGGTGGAGAGTGTACCAGACAAAAAACACAAATAGGATAGTTCAAGCAACAAGGGTGGATTCGACTTCAGGCAACCAGCAGCAACAACAACATCAACAACATCAACAACAATCGAGGAAGTTCGACAACAACCGAGGTTTCAATCAAACAGCCACCACTAACCAAGGACAAGGAGGATATGTGGGGAAGTATACTAAATGTAACCAATGAAAATACCATCACACCGGCAAGTGTGACAAATTCAAGTGTCAGATATGTAAGAAGCTAGGGCACACAGTAAAATACTGCTATGGCTAATTGATGAAGAAGCCACAACAAACACTAGAAACGCCAAATGGCTGCTTTGAGTATGGAAAAGAATGGCCTTACCAGAGGAACTGCCCTCAGCTGAAGAAGAATGGCAAGGGTGCTGGGAGCGATGGAAACAATGACAACAACCCTGCTAATCATGCCAACAATGATGGTAACAACGGTGGAGCCAATGGGAGAGCCTTTGCTATGGGTTCAGGTGAGGCTCTAAACGACCCAACTACAGTTACTAGTAAATTTTCTGTTAATGGTCGTTTTGCTACTGTATTGTTTGACACTAGAGTCGATACAAGTTTTATCTCCATTTAGTTTAGTAGTCTCTTAAGTGATATGCCTTCTACGCTGGAGTCTAAGTATACTGTACAATTAGCTAATTATAAGCAAATCTTTGTTACACATATCCTTAAGGGTTGCAAGATAGAACCTGCTTGTCATACATTTGATATTGATCTTATGCCTGTTACACTTGGAAGTTTCGATGTGGTCGTGGGAATGGATTGGCTGTCCGAGAAGCAGGTGGAGGTCATTTGTCACGAGAAGGCCATTCGTATTCCTCTTATGGATGGAGAGATTCTTTTAGTTAAAGGCGAGAATATTGGTGCTTTGATAGGTATCATCTCATTAATGAAGGCGCAGATGTGGCTACACAAGGGCCGCTTAGCCATACTAGCCCTTGTAACTAACAAGCAACAAGAGGAGAAGAAGATAAAGAACATTCTGGTGGTTCGTGACTTTCCAGAGGATTTGCCTTGACTACCCCCTCATCGCCAAGTGGAATTCTAGATTGAGGTAACTCCCAATGCAGCCCCAACCACTAGAGCACCTTATCGATTGGCACCAAATGAGTTACAGGAATTGTTGGCACAACATCAGGAGCTATTGGATAAGGAGTTCATCCGACCAAGCTCATCACCCTGGAGAGACCCTATCTTGTTTGTTAAGAAGAAGGATGGCACATTTCAGATGTGCATTGACTATAGGGAGTTGAACAAGGTCACAGTCAAGAACAAGTACCATCTACCTCGTATTGATGGTTTGCTCGGTCAACTCCAGGGATCTAGTTACTATTCTAAGATTGATTTAAGGTCTAGGGTTATCATCAGTTGAGATTCCGAGAAGAAGACATCTCGAAGGCAGCATTCAGGACTCGCTATGGCCATTATGAATTCTTGGTCATGTTGTTTGGGTGGACTAATGCACCAACGGTGTTCATGGATCTCATGAATCGTGTGTGCAAACCCTACCTCGACCAATTTGTTATTATGTTTATCGATGACATAATGATCTATTCCAAGACCAAGGAGGAACATGATGAGAACCTACGGTTGATCTTAGAACTGTTGAAAAGAGAACAACTATATACTAAATTCTCTAAATGTGATTTCTTGATATGAGAGGTACAATTTCTGGGTCATATTGTGATTGAGAAAGGAATCCATGTAGATCCTGCATAGGTGAAAGCAATTAAGAATTGGTCGGTTCCTAAAACGCCTAGTGAGATACGTCAATTACTTGGACTGGCAGGATACTATCAATGCTTCATTGAGGGATTTTCAAAAATCGCTCAACCTATCACTGCCTTAACTCATAAAGGTATCACATTTAGATGGGAGAGAGTTAAGAAAAAGCTTTCCAGTTACCGAAACAAAAGCTTTGTAGCACACCAATATTAGCATTACTAGAAGGAGTGATGATTTTGTCGTTTACTATGATGCCTCTATCCACGGGCTCGGTTGTGTCTTGATGCAACGTGATAAGGTGATGGCCTATGCCTCAAGATAACTGAAGGTGCATGAGAAAAACTATACAACCCATGACTTGGAACAAGGTGCAGTGGTTTTTTCCTTGAAGATCTGGAGACATTACTTGTACGGTACCAAATGCACTATTTATACCTATCACAAGAGTTTTCAGCATATCTTTGAGCAAAAAGAGCTGAACATGCAGCAGTGACGTTGGGTGGAATTGTTAAACGATTATGATTGTTCAATTAAATATCACCAAGGGAACACGAATGTAGTCGCTAATGCCTTGAGTGGAAATGAGACCGCCAAACCCCGATAAGTGCGCTCACTTGCCTGAATAAATTAAGAAAGCTCAAACGGAAGCTTTGAAAGCGGAAAAAATTAGATCTGAATCCCTACATGGGATGGACAAACAATTGGAGGTGAAATCCGATGGAGTTCGTTACTTTATGCACAGACTTTGGGTGCCTTTGCATGGAAATCTAAGACACTTGGTTATGAGTGAAGCACAAAAGTCTAGATATTCTATACACCCTGGTTCTGACAAAATGTATCATGATCGGAATGCGCACTATTGGTGGCCTAATATGAAGGCAGACGTAGCTACCTATGTGAGCAAGTGTTTGACATGTTTTAAGGTTAAAGTTGAGTATCAAAAGCCATCTGGGTTACTGCAACAACCTGAAATTTCTTTATGAAAGTGGGAGCAAATCTCTATGGACTTTATTACCAAATTACCCAGAAGTCCTAGTGGATATGACACGATATGGATGATTGTGGATATATTAACCAAGTCTGCTCACTTCTTGGCAATCAAGGAAATAGACAAAATGGATAAGTTAACTCGGATCTACTTGAAGGAAGTGGTCTATCGGCATGGAGTACCGATTTCGATCATTTCGGATCGTGGTGCTCGTTTTACCTCTCATTTCTGGCAGACGTTACAGAAATCTTTTGGTACGCGTCTGGATATGAGCACTGCCTATCATCCGCAGACCGATGGGCAAAGCGAGCGTACTATTCAAACCTTAGAGGACATGTTGCGTGCTTGTGTGATAGATTTCAGGAATAATTGGGAAATTCATCTGCCATTAGTGGATTTTTCATACAAAAATAGTAACCACACCAGTATTAAGACATCACCATTTGAGGCATTGTATGGGCGAAAGTGTTTATCACCAGTTTGTTATGAAGAAGTTGGTGATAGTCAAATAACTGGCCCCGGATTAGTACATGAGACTACCGAGAAGATATTATAGATACGAAACCGTATGGCCGCAGCCCGAGACAGATAAAAGAGCTACGTTGATAAATGAAGCAACCCTTGGAGTTTCATGTCGTCGATAAAGTTTTGCAAAAAGTCTCACTGTGGAAAGATGTGATTTGATTCGGCAAAAGAGACAAGCTTAATCCTAAATACATTTGACCATTTGAGATTCTAAAAAGAATAGGTCCAGTGCCATATTGATTAGATCCGTCTGATTCACTAAGTGGAGTTCACAATGTGTTTCACGTTTCTAATCTGAAGAAGTGCTTATCTGACGAAACCATGATTGTATCTTTCGAGGAAGTGCAAGTAGATGACCAATTGCGATTCATTGAAGAATCGGTGGAGGTAATGGAACGAGAGATCAAGACCTTGAACCAGAGCAAGATCCCTATTGTCAAAGTTCGCTAGAACTCAAGACGTGGACCGAAGTTCACGTGGGAACGTGAGGATTGGATGAAACTCAAGTACCCTCAGTTGTTCTAAACAACGACTACTATCGGTGAAGGTAATGATTAAATTTCAGGACGAAATTTATTCAACATGGGGATGATGTGACAACTCACCCAAAAACTCACTCATTTTCTTGTGCCAATGTAGTAGACCAGTGATGTAACACAACCATGTAACGCAATTTTAGGGACAAAAATTCTTTCAACATGGGGATAATGTGACATCTGATAATTTTCCGTTACCAAACTCCGTTAGTTCTGTTAGGTCTTACATACACGTGTCATGAGAACACACTAGTTGTCGTTGAACATTGGTGACCTAATAATAATTAACAATAATTATTAGATAATAACTTAATTAATAATGTTGATTATCAATTTGTGGTTATGTGATTTATAGATTTTAAATATTATTTGTAAATTTACTTAATAACGTGACTAAGTATAATATATATATTTTATGAGTTTTGTTATTAGTTACAAATGTATATGATTATTATCATTAGCTAATAATACTTGTACTTTCTTGTTAAAACGAAAAGGTGCTAAAAAGGATTAATTTTTACAAAAGGTGATTAAATAAGGTTTAAATAGAAAATTTAATTAAGGTAAGTTGAACAAAACCCAAACCCTAGCCCCCAACCCCATATTCGGCCGAAACTACCACCAAACACCTTAATCCTTTCGAATTTGGTCAAGAACAAGCACCAAGCATCGGTTTTGATTAGTTTTAAGAGTTAGCAAGTGATAATCATCATCTTTATACGTTTTAAGGTGAGTTTCTAACAAGATTTTCATATTTTTGATTCATGTTAAACCCTAATTCAGAAATCATGAGGAAAAGATGAAATTGATGGTTGTTTGATGATTATATGATGTTAGTTATGTTATTAGAATGTTAATCTATGTTGATTGTTCAAGAAATCCATGATTTTTGATGACCTAGTTCATACCTTGCTCAAAATCGATGAGTGTTGATGATTTTAAGATGTTAATTGTGTTTAATAGAAGTTGTTTTATGATGATTATGCAAGTATTAGGTGAAATTTGGTATGTTGTTCATAGATTGCCCGAAATAGTAACTTTTGGATCATGAAGATATATATTATAGTGAATTATGAATGATTAATATGTTTGAATGGTACTTATGAACTAGTCTAGGCATGTTATTGGTGAATTTATATTGATGTTGATAAAAGATGGGCTTTTGGATGCTACTTTCCCGAAAGTGAAACTTGGTTGGTACAAATTGTATATATTAGTGATTTTGGTCATGGTTTGATGTTAGGAGCATGCTAGGTTACTCATGAATGATGTCATGTATGTTGGAATATGTGATTTGGGTCATTTGGATAATTAATGAACTATTTAGGCAAATTTAGGTTATCTAGGGAACTGTGCAGGCATGGTGCACAAAGAATAAGACTATGGTTGGGTAATGTGTTATGGTGTTTCAATATATATTATGTGAGTTATTTACATGGTTAATATGGTAATCTCTGTAAATAAAACTGTTAGTGCGATATAATATTGATTTGAACAAGTAGGAAACTTAACATGTCACCAACGGGTCAAACGATTCAACTTGGTCAACTGTGACTTCCCTTCTTAAAATCATTTGAGTCAATGTGTTTTCTTAAGCACCTAGGTTCTAGTTAGATATTCTGGTCTCGTACTTACAAACTTACATGATCTATGTAATCTTTGACGGGTTGCCTTCCTATTCTTTAATTGCTTTGCTTGTTTGCACACCGGGTGAGTTCACGCCCCACTGTTTAATTTACTTCCTTTTTAGGGAAATGGCATACTGTTTTATCTTACAAACACTTTACATTGATAAGTTGTGTTAGAATAACATAGTGTAGCATACCATGAAAACCCTCACACTTTTAGATCGTTAATAGTGGTAATTAGCAGGGAAATCTTGGGTAGTACTACTCGGTCTGACAAGCCCCACTCGGGCGACTCAAGGTCACACGAGTGCAATATTGTCCTAAACACAAACATTGTCACAACCTCGTATGTTATGACGGGAGGCAAACAAACGAAACACATGTCAGCTTCGATAGTGAAATCACTATGCTTGTTACCTACGAAACTAGACTAGCTATCTGTTTGTAACATCGGGTTATTTTTAAAGTTATGAAGGAATGAATAAAAGTAAAGGAAAAGAAAGAAAAGCTATAAGACCCAAGTTGAAGGGTTAAAAGTGTCAAAATGACAAAATATCAAAAAGTTGGTACAAAAGTGGGCATGGCCGCCCACTCTTACCTGCACATTTTCCTATTTTGTTCTAGAGAGAGAGAGAGCAGAAAACTCTCAGAACTTGTAGAAAAAGAAGGACAATTCGAAGTTTTTGGTAAGAATTCTTGGTTTTATGATGTTATAAATAGTTCTAGTCTCGGTCGTATGCTTAAAGGTGTTATTGTATGTTCGGGTGGTGTATATGTGTGGGTTTTAGGTGGTAAACATGACTGAGAAAGTTCAAGAGCAGGGTTCGAACTCAGAAGCAGCTAAGGTGAGTTCTAGAACCCTTTTTTATCATGTTTTGAACAACTTTGGGGCTGGAAAATGCATGTGTGCATGTTTTTATAAAAATGAGTTTCTACCCGTATGTGTGTGTGAATGTGTATGTGGGTGGGTGTACGTTTTGGGTGTGAACGATGTTATGGTTATGATTAAGAATGCAATTTGTTGCTTAGAATGTACGAACTAAACTTAGAACATGTTAGATTTGGATTTGGGACTGAAAATAAGTTGATTAGTAAAAGTTTGTTGCTCAAACGTCTAAATAGTAGTCCATGCGTCCAACGGTTTAACTTTCTATGTGTTCCCAACCGCCCAAAAGCTCAACTGCCTAAACAGTGCCCATGCGCCTAGACACTTAGAATATTTTTTGAAATTTCAGGAAAAACAGAAAGTCTAGGATTTTGACCAAGTTGACTTATGGGCAATGATTACCCATTATAAGCATGAATATGGAATGTCTTAGGGTTATGAAATGAATGAATGATGTATGTTAGGTATGTCGTGTTATCTTTCAATGATGATTAAACGTATTTATAATATATTGTAAAATACGTTATATATTATATTATTACTTTACGTAGTATGACAAACGAATGAAAGAACGTAAAGAAGAACGTAATGAAAGAAAAGATAACAATGATGAAAAGTAAAACGTAATGAATGAAAGAACGGATTGCAAGCAAAATGAAAGGAGGTGCATGACCATGTTGTCCTTAGTTCAACTGTGATGCAGGTTAGCTACCTCAAAGGATGCACACAGGGTCAATCATTGAGATTGACAAGGCCCTTTGGTATTCCCTATGTCACTGGATTAGCTTCGTGCACAATGTTCGTGGTTTAATTACCACAGGTCCAGTATTAGCTTCATGCACAATGTTCGGGGTAGGACCAATTGGTTTGAATGAATGGGAGAGTTGACTTGCCCTAGGTGACTAGATCAGCTTCGTGCACAATGTTCGTGGATTAATTACCACAGGTGCAGTATCAGCTTCATCCATAATGTTCGGGATATTGTTCATCGATCCATATGTTGGTACACATGTCCCTAGTTCTAGTTCTAGTGAGCTCAAATGTAATTGACTTTCATTTTGTAACATTTATGCAATGTTTGATATATGAAATGAAAATCTCTTCTTTAAATGTTTATTGGTTGTTGAATGTTATATCTATTAATATGATTGATTGTTACACGCTTATATGAACATGTTATATAGGTTTACAGTTGTTAGACATAGTTCTGTATCGTTAAAGCTTCGGGATTATGTTTAACTTTCTCATGATTCAGTCGCACGACTGGACCATGCGAATGGGCCAGTCGCACGACTGAACCAGGTGATTGAGTCAATCACACGATTGAGTCATAAGACTGACTCAGTCGTATGAATGAATCAATCATACGGCTCAGTCGAACTGAAAGTAAAAGAATGACGTAACGTACAAAAGAAAGAACGAAAGTAAACAAGTACGAATGTAAAGAATGATAATAAGTACGTTACGAAAGAATGAGAACGAAAGTAAGAGAATGGTAACAAAAAGCATGAAATGAAAGCATGCTATGAATATGATGGTGAATAATGAATATTAAAGAAAGTTAAAAGTAATATTCTCTATCTGTACGTACGATGCATGATCGCGTATGAAAGTAAAGAAAGGTTTTAACGAAAGTAAAGTATTTTATTTATAAAAACTAGAACTCACTCAGCAATGCTGACTTTTATATGTTTTCCAGTTGGCATGTAAAAGTTGCTGAGGATGGCACGGGGCAGCTACTTGGCATTTTTGGGATGGCATCCATTCATATAACAATGACGTTTTTGTGATGTAATGCAATTTATAATGTTTTGTAATAGTTAAATGTATTGTATTATGTTGCAAAGATGTCATTAAAATATATGAAATGATTTTAATTAATTTCTGTTGCGATGTTTTAAATATTTGTGTGTTTAATGTGCGATGAATTACCAACTGTGAGGTGCCCGGGAACGGGGCCTTACAAGTTGGTATCAGAGCCACAGTTTAAGTGAAATAGGTAAATATTTTCAAAAGAAACCTAAACTTTAACTGAGAATGGGACAAAGGAAAGGGATGCCAGTCCTAGTAGCTACGTGCTATCAGGTAATTTCTTTAATGTTAACTGGTATTATGTGCGCATGTTATTTGATCTATTTGCCCTTAGTAGATTTGGATACTGATGTAGTCAAGATAGGAAATGCTTGGGGTGTGAAGGGTAAAGTAAGTGGCTAATCACAACTGGCCACTGTAATTAGGGACTTACTATACTTGACATAAACTGAGCTATTACCTTGAATGACCGTGTTAGTGTTTAAATCTTATAGTGTATTAGAGGATGGCTGGAGGTAGGTCTTCTAAGGCTTCACGAGGCGGAGCACGGGGTGGACATGGTGCTGAATCACGGGCCACAAGAGAAAGGCCCAGGGTTGAGAAGGTGACCCATGAGGAGCCTAAGACCCCTCATCCGGAGGGTGGTGACGAGAGTGATAACTTGAGAGCCTCGATGAAGGAGGCTGTGGTGGAGGAGGTTCATCAGGTCATGCAGATGATCTTGCCGTCCGTAGTGACCAAAGTGATTAAGGTTGTTAGAGAAGGAGAGAGGAGGGACAGGAACAGGTCCTCGGGAGGGAGAGAATAACCAGAGACCGAGACGGTTATCCCTACTGATGAGGAGGAGCAGGAATACGAGCCCCCTACCTTTGATGGCAATGGCATTGCTGCTGCTGCTTATCGATGGGTGAGGGAGATGGAGGCTGTCCTGGAAATCAGCGAGTGCCGGGAAGACCAGAAGGTGAAGTTCACCACTCATTCGTTTGTGGACTCGACTCTATGTTGGTGGGACAACATTGTCCAAGCTGACGGTAGTAGGGCGATTGGTAGGATGAGGTGGAGTGAACTGAATAAGTTGGTAATCGAGGAGTTCTCTCCTCATCGGGAGATGGACAAGGTGGAATGGGAGTTCCTACAACTGGAGACGGGAACCATGACACATTAACAGTACACCACCAAGTTCAATGAGATGGCACGGCTGGTGCCGGATCAGGTGATGCCCCTGTCGTGAAAGATTAAAAGATATATTCAGGGCTTGCCAGCGGATATCCACAGCCACGTGATCGCCGCTCGACCAAGTACGTTTAGGTTGATGGTTGACTTGGTCGGGAGACTGTACGATGAAAGAGAGGTAGTGGTGGCTAAGGTGAGTAAGAAAGGTGGTGGTGACCGAAACTGGAACGGGAAGCAGTTTCGGACGGGGTGGTGCCCCAGTAAACAACAAGAAGGATAGGGTGGAGGATCGACGGGTGATTGCCACAGGCTTAGGAGTGAAGAGATGCGGGAAGTGTGGAAAGGAGCACGCTGGCGAGTGCAGGCTGGGGCTTAATGTTTGTTTCAAGTGCGGGAAGCCCAACCACATCTCTAGAGATTGCAAAGCGGTGAGGTGCTTCAATAGTGGTGAAGTAGACCACATGAGCAGGGAGAGCAAGAAGCCGAGGGCAGAGAGTTCCGGATAAGGGAAGAAGACCGGGACTGAGGGGCAAAAGGCGAGCGTCAGAGCATTCACGATGACCAGAGAGGAGACTAGGACGGACCCTGATGTTGTGTCAGGTACGTTTCTAGTAAATCAAACTCTTGCTTCTGTGTTATTTGATTCTGGTGCTAGTAGGAGTTTTATTTTCGCTACTTTCTGTGCTAAATTGCCTGTTAGTAGTAGATGTATTGATGAGCCCTTTGATGTAGAAATTGCTATTGGTAAGTCCACTAAAATTACTGATGTGATAGAGGACTGTGCCATAGAGTTAGAAGGTCATAGGTTTGCTGCTAAGTTACATATGATGCCCGTAGGTGGATTTGATGTAGTACTAGGGATGGATTGGTTAGCAACCTATGAAGCAAACATCATGTGTTGAAAGAAGATGATTAGATTGACAGCATCTGACGGGAGTTCGGTGACGATATATGGTGATCGAGTTACGACAATTCCGAAAGTGATTTCGATGACGGTGGTCGGGAAAGTGCATGAGGCATGGATGTAGTGCTTATTTGGCCTATGTGAAGGATGTGGACACGTCAACACCCTAATTTTCTGATATACGGTGATCGAATTACGATGATTCCAAAAGTGATTTCGATGGCGGTAGCGGGAAAGTGCATGAGACGTGGATGTAGTGCCTATCTAGCCTACGTGAAGGATGTAGACACGTTAACACCACAAATGTCTGATGTACTGGTGGTGTGTGACTTCCCCGGTGTGTTTCCAGAGGACTTATCGGGTGTGCCACCGGATCATGAAATCGAATTTCAGATCGACCTGATATCCTGTGCTCAGCCTATCGCTAAGGCATCGTATCGGTCGGCTCCAACTTAGATGAAGGAATTGATGGAGAAACTACAACAGTTGCTTGATAAAGGTTTTATTCGACCGAGTATCTCTCCGTGGGGTGCTCCAGTCTTGTTCGTAAAGAAGAAGGATGGTAGCATGAGGATGTGCATCGACTACCGTGAATTGAACAAGTTGACGGTGAAGAATCGGTATGCATTACCGAGGATTGATGATTTGTTTGATCAGCTTCAAGGTGCCAGTTGGTTCTCGATGATAGATCTTCTATCTGGCTACCATCAGTTGAAGGTGAAGTAGCAAGATATTCCTAAAACAGCTTTTTGCACGCGTTATGGACACTACGAGTTTCTCGTTATGTCCTTTGGTTTAACCAATGCGCCAGCTGCTTTTATGGACTTGATGAACCGAGTGTGTTGGCCGATATTAGATAAATCAGTGATTTTATTCATCGATGATATCCTGATTTATTCAAGGAGCGAAGAAGAGCATGCCGGTCATATTCGGGAAGTGTTAGAGACATTGAGAAGGGAGAAGTTGTATGCTAAGTTCTCCAAGTGCGCGTTCTGGTTGCGCGAAGTTTAGTTCTTAGGTCGCGTGGTAAATCCCGAGGGGATTATGGTAGACCCGATAAAGGTTGAGGCTGTGTTGCAATGGAAGTCTCCAAAGACGCCATCCGAGATTTGTAGTTTTTTGGGGTTGGCGGGCTACTACAGGAGATTTATTCAAGACTTTTCTAAGATAGCCTCACCTTTGACAAAGTTGACTCGCAAGGATGTGAAGTTCGTGTGGGGTCAGGAACAGGAGGATGCTTTCGAGGAGTTAAAGGCAAGATTAACACAAGCTCCTGTCTTGACATTACCGAAGGTAGTGAAGACTTAGTAGTATATTCAGATGCTTCTTATTCTGGGCTGGGTTGTGTATTGATGCAATATGGAAGGGTGATATCCTACGCATTCCGATAGCTAAAAACTCACAAAGTCAACTACCCTACGCAGGATCTAGAACTAGCAGCTGTGGTTTTTACCTTGAAGATTTGGTGGCACTACTTGTACGGGACGAAGTGCACGATTTTCACTGACCACAAAAGCTTGAAGTACTTCTTCGAGCAGAAAGATTTGAACATGAGGCAGAGGCGATGGTTAGAGTTCATAAAGGATTACGATTGCAAAATCCATTACCATCCGGGCAAGGCCAACGTGGTGGCGGATGCCCTTAGCCAAAAGGAAAGACTTGAGCCGATTCGGGTGAAAGCTTATCAATTGATTATGACCTCTGAGGTGATGACGCAAGTCAAGGAATTTCAAGACGAGGCTTTGAAAGAAGATCATCTTAACTCTGAAAGAATGAGAGGTCTAGGCGCAGAGTTAGGTGAGAACACTCTCGGTGTTAGGACCGGATTCGGACGAATGTGGATTCCTTGATCCTGGGATCTATGTGGAAGGATCATGGATGAGGCTCATAAAAATCGATACTCCATTCATCCTGGTGCTATCAAGATGTACCACGACATGAAGAAAGATTACTGGTGGCCGGGTATGAAGCATGACGTAGCAGAGTATGTGAGTAAATGCCTTACTTGTTTGCAAGTGAAGGCGGAACACCAGAAGCCGTACGGGAAAATCCAGCCATTGGATATACCCGATTGGAAGTGGGAGCATATCACCATGGACTTTATTATGAAGTTGCCACATACCCCGAAAGGGTATGATGTTATACGGGTGATAGTTGATCGTTTGACGAAGAGTGCTCACTTCCTACCGATGCGAGAGACGTATTCGTCTGACAGACTCGCGGATCTATTTATCAAAGACATTGTAGCTCGTCATGGCATGCCAGTGTCTATCGTATCGGATCGTGACACCTGATTCACATCGAAGTTTTGGAAGAAATTCCATGATGCGATGGGGGCGAGGCTACATATCAGCACGGCTTATCATCCTTAGACTGATGGCCAGTCTGAGAGGATGATCCAGACACTCGAGGATATGCTTCGAGCGTGCATGATCGATTTTAGAGGAAGTTGGGATGACCATCTGTCGTTAGCAGAATTCTCGTACAACAACAGTTATCATGCCAGCATTGGCATGCCACCATACGCGATGCTATACGGTAGGAGATGCAGGACACCCGTTTCCTGGGGTGACATTAGTCAGAAAGAGTTGGGAAGTATTAAGGTGATCGACACTATGACTGAAAAGCTTGAAAAGATCAAAGCCTTTATGAAGGTAGCCAAAGATAGGCAAAAGTCGTATGCTGATAAACGGCGTAGACCGATTGAGTTCCAGGTGGGTGATAGGGTTATGTTAAAAGTCTCACCCTGGAAGGGTATCATTCGGTTTAGTAAGCGGAGCAAGTTGAGCCCGAGTTATATAGGACCTTTCCAAATCATTGCTCGAGTAGGAGAGGTGGCCTATAGATTGGAACTACCAGATGAGTTAAGTGGAATTCACCCGACATTCCATGTATCTCATCTACGGAAATGTTTGGCAGACAAACATACGATTGTACCACTGGAAGATATCGAAGTGGATGAACGGCTCAATTATGTGGAGAAACCAGTGGCGATCACTGATCGTAAAGAGAAAAGGTTAAGGAATAAAGTGGTTCCTCTTGTCCGTGTATAGTGGAAGCACAGGAAGGGATCCGAGTCTACGTGGGAGACTGAACACCCGGTTAACAGGTTTCAGAGACGAAACCTATATAAGGGTGTGGACTTGTAACACCCGGTTATTTTTAAAGTTATGAAGGAAGGAATAAAAGTAAAGGAAAAGAAAGAAAAGCTATAAGACCCAAGTTGAAGGGTTAAAAGTGTCAAAATGATAAAATATCAAAAAATTGGTACAATATTGGGCATGGCCGCCCACTCTTGCCTGCACACTTTTCCCATTTTGTTCTAAAGAGAGAGAGAGCAGAAAACTCTCGGAAGTTGTAGAAGAAGAAGAAGAATTGGAAGTTTTTGGTAAGAATTCTTGGTTTTGTGATGTTATAAATAGTTCTAGTCACGGTCGTATGCTTAAAGGTGTTATTGTATGTTCGGGTGGTGTATATGTGTGGGTTTTAGGTGGTAAACACGACTGAGAATGTTCAAGAGCAGGGTTTGAACTCAGAAGCAGCTAAGGTGAGTTCTAGAACCCCTTTTTTTATCATGTTTTAAACAACTTTAGGGCTGGAAAATGCATGAGTGAATGTTTTTATAAAAATGAGTTTCTACCCGTATGTGTGTGTGAATTTGTATGTGGGTGGGTGTATGTTTTGGGTGTAAACGATGTTATGGTTATGATTAAGAATGCAATTTGTTGCTTTGAATGTAAGAACTAAGCTTAGAACATGTTAGATTTGGATTTGGGACTGAAAATAAGTTGAGTAGTCAAAGTGAGTTGCTCAAACGTCTAAACAGTAGTCCATGCGTCCAACGGTTTAACTTTCTAAGTGTTCCCAACCGCCCAAAAGTTCAACCGCCTAAACAGTGCCCATGCACCTAGACACTTAGAATATTTTCTAAAATTTTAGGAAAAACAGAAGTCTAGGATTTTAACCAAGTTGACTTATGGGCAATGATTACCCATTATAAGGTATGATTATGGAATGTCTTAGGGTTATGAAATGAATGAGTGATGTATGTTATGTATAACGTGTTATCTTTTAATGATGATTAAACGTATTTATATTATATTGTAAAATACGTTATATATTATGTTATTACTTTACGTAGTATAACAAACGAATGAAAGAATATAAAGAATAACGTAATGAAAGGAAAGATAACAATGATGAAAAGTAAAACGTAATGAATGAAAGAACGGCTTGCAAGCAAAATTAAAGGAGGTGCACGACCATGTTGTCGTTATCTCAATTGTGTTGCAGGTTAGCTACCCCATAGGATGCACACAGGGTCAATCATTGAGATTGACAAGGCCCTTTGGTATGCCCTAGGTGACTGGATCAGCTTCGTGCACAATGTTTATGGTTTAATTACCACAGGTCCAGCATCAGCTTCGTGCACAATGTTCGGGGTAAGACCAATTGGTTTGAATGAATGGGAGAGATGACTTGCCCTAGGTGACTGGATCAGCTTCGTGCACAATGTTCATGGTTTAATTACCACAGGTCCAGCATCAGCTTCGTGCACAATGTTCGGGGTATTGTTCATCGATCCATATGAAAGTAAAAGAATGACGTAACGTACGAAAGAAAGAACGAAAGTAAACAAGTACGAATGTAAAGAATGATAATAAGTGCGTTACGAAAGAATGAGAACAAAAGTAAGAGAATGTTAACAAAAAGCATGAAATGAAAGCATGCTTTGAATATGATGGTGAACAATGAATCTTATAGATAGTTAAAAATAATATTCTCTATCTGCACGTATGATGTATTATCGCGTATGAAAGTAAAGAAAGGTTTTAATGAAAGTAAAGTATTTTATTTATAAAAACTAGAACTCACTCAGCAACACTGACTTTTATGTGTTTTCCAGTTGGCAGGTAAAAGTTGCTGAGGATGGCACGGGGCAGCTACTTGGCATTTTTGGGATGGCATCCATTCGTATAACAATGATGTTTTTGTGATGTAATGCAATTTATAATGTTTTGTAATAGTTAACAGTATTGTATTACGTTGCAAAAGATGTCATTAAAATATAGGAAATGGTTTTAATTAATTTCCGCTGTGATATTTTAAATATTTGTATGTTTTATGTGCGATGAATGACCAACTATGAGGTGCCCGGTAACGGGGCCTTACACTGTTTCAGCACACTACTTATGTTTTGTTAAATGTTACTGTTTACGTTTAAAGTCAAACTCTTAAACTCACCAACCATTGTGTTGACTATTTTAGTATGCTATTCTCAGGTCGAGGTTAGCTGCAGCCTGTGGGAGCATGCAAGGGTCAAGCATATATTTAGAAACTGATAACATTTACATTTTGAATGGTTTATATTTGGTTTAAATTATGGTTTGGCGTATGTTTTGCCAAGTTACATTTTCAGTACTTTGGGTTTGAAATACTTACAAAACGCTCCCGCATGAATTTAAACATTATGAACTCTGTTTGGTTTTAAAAATGTCTCATATAGTGTGTTCTAAGTAGCTAATGACTTGGATCCTGATTTGTCACACGGCTCGCAGTATAACCCCACACATGGAAATTGAGCTCCTATTTTATATCTTGCATCTATAGTCTTCTTGCCCTGGTGGATTTCTCTCTTATTTCAAAAAAGTCTAGAATCGTGGGTTACTAATTGGTGGAATACTAGGCAATCCGAAACTTTTTTGAAGAAAAGAGTATTCTAGAAAAATTCTTAGAATTAGAGGAACTCCTTTTCTTAGAGGAAATGATAAAGGAATACTCGAAGACACATCTACAAAACCTTCGTATAGGAATTCACAAAAAACAATCCAATTAATCAAGATACACAACGAGGGCCGTATTCATACGATTTTGCACTTCTCGACAAATATAATATGTTTCATTATTCTAAGTGGTTATTCTATGTTGGGTAATAAAGAACATGTTATTCTTAACTCTTGGGCTCGGGATTTCCTATATAACTTAAGTGATACAATACAAGCTTTTTCTCTTCTTTTATTAACTGATTTATGCATCGGATTTCATTCGCCCCATGGTTGGGATTTGATTATTGGCTTTGTCTACAAGGATTTTGGATTTGTTCATAATGATCAAATTGTATCTGGCCTTGTTTCCACTTTTCCAGTCATTTTAGATACAATTTTAAAATATTGAATTTTCCGTTATTTAAATCGCGTATATCCGTCACTTGTAGTGATTTATCATTCAATGAATGACTGAAAAATGATCTCCAGGGTGGCTGCTTCTAGGCAAACCTCTTGGCTATCTCTGCACCCCTACCTCCTATATCACTGAGCGGTCATTTAGGGGCCTTAGCTGGTGATTTGGATTGTTTCCCTTTCGTCTCACTAGCCGAACTTGACCCCTATTATTTTAAGGTCCTATCTAGTATTCAGAGTTTGCCTCAATCTGGTACCACTCTCGCCACCCGCACCAAAACAGTGCTTTACCCCTAGATGTCCAGTCGACTGTTGTGCCTCAACGCATTTCGGGGAGAACCAGATAGCTCTAGGTTCGAGTGGCATTTCACCCCTAACCACAACTCATTCGCTGATTCTTCAACATCAATCGGTTCGGACCTCCATTTAGTTTCATCCAAGCTTCATCCTGGTCATGAATAGATCACCCAGGTTCGGGTCCATAAGCAGTGATAAATGCCCTATGAAGACTTGCTTTCGCTACGCCTCCGGTGGGTTCCTTTAACCAAGCCACTGCCTAAGAGTCGCCGGCTCATTCTTCAACAGGCATGCAGTCAGAGCCCCGACTATTTTTTCTTTTCATTCTTTTTTCTATAAAAAAGGCCTACTAAAACTAATACTAATCAAAAAGACTTCGAATCAATGAATATATACAAATTTCTTAATAATAGCTAATGTCTGCTCGCGTGATATGGAATAGAGTGCTATTACTCTATCTAAAAAACATGAAGCACCTCCATCTAAGAACTAAAGTGCAGCTATAATGGTCTTCAATTCTCTAAAATGGAATTTCCTAAAAATTGCTTAAGAGAAGGTTTTCACATAAAAATCCTATATCCTTTTCATTTGAAACCTTGGCACAGATCTAAGCTACGACTCTCTGATAGATAAATTTCTCTATTCCAATCTTGGAACTCCTCTTACCATTTCAGAGATTGTCTTAATAAAATACGGCGAATATTCTTGGCTATTATCAATAAGGGTAATTTAATATATCTTCTAAAAATTAATTGAGCTAGTAACAAAACACTTCTTGATTTTATGTGCATATGGAATGTTCTCCCAGGATTTTATTGCGTCTTCTTGGTTGTTGTTTTTTTATTTGGAGTTGTTGATCTAAAATTTCCGATTCTGACTTTTTACCCAACCAATCTCTAATATTAAAAAAAAGTTTCAATAGGTCGGATATGGGAAAAGGAAAATCTTCCATTTTTTCCAAAAAAAGCGGGGAATGGAGATTCTCTTGAGACAGACCCCAAATAACCATTTAACATCTTTGAATACGCATAGAACCTTTGATTACGGCTCGACAAAAATCTGGTTCTTCCAAATAACTTAAAAAACCGAATCTCTATTAAATTTTCTATAAAGATTATAATTCTTGAATTAAGACTTCTTAATACTTCGTCTGGAACGAGTTAAAAAAGCTATACGTTTAATTCTTCTTGTTCGAAGCTGGTGATCTAGCCCTTGTTGTGACAAGCTACATATTACATATATGTTACTAACTGAAAAAAAAAACTGATTGAAAGCTTCTTGCTTATTATTATTCATTTTTTATTATATCGATCAAACTAAACAATTTTATGTTTTTATTTTTATATTATTTATTTGTTGTTTTGTTTTTATAGTGTTCAAAATACATGAGATATTAGGAAAATAAAGAATACAAGCTTAGAGAGAGAACTAAGATTTTAGAAGATTTGTTTTTTCTAGTTGGAAAGTTATGAAGTCAACATTTTAGAGTACCCATTTTACCCCTAAACACAATAAATGAACCCATAAATATTAAATTAATTTACCAATATCTCACTAATTAATCTCAACTATTGATAAAAAAAATCAAAGGATATATGATAGTTTTCATGGTTTTCTTTTAAACCTATTGATACATATTCATATACCTAGTTTATGTTCTGAAATGTAAAAGTATTTCTTGTCTTACACATGTGTAATCAAATGTAATGAAGTGATTGATTATATATAAAATGTATTGTAATGGTTATATGTGATTGATTATGTCATGTTATATTTATATTGATTGTGATTCACATGTATGAACTAAATATATAGGTATGATATTGGTTTTACATAGTTCTAAGTCAATAAGAACTTAGAAATGTGTTTAACTTAGTCATGTGGACATTCATGCTAATGGACCATACTTATGGCCCATACGCATGAATGAACCATGCTTATGGACCAGTCGCACGACTGAACCAGGTGACTGGATCAGTCGTATGATTGAGACATAAGATTGGTTCAATTGCACGACTGAACCTTCAGTTCGTGCGTATGAGTCAATCGCATGCTTCAGTCGAACGACCGAACCATGCTAATGGTTCACTCGTATGAATGAATACTGATAACCTATAAATACCACATAATTCATGGAAAAAGATAACACTTCGAATTACTTCGTAATACTTCGTACCCTAGCCGTCAAGAGCGTCCCAAGTCGCAAATCCAATTTCATAGATCGTTCCTGATTGATTTCAATCAATTCTTAACATTTGTTTCATCATAAGATCGATCGGATTATTCATTCTCGCTGATTGGATCGCCAATCAAATAGAATTCTGCGCTATTTGATCTGGTTTCACGCAGAATCCGTTAGTACTCCGTAGGTACACGGTCCTAACAAGTCGTATCAGAGCTTAGGTTCGTGATTTTACGTGGATTCAATTGGTTTTGGTGTCAAAACTAACATTTTCATTCAAAAGATACACTTTTTCTCTTCAAAACTTGTTTTTGTCGAGTCTCTGTGTCAAAAGTTTCGACTTTTTCCCATACGATAGATTAGGGTTCGTGAAAATTCGTAATTTTGAGTCAAGTGTTCAAAAATTTGATTTTTTCCCGCATCAGCAGCTTCAATCGCACGATTGGCCTAATTGCACGACTGAATCCCATTCGCATAGTTCAATCGCACGACTGGACTCATTCGCACAGTTCATTCGCACAGTTGAAGTATTCCATACGGTTGACCTCATTCATCATGTTCATTCGCACGACTGAATCCAATCGCATGATTGAAGCCATTCGCATCCTTCAATCGCACAGTTGAACCAGTCGGCTTGTCCAATCGCATAAGTCAATCTATCATGTTCTTAGTTCACCAAGTTTAAAGAAATGGAAGATCAGTTCTCTGCGTTTACTGCTGGAAAGGACTCACGCACCCAGAATCTTCTACTTCTGGAAAGTGAGATCGGGTACCATAACAAACCGCCAAAGCTGTTAACGTTGGATGAATACCCACAATGGAAACATCGGTTTGAAATCTACCTAAATGGAGTTGACCCAAATTTATGGACGTCTGTTGAGACTGGTTACGTGGTACCAGTTAGTGCTAATGGGGTAAAGCTTACTTTGGGAGGAAAAAGAGTGAATCCCAGAAGACTATGTATAATGCTGAAAAGAAAGCATATGCCTTATTGACTCAGTCAATACCTAAAGATATATTTCATCAGTTTTCTGAGAACAAGCAGTCTAAGAAGTTATGGGAAGCCTTGGAAAAGAGATACGAAGGCAATGCAACTCTGAAAGTACTAAAGGCAAAAGATCTTAGAAAGGAATTCGACAATTTCTCACCAATTGGAAAGGAGAGCTTAAATGATATCGTCGATAGATTCTATCATCTAATGAGTGAGTTGCACGCTCATGGCGTGATCACATCCATGGAAGATAAAGTCTCTAGCTTTGCTGATGGTCTGCCAGAAAAATGGGATCCATTTGTGTCTAATTTAAGGCAAAACAACATTCTTGCCACTTTAGACATAAATGATTTCATTCTGAAGTTGAGGGAGGAAGAGCTGCGTCAGAAATACAAGTCAAAGAAAGGATCCTATGCTCAGAATCCTGCACTCTACAACTCAGGTCCAACCCCTTCTACATTAGGCGCACCGCTTCAAACGGCGTTTGTTTCTAACTCTTTTGCACCTTCCCAAAGCAACTCATCAGGAATCGAAACGTCAGGGTCAACTAGCACCCAATATATTGTTCCCGAGGCAAATACTACCAAGTTAAAGATCGAGAATCTCGGAAACATAACCATGGAAGTTGCTAAAGAACATATGGATCTTCTAGCTTCCTTTGTTCAATCTTATGATGGGTTAGTTGCTGGGAAGATTGGAAACTGTCATCTTGCTGACGAGGATTACGAGCAAGTTGATGAAACTGAGCTGGAACGCATGGATATAATGCGGGCCTTGGCTAGTGCTGTTAGAAGAGCCATGAAGTTTGTAAAGAAGACAGGGCAAAATTTGGTTGCAACTAAAGACACTACATTTGGATTTGACAAAACCAAAGTCACTTGCTTCAATTGTGGAGAGAAAGGGCACTTTAAACGTGAGTGCACAAAGCCATAGAAGACTGGGAATGGAAACCCTTTTTCCCACGTTCAACTGTCAAGACAAGGAGAAGGTTGGTGCATCATCAAGTAAAGATTATAAGGCTTTGGTTGCATAAGGTGATGAAGGACAATACTGGTCCTTCTAATTTGTATCTGAGGGTGAAACAAATGTCTCATTTGTTGATACCTTGGATGATGGATCTGCAAGTGAGGGAGACATCATAGCTGATCATGCAAGTTCAGATATCGAAGAAGCTAGGGATGTCGTTGATCACTTGGTTGAAGAAGAGTTGAGTTCTGCAAATTCAGAATCTCAAGTCACTAAAGAATCTGACACTGCACTGATGGCTGATTCATCTAGTTCTACACAGGTATATTCTAAAAACGAATTATTTGATAAACATGCTTGTTCTGAATGTGATAAATTTAGGGAAAGCGTTGATTTGAAGTTTGTTGGGTTATTAGAACACAATGATAATCTAGTAAATGATTTACAACTCTGCACTGAAGCAAACCGTGTGTTAAAACAAAATGAGTACGGCTTCAAAGAAAAGATAGAACTGTTAGGGAAACAACTAAGGAAAATCAAAGTTGCTGCTTTAAATCAATCTAATGATATTAAGTTCTATTTAAATTCTTTAGAAGAAACTAAAATGGAGAAAGCAGTTTTGCAAGTAGAAGTTGAATCCCTAAAACAAAAACTACACAGTTTGGCAAGTTCTTCACACATAGTTCAAAACTTAGTGAAATAACGAAATGGCGGGGAAGGTCTGGGTTATAAAATTGTACCGCCACCACATGTTATCCTTTTGAACACTAAATGTAAACCAATCAATAATAACCTGGTAAAGGATCATGTGGTGTCTACTCCTCTGGTCAGTGATCCAGATTCTACGGGTAAAATCGTGAAGTCTGTCACTGAATAGAAGAATACTACTTTAGGATCAAAAGATAAGATGCCTGTTAAAGACTTGACTAATAAAATTGAGAAAGCTAACTTAGGGTCAGGTTGTCTAATTCAGAGCCTAAACAGTCTAAGTCAACAAACCCTAAACCAGTAAGTCATCAAAATTTAAATAAAATGAAAGCAAAAGATGTTGCAAATGACAAAAGAATTAATTTTGTTAAAGAAGGATATACACCTAAAAGTGAAAAGAAACTACCCAGCCCCCGACCAAACTCAACTCTTCGTGAAAAGATACACATGTCGAATGGAGATCTTGCTACAGTTGTGCAAAAAGAGGACACATCTCCCCAAATTGTTCATACTATTAGACACCTAAAAGGAAAATAGAGCTTTTTGATGATGAAAAACCAAAATTTTCTAAAATCAGATCTAATACTCCTTCAAAACACCAAAGTCAACACAGACAAGCTAAAAGCGAAGCTGTGTCACCTAAAGCTAAATCAATGATTATTATGAACCTAAAGTTCAAACCATAAGCCAGTCGTCTGTTTATCATAAACAGGCCTTACACAGAACTAGTTTATGGAAAGAAAAATCAAGTCTTGTGTCTGATAGTGAAAACAAGGAAAAGAAAGATGTGCCCTCAATCTCTGAAGGATAGTGGGTTGAGTTCATGATGTGTGATACCTCTAGGACACCCAAGCCAGTTAAGGCTTGGGTCCCAAACCTGAACTAATCTTTTCATTGTATGTGCAGGGTGTCCGCTACAGCGCTATCACTAATACCTGGATTATTGATAGTGGGGCGTCCAGGCACATGACAGGGAATTCGTCCCTCCTTTTCAACGTCAAGCAAATTAAAGGGGGACACGTGTCATTCGTTGGGAACAAAGGAGGTTACATCACCGCGCAAGGGAAAGTGGGAAACAAGAAAGTGAAGTTTGACAAGGTTAACTACGTTCAGCAACTACAACACAATTTATTTTCTATCTCCCAAACTGCGATAAGGGATTAAAGGTTGTATTTGACAACAAGAGGTGCTACATACTGAAGAAGGAGTATGTCATCCCGGAGGAACAAGTTTTAATGTCGGCTTCAAGATATAACGACCTTTATGTCTTGTTCCCATCAAAAGCCTCCACAACTGAGTGTACTGCTCAGTGCTTCTTGTCAAAAGCAACAGAAAGAGATTCAGTCTCCTGGCACAGGAGAATGGGACACATCAATCCCAGGAAGATGAATCATCTAGTTCAGAACGATCTAGTAGTTGGAGTTACAGTCAAAAATTCCTAGCTCCTAGATTTCTGTGTCGCTTGCAAGAAAGGGAAATAGACCAAGAAGTCTCACAAAGCAAAGAAAGTCAATTCTATCGACATTCCTCTTGAGCTTTAACACATGGATCTGTTTGGCCCAGTGAGCACAAAAAGCATAGCAAGAGATTGGTACTGCTTTATGGTGACGGATGATTACTCAAGATTCTCTTGGGTGATGTTTCTGAAAGCTAAATTAGAGACATTTGAATCATTTAAACATCTTGTTACCACATTGGAGTCTCTCTACAAGCTGAAACTAAGAAGGATTCGATCAGACAACGGGACAAGTTCAAGAATCAGTGGATGGAGTCCTTCTGTCGAGCGAAGGGAATTGTTCATCAGTTTACCTCTGCTTACACTCCACAAATGAATGGTGTTGCTGAAAGGAAGAATCGCAGCTTGATAGAGACAGCAAGGACTATGCTAGCTGACTCCAAACTACCAGTTCAATTCTGGAACGAGGCAGTAGCTAATGCATGTTACACTCTAAATCGGGTCTTGGTAGTCAAACGTCATGGAAAAACTTGTTATGAGTTGCTCCAACAAAGGAAAGCCAATTTAGAGTATCTGGAACCATTTGGTGCACCTTGCATGCTGCTAAAGAAGAATCAGACTGGGAAGTTCTGCAAGAAGGCAGAAGAAGGTATCTTCCTTGGATACAGTATACCAGATAAACAGGTTTACAATAACTCAACTGGTCAGGTAGAAGTGTGGTGCAATGTTGATGTTCAAAGATACACCACCCCCTTGCAGGAAATGGACCTTCCCTTTTCTTCGACTATGATGGATTTTTCAAATCCTTCAATCTACCTTCCTCCCATTCTGATGATGACTTAGTTGCACGAATGATGTACGATGTTCTGAATGCTCCCACACTTGACTCGACATCATCCGTTCCATTAGATGATACTTCTACCCTTCAGGGGGAGAGCCTGAGGCTAGTGATTCTTCTTCTGATGATGAAGCAGTTGAAACCACAAACGTGGAACAGGAAGAACAAGTTCCTACTACCGAAAGTTCTACAGCCTCTAATCATGATGCAGCTGACACTTCTGAACCGCATACTCCAACGGTTCAGAATCTGGATACTAAAGTCATAGTACCCACCACTCCAGGAACTCGAGTTAATGTACATCATCCTCTGGACAACATCATAGGAGATATTCTATTGGGAGTTCAAACAAGAAATCAACTATACTCAGCTGATTATACTGTAGTCATGGAAAAGGGATACCTACACGATGGTGCTTATCGATGCTTTGTTTCTCAAGTTGAGCCAAAGTATTTCAGCGAGGCTTTAAAAGATGAAGCATGGGTAAGTGCTATGCAAGAAGAACTTCTTCAGTTCAAGAAGTTAGGAGTCTGGACACTTGTGGACAGACCAAAAGGTGCAAAAGTGATTGGCACTAAATGGGTTCTTCGATGTAAGAAAGATGACCAAGGGGTCATAACCAGGAACAAGGCTCGGTTTGTCGTTCAAGGGTTTGGACAAGTCGAAGGCATTGACTACAATGAAGTGTTTGCACCTGTAGTAAGGATGGAAGCTATTCGCGTCTTCTTAGCCTATGCAACCTACATGCAGATCAAAGTCTATCAACTGGATGTGAAAAGTGCATTCCTTCATGGTGAAATCTGGGAAATCGTGTTTGTCAGTCAACCCGTAGGATTTGAGGATCCTTATCATCAGGATAGAGTGTATAAACTGGACAAGGCTTTGTACGGGCTTCATCAAGCTCCTCGACCCTGGTACGAGAAACTCTCTACTCACCTGCTGAAATATGGTTTTTGCAGAGGGGTCATTGACTGCACACTGTTCATGAAAGAAAAGGACGGTGATTTACTACTGGTGCAGATATACGTGGATGACATAATCTTCGGTTCCAAGAACGAAGCATTGTGTAAAGAATTCGAGTCTGTAATGAAAGTTGAGTTTGAAATAAGCACCCTGGGAGTAATGAAGTTCTTTCTCTGTTAACAGGTAGATCAGACACCAAATGATATCTTCCTGCATCAGACCAAATATGTAGGAGATATCCTTAGTCGGTTTGACATGGAGAATGCAACGGCTGCTGGGACTCCACTTGCCACGAATCACGATGTGGCACGCGACGAAAATGGTGATCTGGTCGATGCCACCATGTATCGAGGAGTGATCGGATCTCTCATGTACCTCAAAGCTTCTTGACATGATATTATGTACGCCACGTGTCTTTGTTCCAGATATCAGGCAAAACCCAAACTAAATCACCTAACTGGAGTAAAAAGGATTTTTCGTTATCTGAAGGGTACTCCAACACTTGGGTTGTGGTATCCTCATGATAATGACTTTGAGCTTACAACGTATAGTGACTCGGATTACGATGGTTGCAAGATGAACTACAAGTCAACATCAGCGGGATGTCAGTTCTTTGGAAGACGATTAGTCACTTGGCAGTGTAAGAAGCAGACGTCGGTAGCTCTATCAACATGTGAAGGTGAATATGTTGCCGCTGCAAGTTGTTGTTCTCAAATCATCTGGATTCAACAGCAAACACGAGACTACGGTTTGCAATTGTCGGTAACACTCCTATCTATGTTGATAATTCTGCTGCAATTGTCGTCACTAAAAATCCGGTCCAACACCCAAAGACAAAACACATCGGTATTAAATATCACTTTATACGTGACTGTTTTGAAAGGCAATTAATCGATGTTGTTAAAATTAATACGGATTTTCAACGAGCCGACCTCTACACAAAAGCATTTGATAAACCTCGGTTTTTATATCTCTTAGAGGTCAATGGCGTCAAAAAGAAAAGTGATGTCATTCCAGATGAATCTAATTCTTAGTCCGTCTTTACGTTTTAATTTTAATTTTTATTTTTCTTTATTTTATTTTCCTATCTTTAAAAATCCAAAAACACAAAAAAAAATTTGGTTTTAGAATTTTAGGGGGAGAATAGGTTTAGTTTCAGTAGTTAATATTTAAATTACATAAAAAAACGAGGGCTGGCAGAAAAGCTGAAAAGCAAAGACATCAAATCTGTGAGTTTGATTTAAAACTATGGAATATGATAGTACACAGGGAACAAATTGTTTGGGACATCAAAAGGACTTAAAGGTTCAAACTGTTACATTAAAACTACGAGTCTGAGAAAAATAAGCCAAACAAAGGAAAAATGATAGTAAACTAGCTTGTTACTGAGGTAACATAGAGAAAGTAGGCCTAGAGTTTGCTAGTCCATTATATGATGTGTCGGTAGATTCAACACAATAGACAAGTAGACCTCATTGTTGAAACAAATTAAAGCTAAAAGGTTCAACTAGCTGTGAGCTTCCACATATCCCTGGTTAACACAATCAACGCATTTCCAATAAGGGGTGACGAGCAAATTAAACGCCACAAATGTGTACGGATGACCTTATAAATGAGCAAAGAACATGGAAAAAATTATTAAATGTAAACACCACTCAACGTTCTAACAGAAGATTTCTCTTTGCTCGAACCTTGGATTTGTGGACTGAAATCTCATACAAGGTATTTTCCATTCCATCCGTGAGCTATGGGGCTGGTATTCAAGGGTTTCTACCTTGTAAACCTTCTTTTATGTGTTTTAGCACTATTTAACCTGTTTGTTTTAATAACCAAAGCTTATAGTCTGATTAAACCATGAAACAAGCACATGGAAAAATAGATAAACGCAATCAAGCTAATGACTAATGTTGTTGGTGCGTAATGTGTAAAAGAAAAGTGCTCTAACAAGAAGATAGGTTGTGTGCCTCTCTGTTATGTGATGGCACTGACCTGAGGATAAGCATAACCTAAATATTCTATAATTCATTGTTGTTTGCGCCTCTCTGTTGTGCGATGGCACTGACCTGAGGCTTGGCATCTCTTTGAAAGCTCTTAGAATAGTCTCTTCTTGTCCAAACCCGTAGACCGCTCAAAAAATCTCTTAAGGAATGTTGATTACCACATAAGCGTAGGATCCACAAATGCTTGTTGAAATAACTAATCTAACAAATCACCAATGTGAGTCAAAAATCTGTGTATGGATTTGAGTAGACAAACATACTGACAATCATCGTGGCAGCAATTCTCGATAGTCAAAATCATTATGTGCTTCTTACAGTTCTAGTATGATTTCCTGTTAGGGCTTTGAACTCTCAGACAAATAAGAATAAGTTAAACAAACATATGCTAAAGGGTCCTAAATGATTATGTTTATGCATGTATGATTCCATAAGAGTCTTTCCA
Source organism: Flaveria linearis (assembly GCA_024085815.1). Taxonomy (NCBI): domain Eukaryota; kingdom Viridiplantae; phylum Streptophyta; class Magnoliopsida; order Asterales; family Asteraceae; genus Flaveria; species Flaveria linearis. The sequence continues at coordinate 80,292,870 of CM044001.1, forward strand.
GATAAGATGTAAATGCTGGATGCTGTCCTGTTTAATGGGAGAATTCGTTTAAGGAAAATTAAAATGTATTCAACCCACCTCAAACATAACCACAAAAAACGTTATGTTTTATTTCAATTTACATTGTTTTCTATTTTATCTATCGATTAGGTGTCTATGTCGGACTATGTAACTAGATGAACTCTGTGAATCATAAAATTAAAAGGGTCACATCTGAGGTGACTAAATTGGTGTGAATTTAAAAGGATCATGTCAGAGACGATCAAGTTTTAAATATTTAAAAGGGTCACGTCTGAGGTGACCAAACGATTTCAATTAAAAGGATCACGTCTGAGGTGATCAATCGGTTTTTAATTTAAAATGATCACTTCTGAGGTGATCAAAGGATTTATGTTAAAAGATCATGTCTGAGATGATCATTGGTCATAATGTTTATTTATCAAAATTTAAATTTGATTGTGTGTGGAAATGGATGAAGTTAAACTCATAAGTATGAGCCAATCGCACGATTGGACCATAAGTATGGACCAATCGCATGATTGGACCATTAGTATGGACCAATCACATGATTGGACCATAAGTATGAGTAAATCACACGAATGGACCATGACTATGAGCTAGTCACATGAATGGACCATAAGTATGGGGAAACAAGCGATTGGATCATAAGAATGAACCAATCGTACGACTGAATGAAGGAGTCTGAGTCAGTCGCACGACTGAACCCTAGTCGCACGATTGAATCGTGCGCATGCCTACAGTCGCACGATTAAGGCATGCGCATGGGTCCAGTCGCACGACTGAGCCCCAAAACAGTATAAATAAAGAATCAGTCGGTCGTAAACCCTACCACTTCCAAATTTCTCAAAAACCGCCCATTACCCAGACACTGCCAAAATTTCCAAAATTTGTGATTACACTCCGATTTCATTTCTAACCAACTAGTGTTCTTCTTCAGGTACTTTGCAGATGAAATCAGGATGACATGACAGTTAAATCAAACTTAAATGGATCGAAATTGATAAAATAAAGAATCGGGACTAATAACCTAAAATAGGCCACTTAAATGTACAATAAAGTTGATTTTAACGACATTGAGTGTTGTTTCGGGTCCCTACGAACCATATGAACCTAAACACGAAGTTTAATTTATCGTTTTGATTAAAATTCAAATTTCACGTTTCGAACAGTGCAAGACACGAATGGACAGGCTGATGAACTTCAGTCGCACGATTGAGCCAGTCGTATGACTCAGTCGCACGATTGAGCCAGATGTATGATTCAATCGCACGATTGAATCAATCGGTGACTCAGTCGCACGACTGACTCAACTGCACCGGTATAGCATACGACTAAGTTCAGTCGCAGGCTCAATCGTACGACTGAACTCAGTCATATGGTTCAATCGCACGATTGAACCAGTTTGTCTAAATCTGTTCCAAGTCAATTGTTTATCTCTTATGAATGGAACTAAGGTGTTGGTTTCTTGTATTGCAGCAAAAATGTCTGAGAGATGGACGATGAGCGCCAAGCATAACATATGTGCTCATCTAGATACTACATCCCGGAATGCTACTGAGTTCACTGGGATTATAGCCTTCCTACGAAGATCGAGGATCGTCAAGGCTATTTCCACTCCTTGCACTCGTTATAGATCGATCCAGCAAGCATTCTGGGAGAATGCCGTTGTCAACCGGTCTACTGAGCCTTTCTGCATCCGGAGTTCTATTTTCGGTCAAGATATACAGATTAGAGAAGACGACCTACGGTGAGTCTTGGACTTGGGTGATGATGGAACCCACCCAACCAAGCTGCATCCCCTAACGGTACGGGGATGCTTCCTCAGGATCAAGTACGCCGGTGACATCAATGTCGGCAATTCAAGTATTTGGCACATGTGATCCTGAAATGCATAGCCTCCAGGAGAGGAGGATTTGATGAGCTATCGGACCAAATCCAGAACGCATACGTTGCGCTGGTGCTGAACCACCCGTTTTGTTTTTCACGCATGTTCTTCTCCAACCTGACGAAGAACATTGAGGCTAAAGGCAAGGAAGGCTTTTGCATGTACCCAAGATTCTTGCAGATGATTGTAGACGAGAAGCTTCCTATGCTACCTAAGGAGGAGGACGATGTTGTGACCCTAGAGGTGATGGATGATACCACCCTAGGAAGGATAAAGGTCTACCGGGGAAACCAGGTGAAGCCCATGGTCAGGAGACTCTTCGGCCATCTGGCCAATGGGGGTTATGTGGCGCCAGCTCGTAAGAAGTGGTGTCATAATGACAGTGATTCTGACGTCGAGCCTATTATGGCTCTTGCCGACGACGATGATGACCATGATGATGGTCAAGGTGGTGGACATACAGGCCCAAGTCAGTCACGGGCCACTGACACGTCTACCGTATCTCCACCACCTCCACACAGTAGTACTTCTGCTCCCGGTGGATCGGAGCAGGCTGCCATCCACCGGGACTTCTTGCTTGATGAAGAATAGAATGAGTCGGATGAGGAGCCTCTAACAAGGACAGTCAGTAATCGAGTAGTGGCTACCGAAAGGGGCAAGGAGGCGGTTGGAGGATGCCAGGCTGGGGCTGAAGGTGCTGAGACTTCAGATCCCACTTACACACCTCCCCAGCCAACTAGCCCAGGAAGAGCCCAACTTGCCAGGGGTTCGAGGCTGAAAAGAATGGCCCAGCTCCATGGCAAGAAGGGCAAGAGACGGAGGATAGTTCTTATTACCACCTCCACTAAACATCTACCACCTCTACCACTACCACCACTCCTACCACCAGTACCACCACTCCTACCACCACTCCAACAACCACTGCTATCTCCACCACCACTACTGCCACCACCTCAGCCACTACTATTCCTACCACCACACGTACCATACCCACATCCATTCCTTCACCATTCACCTTCATCCCTACTCCCACATACACAACATCCACCACCACATCTACCATTCCCTAAACCGGCTCTTCCGCATCGTCTATCCCTCCACAGGGATCTCCTCTCCCCACTGTTGGGCTAGAGGAGCAGCTAGCTAGCCTTAACCTTCAGGTTCTTAAACTGCTCACTACTTATGACATCCGAGTGAACCAGATGAACCAGTTGATGGCAGTCAACGCTGCACAGGGCAAGCAAATAGCCCTGCTGACAGAGAGGGATGCAACTCAGAGTCAACAAATCGCCCATCTGACTGAGAGAGATGCTACCCATGAGATTCTTGGCCAGAGCTCAGAGTGCTCTGACAGCACAGAATGAGCTGCTAATGGCCTCGGTTAAGAGGATAGAGGAGGTCGAGAAGAAGAACAAGAAGCCTCTTCTCAGACTCAAAGGGACGAAGGGGAGCCGCTAAAGATCAAGGGTGACGGTGATGGTGGAGATGATGATGATGATGATTCATCCTATGATGAATCAGATGATGATGATGATGAAGTGGATGAGGCTGAAGGCAGTGGAAAGGACAAAGATGGGGGAGATGATGATGAGCCAGAGCTTGAAGGTGATGCATCTGCATCAGCCTCAAATCCATCAGCTCGGGAGAGGCGCACCAAGAGGAATCAAGATCCGCACCCCTCCACCTCAGCTCCCCAAGCTGAAGAGTCGAGCTCCTAAGGAAAAATTAATGATTAAATTTCTATGTATTTGAAAAACTTTTGTACTTGAATTATTTATTACACTAATGTAATTAATGTTTATTAATGTTTAGTTATCCTAATTATGTAAGGCCCTGATCCCAGGAAACCTCACAATTGGTCATTCACAGCAAAAACATAGATTTAAAACATTCGTTTACATATGTATATATATATATATATATATAGCAGCGGAAAAGTATAGTAATTGCAATTCATTACAACATAGTTAAATTAAAATATAAACATTGTCTTTAAACATCAAATACTCTTTAAAAATCCTCTCAATATTCTTCTTCATCAGGGATGCCAGTCTTTAGATGCCAAGAAGCTTTAGATCCATGCTCCCATCCCATAAGCCCTAACGCTCACCTGTCAACTAATATGCATAAAATAGTCAGCTTCGCTGAGTGAATTCTAGGTTTACTTTGTTAAATAACTTTTGTCAGAGGTATTAGCTTTAACATTTGAAAATAATCGTCATCTATCGGAACATTGATACACACGGGTTATCGCTTTATCGGTGCCTTGCCATTACTTGGTAATTATTACTCTTCTTTATCCGTCAATTCCCAGTTACTATCGGTGCCTATAATAAACACAGGACTTTACTGACATGCCAAATTAGGCCTTACTATCGTACCCAAACAGGCCATTATTGTCATGCCAATCCAGGCCTTACTGACCTTCCTGTTCGAGCCTTTACTTTATCATTGTGAGAGCACAACAGATGCAACCCTCCTTTATCAATTGCTTACAACGCTTTACTTTATCAAGGTACACGTTATGGGCCCAATAACAGTTCTTTAAGTTTCACTTATATGTTTAGTTTTCACATACACTAAACACATAATAAGAAGCAAACTCTTAGTCTAAGCATTCACATTTCATCAACCATAAGAGATAAACCAGATAACCGACCCTCCACGGGACAGCGGGGGTTCGGGGGCGGCAGCCCCTGATAGTGGGGTTCTAGGGGCGGCAGCCCCTAGTGGGGTCCAAGGGGCAACGCCCCTAGCTGGAACTAGTATGCATATCACCCCAAAACATTGAAACGGGTAAAGGAGGGGTCTAGAACTCACCTGAACTTAGCAAAATAGCTTCAATTCTAAGTTACTTAAGCTATTGTCCGAATACACGAGCTGCACGGAAGTTAATACACAAGAACGTCATTTTCTTCGCAATTTCGCTGATAGTTTCGCTGGCAGTTTCGCTGCCAGTTTCGCTGGCAATTTCGGTACCAGTTTTGCTGGCCGACACTTCTGCCATTTTCGCTTGACAGGTTCGCTACCATGAGCGCCCAACTTTCGTTGGAATTTCCTAGATTCGCTAAGTCTTAATGGTTTTCTCGAACACAGCAGTTTCACTCAAGCGAAACTATAGTTTCGCTGGTTGAAGGGACAGTTTCGCTGGTTGAAGGTACAATTTCGCTGGTCGAACGCTTAGTTTCACTGAGCGCGAATCATCATTTCTCATTCAAAATTCATACTTTTTACGTCCAAATCTTTGCTTTATCATTTCTATGCCTAGATCTAAGCTTTTTACACCATTTTATACGTAAAAAATAGATCTTTTTAAGATTTCTTTCTAAAACCCTAAAACTCAAAACTTTGCAGAATTAAACGAGATGGTTTTGGGATGTTTCTTACCTTGATTCTAGCCTTTCCTTGCTGATTAACCTTCAGAAATGACCGGATTCCGATTCCAAGCCACAACACCAACAACCCTTTGATCTCTTGACCTTTCTCTCCTTTCTCTCTCTCTCAAGAATATTTGGATGATTATGTTAAAAAGGAGGAGATTACGGTTGATAGAGAAGCTTATATAGAGTCCTTATGGGCCTTAAACCCACCCACTAATCTCTTGAGCCCATGGATTTCATATCCAATACTTCCTTTTTTTATCACTAATTACCCATTATTTATATAATTACCATTTTTTGACTTTTGGGATGTTACAAATTACTGATGTGTGTGAGATTGTGTTTTAAATGTTTAATCAAACAGATGAAGCTGAACAAGCAGACGACTATGACGTCGCACCCCTTCAGCAATGATTCTTGATTTGCAAGGGATCTTGAGACGATCTTTGAGCTACACCCCCGAAGAGGGAGAGATCATTCACGATCTCACAGACAAGCAGCTGGCCGATATGTTTAGACTCAACCCGGATAAGCTAGTCAAGGATGCTCCCAAGGTTGATGTCATCATTGATGAAGAGCTACAAGGCGTTGATGAGATTGATATCGAGTATATCACTACACAAGAGTATCCACAGTACACTGACCAACAGGGAAATGTTATCCCCGATCAGGGTAAAACATTTGGCAGTGATATGTTTGGAGCTCTGGGTGCGAAAGAGAAAGAGAAAGAGAAAGAAGAAGGGAATGCCCAAGCGTTAGACGCTGATGTTGATATTAAGAAGGCTGAGTAGGCTGTGTGTCTAGCAGAAATGAGAGCCCAATGACAACCAGTCTAACGCCTACACCTAACTCTACAGAGTTAAGACACATCAGAAGGTGTCTGGCAAGATTATTAGTTAGGTGTATTTTGATGACTTGGATGTCTACGCCGTGAAGAGGGAGAAGGGGATAGAGTACTTCAGATTCCCTCATGATCTGAAGACTCTTCCCGGTTTTGAGCAAAACAAGATTGCATGTTTAGACCTTTTGTACGCCAACCCCAGAAAGATGTCGAGGTGGTACGAGATGGCGTTAAAGAGGGAATACCACACCAGGTGGGTCAACTTCAAGCCTCAACAGCCTAAAAGGTTCATAAATAGGACCGAAGTTGATCCTCACACTGGAAATCCTAAAGTAGTGCGGAAGTGGAGTCCTTCGCGCACAATGTCAAAGATCCCATTACGGGAAATGCCTCAGGACTTCACTCCATACTTCAAATGGTGGTATTATGACTGGTGGACGGGAGAAGCAGTCATAGTTTTGCACAAAGAGAGCAAGATCGAGACTATCAGGGTATTTGACCCAATGTGGCTAACCAACTTGTCGGCTGAAGATGTCTACACACTCTACAAGTGGCCACTATTTTATGACTCGCAAGACATTGTACAAGCTCTTCAATTCTAAACGTCATACGACTCTGCTTCGCGTTTGAGATTCACGCGGGAGTCACAAGAGAAAAAAAGTAAAAGAAGTTTCAGGAGCACGTGAAGACTATTAGACATTAGCTAAACTAGGTCCAAGCGAGAGTTTATTGATACATATTCATGTACCTTGTTTATGTTATGAAATGTAAAAGTCATTCATGTCTTACACACACACACATATATATATATATATGTATTATATGTATGTATGTATGTATGTATGTATGTATGTATGTATGTATGTATGTATGTATGTATGTATGTATGTATGTATGTATGTATGTATGTATGTATGTATGTATGTATGTATGTATGTATGTATGTATGTATGTATGTATGTATGTATGTATGTATGTATGTATGTATGTATGTATGTATGTATGTATGTATGTATGTATGTATGTATGTATGTATGTATGTATGTATGTATGTATGTATGTATGTATGTATGTATGTATGTATGTATGTATGTATGTATGTATGTATGTATGTATGTATGTATGTATGTATGTATGTATGTATGTATGTATGTATGTATGTATGTATGTATGTATGTATGTATGTATGTATGTATGTATGTATGTATGTATGTATGTATGTATGTATGTATGTATGTATGTATGTATGTATGTATGTATGTATGTATGTATGTATGTATGTATGTATGTATGTATGTATGTATGTATGTATGTATGTATGTATGTGTATGTATGTATGTATGTATGTATGTATGTATGTATGTATGTATGTATGTATGTATGTATGTATGTATGTATGTATGTATGTATGTATGTATGTATGTATGTATGTATGTATGTATGTATGTATGTATGTATGTATGTATGTGTATGTATGTATGTATGTATGTATGTATGTATGTATGTATGTATGTATGTATGTATGTATGTATGTATGTGTATGTATGTATGTATGTATGTATGTATGTATGTATGTATGTATGTATGTATGTATGTATGTATGTATGTATGTATGTATGTATGTATGTATGTATGTATGTATGTATGTATGTATGTATGTATGTATGTATGTATGTATGTATGTATGTATGTATGTATGTATGTATGTATGTATGTAT